>CM067359.1:90336582-90582582 GCA_034401795.1 Chaetoderma sp. LZ-2023a
AAGGACACCTTGGTGGCAATGAAAAAACCCGTCCTTTATACGTAGATGTACTGTATATGGAGGGTCAAATACATGGATTCCTTAGCTTCGGGACTAATAATAATTATGCGTTTAGAGACGATGTCATGTTTAGCAGTTAAATGTGCATATTCACACCAGAATGCCTGAAAATAAAATTGAATTTATATAATATTTGTGTTGCGAAGTTGAATTAGGGATGCGTGTTTTTAATTCAATTTCAATTAATTTATACCGAATGAAACTATCATATGTTTAGATTTATTTTGTTTCATTACATTGGTGCACTTAATTTAAGCCTCTAATTTTTAGTTTTATTTCAAGCATTCTGGCGTGGCCCGTGTAAATATGCACCTTACTGATATCACGGGGTGGGTGAGTGGTGTGAGGTGGCGGATTATTGGGGCTGTTTCTTATATGAATTCTAAAAAAAGTTGATATCTTCTATCATGTTTAAGCAATTAGAGTCATCGACGTTATTGTTATTAATTTATTTAACGCTGAATTTACATATTTATGCATACCTCGACGCGAAGTCATGATCTGTATCGTGAACATCTGCACTTGTTCCGGGAGTAGGCATACTGGTTGATGTATCAGTGTGCTCAGCAGCTAAGGAGGAAAATCTCCGAGCAAGAGCTTGCAGACGATTCCTCCTCTCAGTAGAATTATTAGGCCTAATATTTGACATGGCAAATTTAAGATATTCTGACGAATAATATTCCAACAAGAGCAAGAAACGCGCTTAAGTGGCGAAACATACAGTAACATACAGCGCAAAAGAAGAACACGTGCCTTGTCAGATTTTAATTCTAGCAGGCGCTGCACGAGGGTTGCGTTGATTGGTCAATTTATTATGCGTAGTAATTCGATTTATTATGTATATTAAATCAACCAATCAATAACAAATAAAAGCCATTCTAGCCTTCTGATTGGTCGATTTATTACGCATAATAAATCGAATTATTATGCATAATAATTCGAATTATTATGTGTATTAAATCAACCAATCAATAACGAATAAAAGACATTGTAGCCGTCTGATTGGTTGATTTATTACGTATAATAAATCGAATTATTATGTATATTAAATCAACCATTCAATAACGAATAAACACCATTCTAGCCTTCTGATTGGTTGATTTATTACGCATAATAAATCGAATTATTATGCATAATAATTCGAATTATTATGTGTATTAAATCAACCAATCAATAACGAATAAAAGCCATTCTAGCCTTCTGATTGGTCGATTTATTACGCATAATAAATCGAATTATTATGCATAATAATTCGAATTATTATGTGTATTAAATCAACCAATCAATAACGAATAAAAGACATTGTAGCCGTCTGATTGGTTGATTTATTACGTATAATAAATCGAATTATTATGTGTATTAAATCAACCAATCAATAGAGAAAAAACGATATGCTAGCTTTCTGATTGGTTGATTTATTACGCATAATAAATCGAATTATTATGCATAATAAATACCGAATTGTGACCCTGATGGCCTTCCATAATATATATATATATATATATATATATATATATATATATATATATATATATATATATATATATATATATATATATATATATATATATATATATATATATATATATATATATATATATATATATATATATATATATATATATATATATATATAATATACACATATACATAGTGTATATTATATAGTAGGTATATATACGTTGGGAGATATGTGATAGTGATATGGATGGACGAAAATTCAAAGGCCTGTGATCTGTCATGTCTGTATTTTAACGTTAAACAGCACAAACCGTATTCATATTACCTACCTGTTTACATTAGCACCAGCTGTGCAGTTTGTCGTGTTGAAACAATTATTTTACATGATAAGGTGGCATTTCACGGAAGAATCACTAACGCTTCCCTCCTCGCGACGTAATATTACGTAGTACACCGGCACTACAGTGCATGCACCAACTGTGCGAAACAGACTCCATGATGCTGGACTGCATGCCCGTCGTCCACTTGTTGCTGTTCCGCTTACAGAGCGTCACATCGAGAATCGGTTTGCATTGGCAAGAACTCATCAGCGATGGCGTGCTCAACAATGAAAACACGTTTTGTTCAGTGATGAGTCGAGGTTTTGTGTGGATGTGGCGGATGGTAGGCAACGGGTTTGGCGACGTTTAGGAGAACGGTATGATGCAGCCAACACCATTCAGCACGACAGATTATGTGGCGGCAGTGTCATGGTGTGGGCTGGAATCCATGAAAATGACAAACAGATTTAACGGCTCAACGTTACTGTGAAGAAGTTGTCGCCCCTGTTGTCATCCCTTTTATGCAGCATCATGCAGACTTTATGTTCCAGCATGACAACGCCCGTCCTCATTCAGCTAGGGTCACCAGTGATTTCCTTGAGGCTAACAACGTTCCGGTGTTGGACTGGCCAGCGCGATCACCGGACCTGTCTCCTATCGAACACGTGTGGGACATTCTTGGCCGTATGGTGCGTGAGAACCATTAATGTGCGCGAGGTGAAATGGGAGCGATGCATTAAAGAAAAATATAAGTTCTGGACGCTGCACTGCTCCAGGAATGGGATGCGATTCCTCTTCGTGACATCAGGTGCGTAATTCGAAGCATGAGAAAGCGATGTACGGCGGTGGTTAATGCGCGCGGAGGTCACAACTGGTATTGGACAGCTCAGTGTCATTATTTAAATTGGACCCTTCTGTTGAATGATGCCGTGTTAAAGGCGCGATGCTAGCATTACAGTAACAAGAGACTGTTGTTCAAATTGGAAAATGGCCTATCAATTAAATAATATATTTGAATCAATTTATTGTTTTTGTTAAATAATATTTATACAGTACTATTCTCAGTGTTGCTAAACCTTTTTGGTTCAGTATATTTAATAAACATTCAATTGACTATTTTGAAACTAATTTGACTGGGCGCTGTTGCTCCCATAGACAACAACAGCACACAATCAAATTAATTTCAAAATATTCAACAGCGAACCTGTGTATTTTTTTGGAAATTGATAGTCAGGGTGTTCAGAGATCGATCGGTCCCAACACGAGCGGAGGAATGGGCGGCCTATTTATGTCTGTTTGTCTGCTTGTCTTAGTATCTCGGGTTATTTCTCGGTCAATGGTGATTGATTTGAATTTTGTTACGTGAAAGAATATTCGGGGTGAGCGGGTGGGTAGGAGGGTGTATGAATGATCAATGGCGTAGTGGGGTTGTCTGGCGCCCGGAGGCAAACTAACATTTTAGCGCCACTTTCATCCACCAATGCTGGCACACAGGGGCAAAACCCGCCCCAGTGGCGGTTTTCACGGCCCTCCCCTACACCCTCAATGCTACATTGAACTCGGCACCCGGCCATCCGGAGCAGCTGCCTTCCATGAACCCCATCACTCCGCCACCGGACATGATACCTCAAAACTGGTGTTAGTTTAGCCATTTGAACCCTGGAGTTACAGATAAGCCTGTAATACATTGAACCTTATTTGACAAGAATCTGTTGCTACCTTCTTTCTTCTACTCGTGGCAGCACCTATTTCCCGGGGCCACAAATTGGTCTCAGAATAATCAACCTGTTTTTTTACACAACTTGTATTTGTGTTGCCTGCAATGTAGACGTGAGACCTAGGTATCACTTTTGTGACGACGAGGATTGTGGCGATGGCGGCGGCGACGTCAACATTAAGCCTTTGCGATTATTAAAACTTCGCAGCTTACATTTCAGGACTGGTTGTCCTTATGCGACTTACACTTGAATAGAATGCTTAGTTAGGCCCTTAGGGATCTACATGATGACATTGAGGCCAAAGGTCAAGGTTGGTGACTTACTGTAACTTCGGTACAAAACTGTGTTTTATTACCCATGATAGCCGGTATATACCGTTCATAATCTTATAGGTATTTTATCCTGTGAAGACGCAAGTTTTCTTTACATCTATAAATTGATTGTGAATAGTAGCCTATTTATTTAGGCATACCTTCCAACTGAGTCTAGAGTAGCATTGTATATCTATCAGTGAATGACTGGCGGCAAACAGCAATTATTATAGCAAATTATAAGGTGAAATGGGAGCGATGCATTAAAGAAAAATATAAGTTCTGTCAAAGTTGCACGGAAATTCAAATTTGTTTAAATTGATCTGCGAATCACACAAATTATGGAAGCAAGTATGGAAGCAAGTTTGCTATTTATCACTTGAGTTGCAGGAAATGGCTTCTCAGAGCATCTAATTCACCTTTCCAGAGTATCCATCTATCATTGTGACGTCATATGACGTCATAATCAGCTATGTGGCGTGTAGGATGACGTTATAATCATGTCGTCATAGATAATTCCATTGGCACGTCTTTAACTCTTAATAGTCCGACACTTTGTACGAATTATATGTCTCTACTATTTAATAAATATGTGAATATTTTGAAACTAATTTGACTGGACGCTGTTGCTGACATAGGGCAAGAGATATGGCTATCTAAAGTATGCGCAATGTGGACAATCTCTATCAGCGAAATGAGCAGCAAAGTCGCAGCAAATCGGATGTACATTAATGGTAGAATGGGAACAAAAGGCAAGTCTAGACTGTTTGAACGAAATCAGGATGAAGGCAAGCGACATCAAAGCCTGGTCTCCATAGCCTTGAGCAGGGTGGTGCTGTCACATGGCCGATGTTGACATGATCATCATCATCACGTGGAACGAGCGACATGTATGAACTAAACATAGCTACATCTTCAGTCTACAAAGAATTCTTTTTGTTCTTGTTATTCTTGTTGAGGATATGGAAATGTGTTTCTTTTCACTACTCCTCATTCAGTTTTCTTACAATTTCGCTGAACCTTCAGACACCTATTCTAGGGATAAGTTCCAACGGCAATAGCAGATTTTAGACTAACTACCCTGCTGGGTTTTAATAGGGCACCCCGCCCTTAAATCATAAAATCGCTGCACCACCGATAAATGACAATAAATGAAACTTGATAAAACTTTAGGTGGACACTCTAGACTATTGACATCATTATTGAGCCCAATTTTCGATTCATCACACTGATGTGTTTAAATAAGGGCACCCAATCCAGCCCAAGCGTAATTTTTAAATCGCTACTCCTTCGTTATTAATGAACGGATCTCAATAAGACTTGAGAGGGATATTATACGGGGAAGTTTTGACAACATTCTGGAGCCAGAATTTCGCTCCCTGTCCTGCAAGTTTTTAATAGGGCGCCCAACCCTTAAATTTTAAAATCGTTACTTTCCTGTTAATGATAAATGAAGCGTTATAAAACTTAGAAGGGATATTCCGGGAGTAACTATTGACATGATTATGGAGCAAGTATTTCGAAACTGCCCTGCTGGTTTATAGTAGGGCATCCCACACTTAAATTTTAAAATCGTGACTCCTCCGTTATTAATGGACGGATCTCGATGAAACGTGAGAGGGATATTCTATGAGTAACTCTTAAAATCAGGTCGGAGTCAGATCGCCGATTTACCGCCCTGCTGTATTTTACTAGGGCGCTTAAATTCTAAAATCGATACTCTTTTGCTATTAACGAATGAATCTCGGTAAGCATGAGAGCGTTCAAATCCAAGTACACCTTATTTACACTCAGCCTTTCCAGAAGGCTATGAGGTAATTATTTACAAATGTGATATATGGCGGTAGAAAATTATGTGTATACATATATTGCAAAATAGTATAAAGGCTTATACAATGAGTATATCTGTAAAACATAAGCACCAGGTTGCACTAGTAATATTAGAGGCAGTACTAGCAACTAAAACTACGGTGATAGTAGTAGTAGTAGTAGTAGTAGTAGTAGTAGTAGTAGTAGTAGTAGTAGTAGTAGTAGTGGTAGTGGTAGTGGTAGTAGTAGTAGTAGTAGTAGTAGTAGTAGTAGTAGTAGTAGTAGTAGTAGTGGCAGCAACAGCAGTAGCAAGACTAATGTCAGCAGCAGCAGCGACAACAACGGCAGCATTATTGTCAAGCATTAGTTCTATGAACCCTTTGTTGACGACGCAGTGGCACTAGGATATAGCTCATTCATCATCTGAAAGGTAATCTTTACCCTTTTCAATTTTCGACCCAAGCGGGGTTCGAACCAGCGAACTCTATGACACGTTCAGCCTAGTGTTTGGGAGGCGTGTAGCTTACCACTAGACCAGCATCCAGAGGACAAAAATCCTCTTTCACCGGACTAGCTTTCAAGTACCCGTCTCACAACCACACAAATTGACTGGAATTGCAGCGCTATTCAGAATCCTCATCTGTGAAGCACAAAGGATTGTCGTCCACAAACATAGCGTCCTTAGGAGTGAATCTTTATTAGAAAATCAAAAGAGCGGCACTGCTGATGACACTAGTTTGTTTCTGCACGTCGAGCAGGGCACAAGCTTGTCTTCTACAAGCGATGGCTAAGATGATCAAACCCATTTTCGAGTGGTTCCTGAGCAAAAGAAAAGGAAGGATCACTAGAAGAGCAGAAGGAAAAAGAAAATTGGCGCTTATGGCGGTATATCTAAGAATCTGCAAAGAATAGAAAACTTGGATTAGTGAAATTGCATTTAAGATTTAACGCACAATTGTAATGTCTCAATAGAGTGCCACAAAGTTCACAGGCACGAAAGGTCCCATGGTAGCGGGGTCTAGGTTTTGCTAATTTGGACGTTGTTGGCTTTCATCCAGCCTTGGTAGGTATATTCCCAAGGCGCAACCTCATGTGGTGACTTAATGCTCAATGGCCTGAGATCACAAAGCCGGGAGGGTGGCACTTCGAGGAGTGGGAGAAAAAGTCTGGGCGAGTCTTCATAGCACTGGCGGTATAGAATGATTCGTATTGGCGAGCGACGGGATCGAAAAGCATCCTTTTAAGTTGTTGCGAATTCGGTGGCACAAGCGGACTCCGGTCGGCGATGCGCACCAACATGAGCCACACAGCTATTCCATGGGAGGTGGGTTTTTTTTGTTCAGCAGTCGTGTTGGAAGTGGGGCAGTGGCAGGCATTTTGGGCTGCAGTCATGGCGGGTTCAGCCCCTCCTCTGTATTAACGGGGAGGTACAGCGTTTCCGTACACAAGTCTCTTTGAGAAACACAAGGAATGTCAGAAGTTATCTTTTGCAGGGCGAGTCTATCGGTTCCCATTTAGGATGGTATTTAGGCCATTTCCGTAGTGGCCATCAAAAAAATGGCCCGAGCAGAGGTTATGTAAGTCGGCCAAACCGGCGGTCAGGACAGTAACTAGTGCTGCGGTGCAAAGCAGGTGATTCTACAGCAGTGTAACAGGACCGCCGCCCGGGACGTTATCGAACCTCTCTACGCTCAGACCTTGACACAGCTGCTTGACGATGCAGAGCTGGCTCCTTTTATACTCATCAACTCTGCATCTCATTATTTTCGACGAATGGTTGCTGCCCTGTGTTTACTCTTATCCTAGGAGTCGTCTAAGTCGGCGAGCAGATCTAGCTGTATCAAAGCCGGAGGTAGGCGATCGATGGCGGGTCCAAGTGGCTAGCTTCCTTATTCAGGTCGGGTTATGCTATGTGTCGAATTCATGGCTGCCTTTCTGTTTTAGAAACCGGTATTCGCAAGCTTCTCAGAAATACTGAACATTCCAGGGGACATTGTGATCATAGGCCATATTTGCGAGGAATAAGTCGTGCAAAGATAATATGTACCATCTAAAACGTGTTTACCCAGTCAATGTGTACGTGGCCATGTCCTGCCCTATGAGAAACACCTGGATAATGCGGAGGTACTCCAAGGGGTCTCGCGCATGCGCAAAGGGGAAACAAATCGAGACTTGCCTGGGTCTGTGCATAATGGGATTTCTATCCAACGGGGTAGCCGTGGCATAGCACGAGGCGGCGTTCCTACTGGTTCCGGGTTGGCTAGTCCTTCTTGTTACTCTACCACACTTATCACTGGCTCGATAACGGAATCTGTCACATCACTGATAAATTGTCAAAAATAACATTTGTAAATAATTACGTTATAGCCTTTTGTAAAGTATGTGAATCGAAAATCAGGCTCCGTATTGATGTTGGGCCTTATCCCTAGAATATGTGTTTGTGGATTCAGCGAGATTGGAGGAAAACTGAATGAGGAGTATTAAAAAGAAGAAAAATTTCACATCCCCAGCAAGAAAAACAGGAACAAGAAGAATTATTAGTATACTGAAGATGTAGCTATGTTTTTATTTCATACATATCACTCGGTCCACATGATGATTTCGTTCAAGCGGTCTTGACTGTGCCTTAGTTAAACCTGTCTACGTGTAGTTGATGTTTCCATTAGCAAAATGCTCCCATTTTACCATTAATGTACATCCGATTTGGTGCGACTTTGCTGTTACAACTCACTGATAGAGATTGTCCACATCGTGCCTACTTTAGGTCGTCATATCGCTTGAATATGGTGGCTCGCTGCATTGATTGATATGGCTTCAAATTGATACCCGTATTCCATGACGCCCGTGAAGAGAAGATGAACATGATGCCACTACGTCACGAAGTTTCACAATGGCCATGCAGTTTGCAGATTAGTATCACAAACTTATCCATGTAGAATAAGAGGCTCCATGTTTTAACTTAAGCCGTCAATATATTTCCTTCTAGCATCTTCCTGAGTAGTGCGGTTTCTCGACCAACGAAGGGATCCTCCGTTACTTGCACATATGCCGTAATTAGTATGAAGGCATATGTGGGCTGGCGTCACAACACATAGTAACGCATCTAGCCCCGTCATGGACATTGAAAATTTCGTCAAGTGTACGAATTGTATGTCTTCACCATATAATAAAAATTCTGTTGAATATTTTGAAACTAATTTGGCCCGTTGCTGCAACAATGTGAACGCTTAATTGATGACGGACTAAGCGTTATTATGCGAATTGTATGTCATTACTATTTAATAATCATGCTGTTGAATATTTTGAAACTAATTTGACTGGACGCTGTTGCGGCCATAGACAGCAACAGCAACCGGTCAAATTAGTTTCAAAATATTCAACAGCTTACCTGTATAGTTTTCTGGAAATTGATAGTCAGGCATCGATCGATCCCAACACGAGCAAAGTGTGGGCGGAGCTTTAGATAGAGATGGGTGTGGCATAGCTAAAACAGGATTACTTCATTAATACAGTGTGTATTATTACTGTATTAGAATTTGGCGCCCTTGATGTTTACCGCGGCTCTTTGTCTCAGCCGATTACTCTGGACATGTAGAGTACATCATACAGCTAACGGGCTTCACGAGAACAATGATCATTTGTGCGTGACACTCTCGCTTATTCTGACAATGAACGCCATGTTTATTCTTATCATGTCCATTTAACCATTTCACGGTGAAGATTTGTCAACAAAATTTTAATATTTGCTTTGTGTATGCCCGTTTGTAGGCTAAGAGCAGACACAATTTTTGAAACCTTATCACTGGAACGACTGGCTCGATAACAGAATCAGCCATATCAATGATAAGTTGTCAAAAATGTTTTCTTTCCAGGGTGGGCTTTCAAATGGTGCCGTGTTTAGTGATGTTGGGCAGGGTGTGTGGAAGGGGTTTATCCCTCAGCAGGCTGAGGTCAGGAGGTTCTTGCCCGTGATAATTAGCAAACTTAGGCCAACTATAAACAATAGCGAACAATAACACACTGGCGCAGAAGTGCCAGGTCCCCAATACACATGATATCGGCAAAAGACATCAGTACACAAATTCACAGATATATTATTGCAATATGTATATGTGTTAATATATTCCTATGTACTGACCATAATGGTGCTCAAATCTTGAAAATCAGAGCTAAACTGACAAAGATATGATCGTAATAAATTTAATCAAATAGTGATGTTTTAAAGTTCTCATGAGCCAATTATTCGAATAAGTTTTGTATGCAATCTACTACAATTTATCTTATATTAAGAATACATATTTTACCTCAGCTCTAGAAATACACCATCAAGTCCATTTAAGTACATAGGCCTACTATGCAAAATGTTTTCTCCCTGACATACTCTAGCTATATTTGCGTGCATGCATGACGAGTGTGCGCATATGTGCGTGTGCGCTTGCTTGCGTGCCCAGTGTGTGCGTGTATGCAAAAGTGCGTGCCCACTGCATTAGCTCAAGTTCTCATGCATGATCAAAATGTCAACTGCGTAGGACATCGAAGCGGGTGGGCGGAATAGACGCTGAAATGACTGAATATTCTGGTTATTATCGTGTATTAGAAGAGCAACAATAATCTAATTCTAGCTAAATGATGAACTACATGTTAAGCATACATGTAGTAAATAAACAACTATAAGCCTAGTTATGGCAATGGTTAAAATAGTTATACGTAGATACGAAACATCTCGCCTGCATATATTATCTCATAGTATGGTATATAGGCTGCCATAGACTAAATGCACATTGAAAAATTGTATAAATAGACATGTAATATAAGTAGTAGTAGTAGTAGTAGTAGTAGTAGTAGTAGTAGTAGTAGTAGTAGTGGTAGTAGTAGTAGTAGTAGTTGTTGTAATAGTAGTAGTAGTAGTGGTAGTAGTAGTAGTTTTATTATTGCCAAGCATTAGTTCTAATAACCTTGTCCTTGACGAGGCACTGCCACTAGCAAATAGCTGCAGTAGTAGTAGCAGCAGCCGCCGCCGTCGTCGTCGTCGTGGTCGTCGTCGTCTTCGTCAATGTCGTAGTAGTAGAGGTAGTAGTAGTAGTAGTAGTAGTAGTAGTAGTAGTAGTAGTCGTAGTAGTAGTAGTAGTAGTAGTAGTAGTAGTAGTAGTAGTAGTAGTAGTAGTAGTAGTAGTAGTAGTAGTAGTAGTAGTAGTAGTAGTATACATAAGCCATCATTTTACGGTATGTTGTGTGCGTGCATACGTGCGGGATTGTGTTCATGAGTGCGTGCGCGCGTGTGTGCGTGCGTGCGTGCGTGTCTTGGTATGCATATGCTGTGAGATTTAATCACACTGAAGAGAAGTTTATTGTTGCCATAACAATCAATGACGTCATAATGAGCTCCATGGTATTGAAACACAATCGGCCACAGCTTCCACTCAGGACCATATCATCTAACATGGCAAATACCCTCAATGGACTTCCGCTTCCGTCATACAGTTTCATTGGAATGGCGTAAATCATCGCACCTCTGGGTGGAATCAGACTCAGATTGGCAACATTTTCCAAACCAACAATGTTATTTTCAAACAGATTTACATGAGTTTGGAATTGTGTAGAGGGTACAAAGTCTACTGAAGGTGTATCTGTGCCAAACCCATTTATGTCGCGATTTGCTACAAGCCATTTAGCGGCATTCGGACTGAGACCAGGAAAGTGAAATGTGCTTGCATTGTATGGTGTGTCGGTTCCAAAAACAAGAGTTCTATTTGGCCATTTTGTTGTCCAGCCAGAGTTCATCATCAAAATGGCACCCGATGGCATCTCTCCGTATTCATGCTCCCAGGCGAGGATGTCATTCACGTTAAGTTCATAATCAGAATAATTATGCGCATTTTCAGAAATGTCAATCACAATGCCTGGACCAATAAGATTCTCGAGTGGAATTTCATGAATCCGCCAATTTCCTTTTCAAAAGTGAGCTGGTGAATGCAGATGGGTACCAGTGTGCTCTGCAGTCCCAAACCAATTTAATTCAAACCTATTAACAAAAGTGGAAAATTAGTATTGGACAAGTGAGTTTATGTTGTGGCAACAGTCCGTCATTCATCTGTCGTCTATCCGTCCATCCGGCGATAGGCCATCAACATATTCTTTAAACGACTTCTTATCAAAACCACTGGACAACTTTCAATTATATTTTGCATGAAGCACACTTAGGGCCCAGAGTTAAGGTTTGTTTAGACGAACTCGATCGACCAATTTGATCGATTTTTAGAAACGTTTTTACACATCTTCTCTGAAACTGCTTAGGGGGGTCGATTCCAAACTCATGAACGATCATCTAGTGCAACAGCTTAACCAAGTTTGTTCAAGGGAACTGATTGGTCCAATGCTCCAGCGACTATCTTGGATGACCTAGTTTTCACGAAAACAACATCTACTGAAATGCTGAAGGGATTCTGAAATTTGGAAGATATGATTAGGAACTAACGGCGATTAGGGTTTGTTCACTAAGTTTATATGTATCAAAAAAGATGGCCGCCGTTCAGCAATAAAAGTGTAGCATGTTTGGTGGACATATTGAATTTTCTGAAGCTGAAATCGGTTCCATATAGGTTGTTGGTTATGTTGATTTGATATTTGGCACCGTTGAAACTGATGGATAAGCGACTTGGTTGTCATCATAGCTAAAGAAGTAACTGTAGCAGAAACACTAACTGTAACAAAAACAGTAACTGCAACTATAGCAGTAACCGTATCTAAAGCAGGAACTGTAGCAAAAACAGTAACTTAGCTAACGCAGTAACTGTAGCTAAAACAGTAATCGTAGCTGTAGCAGTAATTGAAGCTGTAGCAGTAACTGTAGCTAAAGCAGTAACTGTAGTTAAAGCAGTAACTGTAGCTAAAGCAGTAACTGTAGCTAAAGCAGTAACTGTAGCTAAAACAGTAATCGTAGCTGTAGCAGTAATTGAAGCTGTAGCAGTAACTGTAGCTAAAGCAGTAACTGTAGCTAAAGCAGTAACTGTAGCTAAAGCAGTAACTGTAACTGTAGCTAAAGCAGTAACTGTAGTTAAAGCAGTAACTGTGGCTAAAGCAGTATTTGTAGTTAAAGCAGTAACTGTAGCTAAAGTAGTTACTGTAGCTAAAACAGTAACTGTAGCTAAACCAGTTACTGTAGCTGTAGCCCTAACTGTAGCTAAAGCAGTAACGGTAGCTAAACAGTAACTATACTATTGCCAAAGCAGTAACATTAGCCAAAGCAGCAACTGTAGCTCTAGCAGTGAGTGTAGCTACAGCAGTAGCTGTAGTTAAAGGAGTGACTGTAGCTAAAGCAGTAACTGTGGGTAAAACAGTAACGGTAGTTACAGCAATTACTGTAACTAAAGCAGTAGCTGTAGCTAAAGCAGTAACTGTAGCTAAAGCAGTAACTGTAGCTGTAGCAGTAACTGTGGGTAAAGCAGTATTTGTAGTTAATGCAGTCACTGTAGCTAAAGCCGTACCTGTAGCTAAAGCAGTAACTGTAGCTAAAGCAGTAACTGTAGTCAAAACAGTAACTATAGCTAAAGCAGTAACCGTAGCCAAAGTAGTATCTGTAGCTAAAGCAGTAACTGTAGCTAAAGCAGTAGCTGTAGCTAAAGCAGTAACTGTAGTCAAAACAGTAAGTTTAGCTAAAGCAGTAACTGTAGCTGGGACAGTAACTGTAGCAGTAACTGTGTCTGTAGTAGTGAGTGTAGATAAAGCAGTAATTGTAGCTAAAAAGTAAATGTAGCTAAAGCAATAAATGTAGCTAAAGGAGTAACTGTAGATAAAGAGGTAACTGTAGTCAAAAGAGTAACTGTAACTAAAGCAGTAACTGTAGCTGTAACAGTGACTCTAGCTGAAGCAGTGATTGTAGATAAAACAGGAGCTGTAGGTAAAACAGTAACTGTAGTTAAAGCAGTAACTGTAGCTAAAGCAGTAACTGTAGCTAAAGCAGACACTATAGCTGTAAGAGTAACAGTAGCTAAAGCAGTAACTGTAGCTAAATCAATAACGGTAGTTATAGCCATTACTGTAACTAAAGCGGTAACTGTAGTTAAAGCAGTAACTGTAGCTAAAGCAGTCACTGTAGTTGTAGCAGTAACTGTAGCTAAAGTGGTATCTGTAGTTAAAGCAGTAACTGTAGCTAAATCAGTAACTGTAGCTTTAGCAGTAACTGTAACTAAAGCAGTGACTGTAGCTAAAGCAGTAACTGTAGCTTTAGCAGTAACTGTAGCTATAGCAGTACCTGTAACATTAGCAGTAACTGTAGCTAAAGCAGTAACTGTAGCCAAAGCAGTTAATGTAGCTAAAACAGTAACTGTAGCTAAACCAGTTACTGTGGCTAAAACAGTAACTGTAGCTAAACCAGTTACTGTAGCTAAAACAGTAACTGTAGCTAAACCAGTTACTGTAGCTAAAACAGTAAGTGTAGCTGTAGCAGAACTGTAGCTATATATGTAACTGTAGCTAATGCCGTATCTGTAGCTAAAGTAGTAACTGTAACTAAATCTGTAAATCTAGCTGTAGTTGTAGCTCTAACTGTAGCAGTAACTCTAGCTAAGCCGTAACTGTATCTAAAACAGTAGCTGTAGCTAACGCAGTAACTGTAGCTAAAGCAGCATCTGTAGCTAAACAGTAACTGTAGATAAAGCAGCAACTGTAGCTAAACAGCAACTGTAGTTAAGACAGTAACAGTAGCTGTACCACTAACCTTAGCTAAAGCAGTACCTGTAGCTAAACAGTGACTTTAGTTAAAGCAGTAAATGTAGCTAAACAGCAACTGTAGTTAAAGCAGTAACTGTAGCTGTAACAGTAACTGTAGCTATAGCTGTAACTGTAGCTGTATCAGTAACTGTAGTTGTAGCAGTAACTCTAGCTAAAGCAGTAACTGTAGATAAAACAAAAATTGTAACTATAGCAGTAGCTGTAGCTGTAACTCTAGCTAAAGCAGCAACTGTAGCTGTAACAGTGACTCTAGCTGAAGCAGTGATTGTAGATAAAACAGGAGCTGTAGGTAAAACAGTAACTGTAGTTAATCCAGTAACTGTAGCTAAAGCGGTAACTGTAGCTAAAGCAGACACTATAGCTGTAAGAGTAACAGTAGCTAAAGCAGTAACTGTAGCTAAATAAATAACGGTAGTTATAGCCATTACTGTAACTAAAGCAGTAACTGTAGTTAAAGCAGAAACTGTAGCTAAAGCAGTAACTGTAGCTGTAGCAGTAACTGTAGCTAAAGTGGTATCTGTAGTTAAAGCAGTAACTGTAGCTAAATCAGTAACTGTAGCTAAAGCAGTAACTGTAGCTAAAGCAGTAACTGTAGCTAAAGCAGTAACTGTAGCTAAAGCAGTAACTGTAGCTGTAGCAGTAACTGTAGCTAAAGTGGTATCTGTAGTTAAAGCAGTAACTGTAGCTAAATCAGTAACTGTAGCTTTAGCAGTAACTGTAACTAAAGCAGTGACTGTAGCTAAAGCAGTAACTGTAGCTTTAGCTGTAACTGTAGCTATAGCAGTACCTGTAACGTTAGCAGTAACTGTAGCTAAAGCAGTAACTGTAGCCAAAGCAGCTAATGTAGCTAAAACAGTAACTGTAGCTAAACCAGTTACTGTGGCTAAAACAGTAACTGTAGCTAAACCAGTTACTGTAGCTAAAACAGTAACTGTAGCTAAACCAGTTACTGTAGCTAAAACAGTAAGTGTAGCTGTAGCAGAACTGTAGCTATATATGTAACTGTAGCTAATGCCGTATCTGTAGCTAAAGTAGTAACTGTAACTAAATCTGTAAATCTAGCTGTAGTTGTAGCTCTAACTGTAGCAGTAACTCTAGCTAAGCCGTAACTGTATCTAAAACAGTAGCTGTAGCTAACGCAGTAACTGTAGCTAAAGCAGCATCTGTAGCTAAACAGTAACTGTAGATAAAGCAGCAACTGTAGCTAAACAGCAACTGTAGTTAAGACAGTAACAGTAGCTGTAACACTAACCGTAGCTAAAGCAGTACCTGTAGCTAACCAGTGACTTTAGTTAAAGCAGTAAATGTAGCTAAACAGCAACTGTAGTTAAAGCATTAACTGTAGCTGTATCAGTAACTGTAGTTGTAGCAGTAACTCTAGCTAAAGCAGTAACTATAGATAAAACAAAAACTGTAACTATAGCAGTAGCTGTAGCTGTAACTCTAGCTAAAGCAGCAACTGTAGCTATAAGTAACTGTACCTAACCAGTAACTGTAGCCTAGGCAGTAACTGTAACTGTAGTTAAAGCAGTAACTGTAGCTAAAGCAGTAACTGTAGATAAAGCGGTAATACGAGCTAAAGTTGTAACTGTAGCTAAAGCAGTAACTGTAGCCAAAGCATTAACTGTAGCTAAAACAGTAACTGTAGATAAAGCAAGAACTGTAGTTAAAGCAGTAACTGTAGGTAAAGCAGTAACTGTACGTCTAACAGTAACTGTAGCTAAAGCAGTAGCTGTAGCAAAACACTAACTGTAGCTAAACAGTAGCTATAGCTAAAGCAGTAACTGTGGCTATACCAGTAACTGTAGCTGTATCCCTAACTGTAGATAAAGCAGCAACGGTAGCTAAACAGTAACTATAGCCAAAGCAGTAACTGTAGCCAAAGCAGCAACTGTAGCTAAAGTAGTAACTGTAGCTGTAGCAGTAACTGTAGTTGTAGCTGTAACTGTAGCTAAAGCAGCAACTGTAGCTGTAGCAGTGACTGTAGCTAAAGCAGTAACTGTAGCTAAAGGAGTGACTGTAGCTAAAAGAGTAACTATAGCTAAAACAGTAACGGTAGTTACAGCAATTACTGTAACTAAAGCAGTAACTGTAATTACTTAATATGCATAAGATATTTTCTCATCGATCCTAAATTTCAGAAAATCTCCTGGAGAATACCCTTCGGGTTGGGGTGGGGTGAACTAGCATGCACGCACACACTAGCCTGTGACTTCCCCTGCTGCCGTAATAAAAAATAAATAAAATAAAAGAAATTTTGTGGAAAAAGAAAAGAAAGTGAAATGGGTAAAAAATTTTAATAGTCTATTTCTTTCTTATCGAATAAATGAATTCCTGGAAAATAATAACAAATTATCTGAAAATCAAGCTGGATTTAGAAGGGAATATTCCACTATTGACCACATCTTCACACTTTACACTATTTTAGAAACATTAAAAAACAAACAGAAACGACTGTTCTGCTGTTTCCTCGATTTCGAAAGAGCTTTTAATTCAGTGTGGCGCAACAGTCTTTGGATAAATCTTTACGAACACAATATTACCGGTAAATTTCCAATGTAATTAAAAGTATGTATAATAATGTATAATAAAATAAAATCAACTATTAAAGTAAACAACTCTCTTTCTCACACCACTTTAGCTGTACATGAGGAGTTCGCCAAGGAGAACATTTTCTACAAAATCGAAATTGTAAGCGAATTGAGCTATGTAATGTTGAAGACGAATTATCCACCCTCGTTAACTTGCTATTTTTCCTGTATACGGATGAGACAGCCATATTATCAAACACAAGTTACGACCTGCAAGAAACTCTAAATGTTTTGACCAGTATTGCGAACAATGGAAACTTAAAATTAATATAGAAAAAACAAAGGTAGTTGTATTTGGAGGCACAGAAAGATATTGAAAAAAGCTAAAATTTATCTAAAACATAAAGATGCTGAAATACACTTCTCCTATAACAGACGCCTTCTCTTAATGGAAAAGAATATAGCTGAACAAGCCAAAAAAGTTTCATTTACATTACATCGCCGAGCTAGACAACTTGACTTACCATTAGATTGCCATATCAACTATACCATCAAATGATTGAGCCAATTCTGTTATATGGATGTGAAGTAATTGGAATAGAAACCTGTAATGTATTAGAAAAACAAGTCTAGATTTCTTAAGATATCTCCTACTACTACTACTACTACTACTACTACTACTACTACTACTACTACTACTACTACTACTACTACTACTACTACTACTAGAACTACTACCACTACTACTACTACTACTACTACTACTACTACTACTACTACTACTACTACTTTTTTGTGAAAATCCGATGCTGACGCAGTCAGACACACTTGACGGAGGAACTCCTTGGAAACCCCCATAAAAAATCAGGTGAAATATCAGGGTTTATTAATATTATATGAATAACAATACAAACTTAACATATCAAAACAAGGCAAGCTAAAATACTCTATTACCATATACCACACCCATGGCATAACTACATAGAAAAACTTAATAAAGAGTGATAACATAATATAATTCAACAAAGCCATTACTATTTGCACACCGTGTAGTAGTAGGCCCAAATGGCGAGGATAGTTACCCAACAAGTGGTAAAGCGACTCATCAATAATTAGCAATAAGTTACTGCTACTCATTGACGCCATTGAGCCGATTCATGACCGGCAGGCTAAGTAGATCATATGTAGTTTAACCGTATAGTATTAGGCCCAAATGACAGGTGCAGCTTGCCAACAAGTGGCGAGTTGACTCGTCAATAAGTAACAAAATGTTACTCATTGACGCCAGTTGGCCGATTCTTAAATACCGAGCTGGCGTATATGTCGTATAATGCACAAAGCAAAAGTATACAAACTATGACTACATAGATGGCGCTCTGGGTTCACATTCTAAATTTACTCCATTGTAAGTTTTTGCAAATTACCCTGGAACAAATACACCTACAGTAAACATTTACAACATGATGCTAATTGTATATATGTAAGATGTCATACTCTGTTAACCTAATGAACTCGAAAGTCGGATCACCTCCAGAATATTGACGCGATGCTCATTTGATATTTAAATATACTGATTCCCAAGGTTAGGATATTCGTCCAGATTAGAGTCTCCTAAGGCATTACAATTTTAAAATAAAGTCAATTAAATAAAATAAAATACCATATATCAATATACAACAAGCAGCGAGTGTGCTAGCTTATACAAGTTCTGCTTCTGGTATTTTTAGATATACGTGTTCAATTGATACCAGGCCAGTTTTGCACCACACATCTTTAAATCTACTTTCTTTTCCATGTTCCACTAGCCTGTAAAATTCACAATGAATGCAGTTTATCAACATTGATCGAAATATAGCTTGTATGGCTCTTTGGTGGTTGTTTCCTGTTTTATCTCTGGCCTCTAAACACCGATGCTTCCAAAGGGCCCACACTCCTACAGATAACAGGGTTACTAACAATTCTTTCTCCTTGCTATTAATGATTCGTCCGATAGTTGAGCAATCTTTGAACATAATTGTTTCAGCCATTAATTTCACATATTTGATTCTAAATTTAGCAAGGAACATATTGATATATATCCAAAAGCCTGTAGCTATACAACACTGTGTAAACAGATGGTCTATTGTTTCCTCCTCAGTATTACATAATAAACACCGGTCTGTACTTGTTATTTTGCACATATAAGTCAGATGGCCGACCCATAGCCTTCGATGGAGTAATCGCCATGCCAGGTCCCGTGCGTTTACTGGTAGACAAGGTAGATGTATTGTTTTCCACGCATTTTTCCAGTTCTTTGGCGTGCATCCTAAAGTGTTCCAATGCCTAACTGCAATAGGAGTCTGTCTCCAACTTTGCATTAGCATTCCATACCAGGCTCTAGATGCCATGCTGTATTTTATATGCTCTGACTTGAATACTAATGTTGATTGCAACATATCTCTGTTGCCACGTGCTTTCGGCAATTTGAACCATTCACTGGGTATTGCATTCTTTATTCTAAGAAATAAGCGTTGACCATGAATATGCCTCATTGATGTTGCTCTTGCTACATCCTGCATCGCAATCCATTTGCGAGATTTTGGATTAACTAAATCACGTAAATATTGAATGCCATTTTTGGCCATAGAGGCAAATATAATACAGCATCATTATCACGAATCAACTCGTTGCCCCAAAGACGTTGCTCTAAGGCATCTTCTCAACAACTGGGTTGTGGCATTGCTCGTATACATATCTTTAAAGCTTCGAGTTGTTCTTTATATACGTTTGGTATCTTCTGATGGTTAGGTGGCAGAATATTGCACAAAAATAAACATTCTACTGGAAACGGATCTACTTACCTTTGTAGAAGTGTCCTTGCAACACTTGACCAAGATGAGTTTGAAGTGAGTAACTTATTCAAGAATTTCAGTTTTAGAGAAGCACACCTTGCTGAAACATTAACCGCATCCAGGCCTCCATCAATCTTTTCATTGGTGAGGATTGACTGCGATACTAAATGGGCTTTGTCCTCCCATAAGAAGGACAAAAGTAGCGTGTTGATCTGTGACTCTACTGATTTGGGCATATGAACTACAGAAGCGGTATACCACAGTCCAGATAAAATTAAATTATTAAGGACAAATGTCCTGCCAAAGACAGTTACGCGACGTCGTTTCCAATTTAGTAATGCACACTTTAGCTTGGATATCCTTTCTTCCCAGTTTAGTAATACATTTTGTTCTCTACTAAAGTAAATACCCAAAATTTTATGACATCATTTGAGCAGTTAATATCCATCACATTATCAGTTCTGCCCTTCCAATCGCCCAAAAACAATCCCTTAGATTTATCTTTATTGACTTTAAGTCCTGATGCCTTTTGAAAATCTGTTAATACTCCATTTAAAATTCTAAAATCCGTATTTTTACCCGCAAACACACTCGTATCATCTGCATATTGAGAAACCTTCAGTGGCCTTTCTACGCCACGTATACATATTCCTTGAAAGTCATTGCGTTGCCTCAATGTGGCCCCCCAACGATTCCAAAGCTATGACGAATAGAAGCGGGGACAGTGTGCAACACTGTCTGACACCTCGTTCCAACACTACAGGTTTGGATAGCTGATTGTTAACTAAATAGCAACTTGTTATATCAGTATATAAAATATTGACCCATTTAATAAATCTTGAACCAAAGCCAATATGGTCTAAAGACTTAAACAAGAAATCCCATTCTAGTCTGTCAAACGCCTTCTCGTTATCAAGTGCTATTATTGCTGCTGGGATACAATCCTTTTCAACTAATTGAATAAGGTCCCGTATAAGCAAAGTGTTGTTTAATATTGATCTTCCTGGCACAGAGCAGGTTTGATCATCATGGATGACTTCGCCTAGGACTGCGCCAAGTTTTAATGTTAGTGCCCGAGTAATAATCTTATAATCTACACAGAGTAGAGAGATTGGTCTATAATTCTGTATTTTATTTATGTCACCCCTCTTGTATATAGGCCGAACATATGCTTGGGCCATCGATGTAGGGAGATGCCCTTGCTTAAAAATGCTGGTTGCCATTTCTTCTAATACTGGCCCAAATATGTGACAGAATGTTTGATAAAATTCAACTGAAAGTCCGTCACATCCGGGAGACCTTTCTAACTTCATACCTTTGAGGGATTTTGTTAAATCATCAATTGTTATTGATTGGTCACAGCTTTCGCGACATGAATCTGGAAGTCTTTTCGTTATATTAGCTAAAACATCTCTAGTTGCAATTTCTTCGCGTCCCTCAGATTTATACAATGAGTTGTAAAATTCGGATACTGTTTCAATCATTTCTGCATTTGAGCACACTGATACTCCATCATTAGTCTTCAGTGAGGGCATTAATTTCTCTATACCTCTTGCTTTTTCCAAGTTACAAAGGTAACGTGTAGGCTTTTCGCCCTCGGTGTGCATTTGTGCTCTTGACCTTATTTTGGCGCCATCAAACTGATATTGCTCTATTTCATTTAGTCTACCTTTTAATTTAACTAATAGTTCGTAATAATTATATTCCCCATCATTAATTTTCTTATTAATTTTACACAACGACTTCTGAAGCGCCTTTTTACGCTTTCGTATTTCACGTGCTTTCCTAATGGAATACTGCCTTGAAATATATTTCAGGTCTGATTTAGCATCTTCCCACCAGTCTGTTATACATTCATACGAACCTCTTCTTTCATCCCAATGCCTCCAACAACTTTCCACACATTTGCGGTAGCAACTATCTCGTAGCAATGCTACATTAAGTTTCCAAAATCCATCTCCTCGTTTGACCCATATTATGATCAGAGAAAGTTACTGGTTTTATGTTAGTTTTGCACATGTATTCTTTCAATGAACGTTCTTCATCGATCCTGTCTAACCTTGAAGCTAACCTTCCATCGGTTGAAAACCAAGTAAATTCCTGGGCTTCTGGATTTTCAATACGATAAGTGTCTAACAAGCTTTTATTTTCACAAATGTGTTTCAAAATATTATGCGATGTGTCATTACAATTAGACCTAGAGTTTCTGTCTTTAGCCTCGTCTAATATGCAATTAAAGTCACCGCCCATAATTAGGTTTTCATGCGTTCTGTCTTGAATTATTGTAGAAACATCATTTAGAAATTCTCGGCGCAATTGATGAGAGGTAGGTGCATAAAGGCACATTAAATTTAAACTTGTGTTTAGTACATCAATTGATACACAAATCCATCGTCCATTTGTATCTGATGACGACGATATAACGTCAACATAGTTGAGACAGCGGGGCAGGATAAGAATGGCCACTCCGGCACTATTATCTTGTGATAAAGAAAAGAAAATCTGCCCTTTTGAAATATCTTTGAGAGATTCACACACTTCAGTTTTTTGAATTTTGGTCTCTTGTAGAAAGGCAATATCAACTCTCTCTCATTTTCTAATTCTTCAAGCAAGTGGCGCTGCTTGAATTCGGAATTTAATCCTCTGCAATTGATGGTGCAGATAATCATAATTTGTAAAATGATGTTTACAACCACCATCATTAGATTGACTTGGTTTTTTTAGCTCGTTTCTAAGACCATTTACCTAATTTTCCTGCGAATTCAATATTTCCTAGTTCTACCACAGACAAATATTCATATTTGGAAATATCAGAATCATGGCGCAGTATACGATATTTCACGCCTCTCGCCGTTACATATGGCACTAACACTTCACCCCCTTCTGATCGGTACATTACCATTTCATCTTTCATCTGTGAACTCTGTGTTTGAATGGACACATCTGATTCTGCAACTGACATTGTGTCATCATCCATATCATTTACTTCAATCTCAGATTCTGAGCTATTATCTTCTTTATGACGCTTATTGCTACTCAAGTAACATTTGGCAGGAGCATCATTTACCATATCTTCAAGCTGACTTAAATCAAGTGGGCTTAGCAGAAAATCGACTGAACTTATCCTGTCCTAATTTTAATTCATCTTCTAAGGAATTGTAAACTCGCTCTTCTGTAAGATCATCATTTTCCTGCGTATCTTTTACAGCAACGTTTGGCTCCACTGCATTTTGATTATTTTCTTGACTTAAGGTTATACCCTCCTCTAATACATGAATTAACATCAACTGTAGTTACTTTAACAGGATTTGATGATTTGTTTGTGTCATTTACAGTGGCATGAACCACAACAACATCTTCCGTAGTGGTTGCTTCAGAAGCATTTGACTCAGTTGCATCCTTTAATGGACGATTATCTCCTGATACTGAGGGCTTGTTTTGATTTTTTGGACAGCGCCATTTAAAATGGTCAACTGAACCACAGAGCAAACATTTGTTTCGATTGGGACAATCTGTTGCCAAATGGTCAGTACTTAGGCAGATCCGGCATTCTTTAATTTGCCCTCTATACCATAAGGGCAGGACAAAGCTGCCATCAAGCGTCAGTCCGCTTGGTAAAGGGCTATCCACTTTATCAAACCAGATACGTCTTACACCGTTTTCTAGCATTCTGTCAAAGGGATACGTTTCCCGTTCAATCTTTTGCATTTTGCCATACTTCTTGAGTTCACTCATGATTCTGTCATCTGAAATTTCTAGTGGAACTTTCATCTTCACTAGCAACCTATCTGACTCGATTTCCTCTACGTTACAAACTTCACCTTTTACAATAAGAACATCTTCCAGAAGCTTTTCCTTGACCCCCTCATTTGACACTGTTACATTCCATACAGTTTTAGTAACATTGATAAGCCCCTGGAAAGTAGCAGGTCCCGTGCCAACGACGTCTTTTAACCCATGATACACGTCGATAGCCGTGACACCCCACCCCTTAGTTGCTATTTTAAGGCTTAGGGTACGCTTATAGGTTGCCATGGTGGTCTATCAAAGGAGGAACACCATACTACTACAATATATAATAAATATATACTTATATAACACCAGGACGTCAGGGAAAGAGCTACACACTACATAAATAGTGTCCCCTTTTGAAACACTGACGTCTACCAACAAATATACGAATAGAGAGTACAGTCGTATATTTGTTGGTTTGAACCACTTTCTAAGTGGTTCACTAACACCTAGCCGATTAAAGTATACTAACAAATATATGAATAGATAGTACAGTCATATATTTGTTAGTCTGTTCGAGTTGACCGGGGACAGCCAACTGACTATAAGGATTTATATAGTTAAAGAACTAGGCTTGTGCTTACAAATGACAAAGGAATTAAATCCATTCACTCAAGCTATCTTGCCAAATATAATGCGCTAGCCTACGAACTATAGAAATAGCAGACTGGCGCGGGGA
Organism: Chaetoderma sp. LZ-2023a; assembly: GCA_034401795.1. Lineage (NCBI taxonomy): Eukaryota > Metazoa > Mollusca > Caudofoveata > Chaetodermatida > Chaetodermatidae > Chaetoderma > Chaetoderma sp. LZ-2023a. The sequence continues at coordinate 90,360,825 of CM067359.1, forward strand.
GAAATGTATTGCATTGACCACAGTAAGAAGAGCCCCATTAAATGGCGGAAACCGCCAGCTAAGAGGAATGCCTTTAAAAAATGGAGACACAAAATGCGCTCCAACCAAGACAAGAATTTACAAATTAAACATAAAGTTTGAAAGGAAATACTAATACGAAATATATGTATAAAATTTACCTACAAAATCGCGCTAGAAACTAGCAAATTCGGGCAGCAATTGCAGAGCTAAATAAACGCGTGCGTTCACTTCGACTACTACTACTACTTTTTTTTTTTTTTTTTTTTGGTAACACGATCAATGGATCGTGTGGAAATCCATAATACCCAAAAATAAACTGACTGAAAGAACATTAAACATATAATAAATCAAAGAGAACAAACAATTATATCAGTCATGTGTATAAATAAACAATAAATATACGGTGGTCAAACGATTAATTTAAAAATTCAAAACAGCTAAATATGTCCCTTTAAAAATTCCAAGTAACTAGCTCAACAACATTCCATTACATTTATAAAAGCTCACGCGAGCATAGGCTGTGAAACAACCACAGCGCTCGGACGTATTTAACACACAGAGTCAATCGGGAACAAATTAATCAATAATCAACGCCCCGCAGGATAATCTATAAAAAGTAAACACTAAGATATTACACCGAGCTCAGTGAAGTGACAATGTAACCTACATAGTTGAAGAGGGTTGAAACTTAACAAACGATTTCAAACAATACAATTTACCTTGAAAATGAGATTCCATAATTATCCCGGGACAAACACAATTATATGTATACATGCTGCTAAGTATTTCCAATCTATTATCAGGAAGCAGTACATTGAATGTTAAATTAATTTTAGTCGAAAGCAATTAACTTTTGGATTCGGATTCTAAAATTACCCCGGAACAAACATTATTAATAAAAAATGTTGGATTGTTTATTAACATTGAAAAAACCCAAAATGAGTTAACCTGTTCAAACGACAACCTAAAATTAGGGACAAGGTTTAACCCTTTCAGAGCAAACACTCGCAATTTTCATCTCAAACTGATTAGCAGAGTTTTAGAGTGCATGCGCGTGTTGGAGCTGTTGCTGCGTGAAGTAAATGCTGCTGTTTCACATAGTAACAGTCAGCGCACATGCATGCACACGCACGCACACTCTAAAACCACCAATTTTGCATGTGCTTTAAAACAATAATTTAAAAATATATAGTTAGCTTTTAAATATAGAAAACATCAAAACAAAGTAGTTTGAAACAAAATCACAGCTCCAAGCGCACAAATACATGTATATTATTTAATAAATCACTCCAGAGGCCAATTACGGTGGATAATAAAAAATCAAATTTGTCGAAACAATGGAAATCAAATCACCAGAGCACCAAATAACTTCAAAAGAATGAAGTCTATTTTTAGTCACTGCATCATGAAATTCACATTTAAGGCAATACGAGAACAAGGCACGAAAAGCGCACTTCAATTTTTCAAAACTGCTGGAGTTAAACTCTGTATATGAGTCACTAACTATCGTACAACGATGCTTCCAAATTGCCCAGACCGCCACACTCAAACAAAATAACAAGATCTTCTTTGCATTATTAGTCAGATTATAAGCGTCTAATTCATGAAATAGAATTGCATCTTGGATTATGTTGATATCAACTGTAACAATTTTCCTAAATATCTGTTCAATGTACAGCCAAAATTGGGAGACGGGCAAACACTCTGTAAACAAATGGATAATGGTTTCCTCAGTGTCTGTAGAAAATAGACAGTGGTCATTATTTGCTATGCCAACTTTCTTGAGGAGGGGGCCCACCCATAGTTTTCTATGAAGCAATCGCCAGACAACATCCCTTGCTCGATTAGGTATGTGTGGTGAATGGATATTTTTCCAAACCACATCCCAACTCTGGGGAGAATGTTCAGTCCTTTCCCATGCCGTGACAGCCTTTGGAAGAGTAATATTCTGCAGCATTAAAATATTATACCACCCCTTATTCCTTAACGTATATGAAAAGCGTCCATCAGTACTTTCCAGGATTAACTTGGAGCAAGCATCATTCACAGACCCATTAGGGAGAAGAAACCATTCCATTGGAATTGCTTCCTGTAACAGTTTTAGAAGGCGCTGCACGTCAATTGGGCGTAAAGATGTTACTCGTGATATGTCACATAGTGATTTCCATTTTCGAGTTTTCACATCCACAATATCACACAAATTTTGAATACCATGCTTAGCAAAAGAAGTGTAATATAAAACTCTGCCTTCATATAGAATATGATCATTCCCCCATAGGTACTGGCTGGAGGCATGCTCCCAGCAAAGAGGTGAATCTTCTTTGCGAACAAACTTAGCTAAAGCAGCTTTAATGTCCAAAAATATCGATGGAATCCGTGTGTAATTCGGTGGAGGTTTAGAAGACCAGAAAAAGGATTTAGCTGAAAATGGCTCAATAAACCTTTCTATAAGGCATCTAGACACATTTGCCCACTGACTATCTGAATGAAGTAAATCATCTAATAATTTCAGCCTTAACGAGACGCATTTAATTCTTAGGTCTGGAATGGAAAGCCCACCATCAAGCTTATTATTAGTACAGACACGTTGTGAGACAAGGTGTGTTTTACCCTCCCACAAATAATCAAATATCATCTTGGTAATTTCCTTTTCAACATGTTTGGGCATATTAACAACTGCAGCAATATACCAAAGTTGTGACAATATCAAATTATTGATCACTATTGCCCGGCCAAAAATAGTCAGACGTCGATGTTTCCATTGAATAATTTTTTTGCTCATTTTAGAAAGCAAGTTTGTCCAATAATGGAATCATGGTGTGTTCGACTGAAATGAATGCCTAAGATCTGTATTTTGTCAGTGGACCAATTGATGCCTAATGGCTGATCATTTCGATCTTTCCATGAGCCCAAAAACAAACCTACTGATTTTTCTTTATTAATTTTGAGCCCTGACGCTTTTTGGAAATTCTCCAAAATAAGATGTAAACGATTAAAATCACTATTTTGGCCAACAAAAATAGTCGTATCATCGGAATATTGTGATAATTTCACTGGTGTCATAAGACCACGAATACACAGTCCATGATAATGTATATCTTCTCTTATTGTCGCTCCCAAGGTTTCCATACAAATTACAAATAAAAGTGCTGACAGTGAGCAACCTTGTCGAACCCCTCGTTCTAAGACAACTGGCTGGCTTATAAAATTGTTCACAAGGATTCTACTAGTAATGCCATTGTACAATATTCGGATCCATTTAATAAAATTTGGCCCAAAGCCGAATCGATTTAATGACATCAACAAAAACTTCCACTCCAAACGATCGAAAGCATTTTCATTATCTAATGCCACAATGGCACCTGGAATGTTATCCTTTTCAACTAACTGAATCAGATCTCTAATGAGCGCAGTGTTGGTTAATATTGATCTACCAGGTATTGAACATGTCTGAGCAGGATTAATAACGTCGCCCAGCACCTGACCTAGTTTTAGTGAAAGAGCTCTAGAAATAATCTTGTAATCAACTCCAAGGAGAGAAATTGGCCTATAATTCCGTATATCACCCCGGTCACCATTTTTAAATAGCAGACGTACATGTGCTTGAGACATTGTCAAAGGAAGTTTTCCCTGATGGAAAATTCCTTTAACAATCTCACAGAATTTCGGACCAATGAGATGCCAGAAAGTAAAGTAGAACTCAACAGGCAGGCCATCTCCCCCTGGCGATTTTCCATTCTTCATTGTTTTAAGCGATTTAGTCAGGTCTTCTAAGGTTAAATATTCATCACAAATATCAGCCAACGGAGGAGTCAATGTTTCCTTAATATTAGCAAGTAATTCAGCTGCCAACTCTTCATCAATTTCTTCAGACTTATATAAATTTTCATAAAATGTCTGAACAGTTTCTAGTAGATCTTTATTTGAATTAACAATTTGCCCATTTATTTCAAGGCCCCTAATTATCTTTTCCACACCTCTAGACTTTTCTAGGCCACAAAAATATTTTGTTGGCTTTTCACCTTCAGAATAAAATTGGGCTCTTGATCTGACTTTTGCGCCTTCTGCTCTGTAGATTTCTATTTGTGATAATTTTAACCTGGTCTCCTCCAAAACCTCAGTCAAGTGAATATCGCCGTTTGAAACTTTGCGAAAAATTAAGGTTTGTAGACGAATCAACCTTCTCTCCTCTTTGCGCATTTTCCTTGCCTTTTGAATAGAATATTGCCTTGATATATTAGCAAACCCTAGTTTAACATCTTCCCACCAAAAAATCAAACTTTCAAATTCTGATATATTGCGGAGCTTAAAACGCCAGAAACTTTCAATACATCGATGGTACTCAAAATCATTCAGCAAGGAAATATTAAGTTTCCAAAAACCTGGACCACGTGTAACCCATTCTGCATTATCTAACACAGTGGAAACCAGGCAATGATCAGAAAAAGGTACAGGATATATGCCAGTATCCGAAATTAACCCTTTTAGCTTTCTCTGTACATAAATCCTGTCTAACCGAGAAGCTGTCTGACCATTTGGTGTGACCCTTGTGTATTCACAACATTCAGGGTTTAAAACTCTATAGCTATCCAAAAGGTGCTCACTGTCACATATTTCTTGTAAACGCCGATGAGACGTATCAGCGTATATTGATAGCGAACGCCTATCCTTCTCTGGATTTAAAACACAATAAAAATCTCCACCAATAATAATATTTTCTGATCTATCATGAATTACTGGGCGAAGAGCTGAATAAAATGTACCTCGTTGAGAATGGGATGCAGGGGCATAAATAGACATCAAATTTAGTGTTGAACCAGACATTTCAACAGTCACCACGACCCATCTGCCATCACTATCAGCTTCCGATGAAATGATATTTAATAAAGTCAAAGACCTGGGTAAAAATAAAATCGCCACTCCTGTATTTAAATCAGTGGCATTGGAATAGAATATTTCACCCTTAGAAAGTTGTTTGAAATTTTCTAGTACTTCAACATTATGGAACTTAGTTTCCTGAAGCATGACGATATCAGCTTTCAAATCAGATAATTTCTCTAGCAACATGCGTTGCTTCAATCCATCATTTAAACCACAGCAATTAAGTGAGCAAATTATCATTATGATTACGAATCTATGCATAGTACCCATAATATCTAGTTTGGTTTTGTCTTCTTACTGTTTTTATCCCGCTTAGCACATTTGCCAATCTTCATAGTAAACTCTGAATTTGTAAGATCAGTAATGGTCAGATGTTGATACCGTGAAATGTCTGAATCACTCCGCAAATGCCTATAGTGAACACCTAAGCGTGTAATGTATGGAACTAAAATCTCGCCCTTCTCTGAGCGATACAGTACCATTTCATCGGGCTGCTGAGATTCCTGCGTTTGGATCGACGTGTCAGACTCTGCAATAGAGATAGAGTCGTCTATATCGTCATCCTCCCTGTCCTCCGACCCAGAGCTCAAGTCTTCTATCACTCTTTTAACCCCACCAGCAATAGTATCCTGTACAATTGCCTGTCTAGAATGTATTAATAACACACCAGGCTCTGTTAGTGGTGGCAAATCAAATGGTACATTAACATCCACTGACTGAGATCCAAATTTTGTTTGTCCCAGTACTAAACTCTGTGTATCATCAACAGCGTCGGAGTCATCATTTTCCTGGGCTATTTCAGCTGTTGCTGGAGCGGGAGCAGATATACCTGTCTCCAGAACCTCAATCTCATCAAAGTGTTTTGTCAGTACTGGATCACCAGCCTTACTAACAACTGGACCCCCAGTCTTACTAACATTGGGGTCCACAGTCTTACTATCAATGGGATATTCAGCCTTGCTAACAACATGTGCATAGGTGTGTGGCACATTGTTACTACTGTGTACTTCACTGGAATTGAGAGAAGCAGGATGCATATAGCTAGCACTCGCCTCTTCCACATTACTTGCAGCATTCATCGATGATCTTTTATAACATCGAGATTAAAAATGATCAGCTGACCCACACAAAAGACACTTATTCTTGTAAGGACAGGTACCAGCTAGGTGTTCAGTACTTGTGCAGATACGGCACTCTTTAACCTGGCCCCTATACCACACAGGGAGGAAGAAGTTCCCATCAATAGACAATCTACCTGGAATTGGTTTGTCAATTTTTTTCAGGCACACCCGTCTTATCCCATTTTCAAGTGTTCTATCGAAGGCATACGTCTCCCTTTCAATTTTTATCACTCGCCAATATTTTCCCAGCTCGGCTGTAATACGTTCATTTGGAATTTCAAGAGGGGCCTTTACTTTTACAATCAATTTATCTGAATCAACCTCTTCGATCTTACATATTTGTCCATTGACAATCAGGCCCTCTTCCAAAAACCTTTCTTTCACTCCTTGTGAACTGACCGTAAGATTCCAGACATTTTTGCTAATATTAATTAGCCCCTTTAAGACATTTGGCCCAGCCCCTACAGTGTCTTTTATTCCATGATAAATAGCGCCAACATTCAACCCAGCAGTGGTGAGCCTAAGGCTAAGAGTCTGTTTATAGCGACTTGACATGTTACTAGTGAGCTTTCACATTGACCTAGATTACGCCTGTCTACTGCAGTGAATATAAATGCACGTACGAAGCGCGATATCTCGACAGGTCAGCGAGATCGGTCTAAGCAGAAAGCTCAGCCCGCCAAGTACAAATGCGCTTATCAATAACGGAGATATAGTAGGCAAAAAGCCACCTAAACTTATATACAAATGTAACACGACGGTTGCCAAATACAATGGCAGTTTACTTGGCGACTCTAGTTCTCGAAACCAGAAAACCAGAGTCACAAAATACGACAAACAACGACGAATAAAACACAAACAGAAAACATCAAACTCAACCAAAACCGCTTATGCAGCGAACAAAACAAAAATTAAGTGTATACGAGCAGTAGTGACGAAAATATTCGTCAGAATTTGCAGAGCCAATTTCAGCACAGCTTTCAATGACTACTACTACTACTACTACTACGGGTGCTACTACTAATACTAGGTTTTTACTATTTATATAGATAAATATTCACTACCGCCATATTTACTGAGTGTAAATAAAGAATCTGAATGTGAATCTGATTGTTCTCGGCGCCAGCGCCGGCGGGTGGTGACTGAACGCGCCCGCACTCAAAGCCTGGATGGAGGTGGGTGTGTGGGTCTAACTTTATCTGTTGGAACGGGCCAGGTGCTCGAACAGAAGAGTCCAGCTGATGGCAGTGACATTACTCTACAACCACCAGGAAGGGCCTGATTCAAGGGTGCTAATGCAACCACAAATGCCACTCAATCACACACACACACACACAGTGTGCGTGCGTGCGTGCGTGCGTGCGTGCGTGCGTGCGTGCGTGCGTGCGTGCGTGCGTGCGTGCGTGCGTGCGTGCGTGCGTGCGTGCGTGCGTGCGTGCGTGCGTGCGTGCGTGCGTATGTGAGTGCGTGAGTGCGTGAGTGCGTGAGTGCGTGTGTGCGTGTTGGGGAGGGGATACTTAGCTCTCGATACATTTGTCTAGGAAGAAGACTTAATTTTGTTGTCAGTCCCTTCATCCATGTGGCTACTGCCCTCTGTGCGTGCGTGCGTGCGTGCGTGCGTGGGGGGGGGGGGGCGTGCGTGCGTGCGTGTGTGTTGTAATATTTAAGGCGTTTATATGCTAGTTCCCAATGCTAGGATCTAGACTCACGCCTGGCCTTTCTGGTTTCTGTTGAATTCTTGTGAATTCTTGTGACGTCGGTTTGTGCATTAGCTTGTGTCTCTCTCTGTGTATGTGTGTGTGTGTGTGTGTGCCCCCTCCCCCCCCCCCACACACACACTCTCACACACACACACACACACACACACACCACACACACACACACACACACACCACACACACACACGCACGCACGCACGCACGCACGCACGCACGCACGCACGCACGCACGCACGCACGCACGCACGCACGCACGCACGCACGCACGCACGCACGCACGCACGCACGCACGCACGCACGCACTCTCAAACACACACTCTCAAACACACACACACACACACGCACGAACACACACACTCACACGCACGCACGCACGCACGCACGCACGCACGCACGCACGCACGCACGCACGCACGCACGCACGCACGCACGCACGCACGCACGCACGCACGCACGCACGCACGCACGCACGCACGCACGCACGCACGCACGCACGCACGCACGCACGCACGCACGCACGCACGCACGCACGCACGCACGCACGCACGCACGCACGCACGCACGCACGCACGCACGCACGCACGCACGCACGCACGCACGCACGCACGCACGCACGCACGCACGCACGCACGCACGCACGCACGCACGCACGCACGCACGCACGCACGCACGCACGCACGCACGCACGCACGCACGCACGGGTGGGTGATGTAGGGATTAGCAGGAACGTTAAAGGTTGACCACCTTATCAGATTTATCGGTGGCGTTAGCAGGAATATAAGGAATGGTGTCAGAATCTGAGGTACTCGTGATTATTGGGTTTATGTTATCACCTTAAATAGGTACGCGGTACCATTCTATTTCTTTCTTCTCTATGACGTAGGATAGCTATAAACTTAACCCTTTGTACCTATTGAGTGACAGATGAAGTCTGTGTTCTGGCGATCTGTTTGGACTATTGTTGATTATCCCCTTCTGGGTAACCTGATCAAAGCCGTTGATGTCAGTGATAGCAACATGTTTGCTCCATTCACCAGGGAAAATATTCAACCATATCCGAATATAGTGACGGTGAATTTGAGTCTAGGACTTTGGGGATAAGGGGGTCAATTTTTCTTCTATAATCACAATTTGTCTTGAATTCAGTGGGTAACCGGCTCTTTCTTACTTCGATTCCACTGCGTAACACCTAGCTGGGTTAGAATCTGTTAGTAAAGGAAAGCGGCAACACCTCCCAGTCAAATAATTCTTAAAATATTCGAGTAGTGTATTCTTCTACTTTTAGCTACGAAAGGGTTAATTTGTTTTTATGTATCTCGCTCTGGTCAGTCAGTCGTTCGTCTCTTATTTATCAGCCGATGTTGCTTCAAACTTGAATTAGTCAAGTTAGTCTGCTTATAAAATGGAAATCAGTTTCCTCCCTCTCTCCTAGGATAAGGGGACAATTTGTTGTTATTTATTACAACGTAAACCTGTTTCTGATGGCGAACTGTATTTCAAGATTTATCACTTCGAACACAAACCGTCTCCTTGCTGACTAGGGATTCTACTGGACTGAATTTAGCTATGACAACAACAGTTTACGACAGCAGGGGGTCAACGGTCGTGTTATTGGTTTTACTATAAAATAATCAACAAAGGGTGGGGTGGGGGTATATTTCTTATAGCGCTATAAGACCTAATGTCTGTTATTCTACAACATGTATGAGCTTCTATATAATGTCATTCGTCTAGTGTGTAGATGCTGGAGTGTGGGGCAGCTGAGCACTGGTTGGAGTATGGATGGTGAGTCGTTCTGATTCTTCAAGGTCGTTTGACTGCTTGGTGTCGTACCTTCAGCTTTCGATCGTGTCACCCAGTCGACTTGCTTGGACTACCTTGCCTCCTGAGGACCACTGACTTGACGACCTGCGTAGAACGACCCCTCACCCCGTCTTGGTGTTTGCCTTTTACGACCACCGTGGTTGTGTAATGATGACTGATGACGTGGAGCGTAGCTTCCGTGGTGTATCACCTGTGCAATACACTCACTGGCAACATAACTATGTCGGGCATTCGCGAGTGAACCTGCTGTGCGACCACCTCTCTCTTGGAACCAATTCCCTCTGGTCGTCACTGAATCTGTCTTTCGGGACTACTCAACGTTTGACTCGTCTAGTACGATACCTGTCAGTTGGCACAGGTTTGTCTGGCTGTTAGTGTAAGTTCTTTTTCGGGACCACTCGCCATAACTGAAAAAGTACTAGATTCTGGATAAATTTGGACAGCCTTCTGTTTGTGGCGAAGACTTCGACTAGGGGTTATCTTCTAAGAGACACATTTTTGGTGAATGCAGACGATTTGTCTTCTTGGACCCAGTCGGAAATTTTCTAAGTCGTGCTTTTTGTGGTCCAAAAGGTAGGTGGTCGCTATAGACAGGTTTGACTGTATGTATATTTGTGAGTATGTGTGCGTGCGTGCTTGCACGTGTGCGTGCATGTCTGTGTGTGCGTGCGTGCGTGCGCGCGCGTGCGCGCGTGCGCGCGTGCGTGTACATGCATGCATTCCTGCATGTCAGTCATATAGACCATATTTGAAGGACTTAATCCCGTCCACATAAATTCGCCTTCGACCCGCAGCAACAGGCTGCAACACTGATTTCATCAGCTCTGTCAAAAGGACAGGTCTTTGTACAAAGTGGTTTGTCGTTATATTTCTTGCAGCTACAATATAATTTTGGTAACTGTTTTACGTCTGGTTTTGGAGGCTTTGTCGTTTTAATTATTGCAAGAACCCCATCTGATACAGACCTTCCAAATCCATCTGTTGGATCAGGTAGTCCGAGAATATGACTATGAGCATTATTACACATAGCAATTTGATAAAGAGCCCGATAGAATTGTTGCAAAACAGCATCTTCTGTTGGAGGAGGTGTCTTCTGAATGACGCAAACACGTGTACTCTCAAACGGTCCAATGATGAGAAGGTGAGTTTGGTATAAAAGGATGCTATGATCAGTCTAACATCTCCAATCACATCCTCAGATTTATCCGTACTATTTTCATCATAGTTTGCTAATCATTGTAGTTTATTTTTCTTCATCAATGAAATAGCAACCTTGAATGCCTTCTTTTTTCTTTTGGAAATTATGTAGCTGACGGTGTCGCAACATGTGATGACATAGGTGGCGAGTAAGATGGAGGAGACGTATTTGGCTGTGTGATTCAGCATAGTTGTTAGACAAACTACCAAGCCGTGAATAGGAAGAAATTACCCCATCATCCACATTTCTTTCGAAATGCTCACGGTACTATGGTATATGGTCATCATTATCACGTCAGTGTCGTCTGAGTAAATTACTACGTGATGATAGCTCAGTTTGTTCACTGAATAGTTGGCATGTACCATGAGGCACGTATCAGCCCCTTCATGGTCCAAGCAGGATAATTCATCAATGTCACCAACACTATTTATGGTCACAGACACCGCTTTACACGAGTTCTTAAATGTTCCACCTAAAACTAGTGTAATAGCGTTTAGCTTTTGTCTCGACTCTGGCTTCATCCATTCTTCTGAGAGGTAGTCTAATATATTTGCCTTAGTTTTCCCATTCCCCATCAGCTTGGCCCATGCATGCAGTAATACCGCTGATGCAGGAATCTATTCTGCGGTTTCAGCTTTAGTCCTGTTCTGTCGGATTCTTTTTGCTGCAATAAAGCGTGTGAACATTTAATATGTTATCCACTATGGTGGGCTTGATTAACTGACGTTGTAATGTGTATCTTTGGTAATTTTGAAATGAGTCGCCTTATAACCACATGTCTTAGAGAACGATCAGAATGTGGTCCCAAAACCGTGTAACCACTATAGACCATCTACACATGATCACTGAATACAAACGTACTATATAATTCGATAAAGTCACGCGGTGACAGCTCCGTTTACTTTTCAATTTTAATTGGTGAGAAAAGATGGGAGATGGGGAAATTGGGGCTCTATATCTCTGCAATGCTTCGGCCAATGACATTAAACACTATCTAAAAGGTGAGGGTATATATATGCTATTATTTTGACAAATGAATATACAGACCGATTGAAAAGAGTATTTTGGGCATATTTTGTAATTAACCATGCTTACAACAAAAAAACCCGAAAAATAAGATATGCAAGATGAATAGCTCTCAACTATTACTTTCCGATAGGCTTTAAATAATGGCTTTTAGCATGTTGGCTCCCCTACTATAACCTTTTCAACTCTACATAGCATAACTCCGTTACTCATGTAGTCATCCAATTTGTCACTTATGCAGTCATCCGATCTGTCACTAATGCAGTCATCCTATCTGCCACTCATGCAGCCATCCAATATGTCACACATACAGTCCATCAGTCTATTACTGATGTGGTCCGTCAGGCTGTCACTCATGCAGTCATCAGATAAGTCACTCATGCCGTCTGCCAGTCCGTCACTCATGCAGTTAGTCATCTGATCTGTCACTCATGCAGTCATCATGTCCATCAGTCCTTCATTCAACCGATTTCTCACTCATGTAGTCCATCACTCATATAGTCGGTCATCCGATCTGTCACTCATACAGTCAGTCAGTCATCTGCTCTGTCACTCATGTAGTCGATCATTCGATCGGTTGGTCGGCCTGTCAGCTTGTATATCAGGCCATGGCGCATGCAGTTATCAGATCTGTCACTCATGCAGTCTGTCAATCCATCACTCATGTAGTCGGTCATCTGACCTGTCACCCATGCATTCAGTTGGTCATCCGATCTGTCACTCATGCAGTCGGATGGATAGTCGGTCGGCATGTCCGTCAGTATGTATGTATGATTACTGTATTCTGCGGCTGTAGTAGTAGAAACATCCTACAGCTGCAATCAGTCCTTCTTCGCTTTTGCCCACTGTGTCTTGTCCCCAGCCAAAATCGTTAGCATTCTTGACTTGTGTGTACCTAATCCAGCTTTCTTCAGGTCACCTCGTAGCACGCTTAGTAGATTTATGCAATGACGTCCCCTCCTGGCACCGAGTAGGGCGAATTCCAAGGCTCTCTGTGCTGGTGTGTCTTCTGGCAGCCTCAGCACATCTTTGCTGGGCGACTTTTACAGACAGCGGCGGCGTATTGCACATCTTGTATAGTGCATCATTGGAAATTATGCTCTCTGGCCATCGGTGTCCAGTCATGGTGCGTAGGTGTTTGCGGTGGCAGGCGTCAAGTTTGTCTAGAGCTGCCTTTGGAGCTGCCCAGCTTTTACAGTTATACATCATCAAGGATACGCAGGTTGCATTGTATAAACGTAGTCTTTTTATCAAGGGCATCTTTGATCTACGAATCCATAGCTTCCAGAAGGACTGGAAAGCTATGTTCCCCATGATGCAGCGTGCAGCAATGTCAGCAGTACTGCAAAGCAGTGAGCCCTGGATTTTACTTTTCCTCCATGGTTTGCCGCCCTGGAGTGGGTCGTCATTTTCTTTAGTTTCATGCTTTGCAGATAGGTATATGTGGGTGAACTCCGTTTTGGATTCATTCTTAAAGAGATTCTCAATTTGTGGTTTGCTTGCAGCTATTGGGAGAAGTTCGTCAAGGGGTTTCTTTTCCTCATGTATGAAGTCCACATCGTCGGCATATTCTATCTCTAGTGGCATGCCCAGTATTGAGACTGGGAAGGGGTTTGGTCTTGTGGAATTTTCCCGCACGGATTTCAATGCAGCAGCCAGGTAACAGGTGAAGAGCACAGGAGATAGACCATCTCCCTGTGGGGAGCCGATTGATGTCTCAAACTGTACAGACGTCACTGACTTGACCCGTACTCTCAGCTTGGTGTCTGCAAGCAATAGCCTCACTAATCGTAGCTCATCTTCATTGCAACTGGCCTGGCGTAGTACACCCAGGATCTTTGAGCGCTTACTTGTGTCGAAGGCTCGTGACATGTCAATGCCCATTTTGTGGAAATCCCAGTGTTTGGACATGACAACCGACACAAGCATGCGTTGAGCCCATACAACGTCTCCGCAGCTGCGTCCACGTTTGAAGCCACTTTGACATGATCCAGTGAAGTCGTCGATCTTGTCTCGGATGCGACATAGAGTAACATTGGATAGGATTTTCCGTATGCTGTTAAGGAGCACAATGGGCCGCAGGTTGGCTGGGGTGGGGTCAGGTGGCTTCTTGGGCTTGGGTAGTGCGATAGTGATGCCTTGGCCTACACCGTCCGTCAGTCCATCACTCATACAGCTATCCGAGCTGTCAAGTATGGAAGCTTTATGTAGATAATATGTAATGTTCCCCCAAATAAGCATGAAAATAAGCTCATGCAGTCTGTCAGTCCGTTACTCATACAGTTGGTCATCCGATCTGTCACTTATGCAGTCAGTCGTTCGGTCTTTCAGCCTATCTGTCACTCATGCAGTCACTCATACAGTCATCCGATCTGTCACTTATGCATCCTGTCAGCCCTTCACGCATGCAGTCGGACATCCAATCTGTCAATCATGCAGTCAGTCTGTCATCTGATCTGTCACTCATGCAGTCTGTCCGATCAGTCACTCAAGCAGTCGGTTACAAATTGTTAAAAAGTCACCCCTCTCTTTCTCCTCTCAGATCCGTACCGCATCTATTTATAATTTCAAGGTAGTCTGAGATGAGTTCACAAAAAATGAGGATATGATTGCTTTTTCATAATGAAAGACCCATAACAAAAATACGACAATGCTGGTAAGACACACTTATGAATGAGCCCGTTTTCGTATTAACTGCAATAGTTTGCAAACTATTTTGAACGCGTTACGAAAACTGATAACGCAAACCACCTACACTTATACGCGGTGCGTACTTCCAGTATTGTTGGCCAGTTTACAGATAATTCGCCTATTTTAGTCTAGCCTATCATTTAATCCAGTCGTTAATAGTGTTTACTGATGATGCATCCATCTAATAACAATAGCTAATTGGCACCATTTGAAAACGAAAGCGAAACAAAAAGTATGTCACGTGATAAGAGGGATTTCCCTGCATGAACATTTATGAGACGACCACTGAATACAAAATAAACCAGACGGATAAGATCAGTAATGGCCGTAAAACGCGCTATTTGACGATTGCGGTAACGGTGGAATTACATTGTTTTATTGGCGGCATTGTGCAAATATTAACTTCTCCTGACACAATGCGATGATGTATATAGACTAGAAACTGATTTGCAATAATGAAATACTATGACATAGCAGCTTTAAGCCCTTTCAAAGAGAGTCAACGCATTGCTTATACCCTTCAGTGTACCCCATTACCGGTCTGACCCACCAGACACCAGGATAATTCCTGCTAGACCATTCCATTAATGTGCCTAAACTTTCTAGAGTAGCATACATGATGTAACTTAGTGCATACCTTCGTGCTAATGCATGTAAAATTGCCAAGAGCATGCAGATCTCGTCACTCATAGGCATGCTACCTTTTCTTTGTCTACAAATTAGCAGTATAATGTGGGCATCCTAATTTCAGTGACGACAATCTGTTTTTATTAGCAGTTTTTATTAGTAGCTTTCCTGATGACATTCACATCAAAATGTTAAGTTACAGCACTGGCCCAATTACAAACCAGTGCCTTTCTGCAGTTCTAGAGAATACAGAGCCAAACTAAATTATTTCTATCATATTAACACAATAAATCTATAATTACATTGTCTAAATTTTAACAATACGTTAGACTGTTAAATCTTGCATTCATTGCTAATGTTGTATTTTAGATAATGATGATGGCACTGAGTCCAATAGTCCAGAACCATAGCACAGCAAAAGGAGTACTTGGAGAAAACACCCTCACAAGAGACGGAGCATGTACAATCGAAACAACACACGCTCATAGCCTTCAGCCTCAACAAGTAACACCATCATCATGACTACATACACTGAGGCTGCAATCTCAACAGATTATAATACCATTAATCTCCATGCCCACAAACGCAGAGGCTGCAGTCTCAACAAATAAGGCCAGCGTCATGACCACAGAGTCCGATCCCGCATTCTCAGCAGATAACAGCAGACAGCACGTCCACAGCCTCAACAAATAGCGCCAGAATCACGACCACAGAGTCTAGTAATCAGACCACTGCCATATAGTGAAATGGTGGTCTACATCTGCTCGCAACCAGTAAGTACAGAAAACCTTGCTATAAACCAGTGTGGTATAGTTCCCTGAAAAAGAAGCGCTAGTAGCACATCAATTAAGACTTCGTATCGCCATGATAATCAGAACATCTACCAACATTACTGAAATTTGGTCTTTTAACAACCTTTTGTACCAATGCTAACACATACAGCGATGCTACTATACCTTATTGATTAGTTGACTAACCTTATAGTACTGTTCCCGCACCTGAGGATATGTCATGTACATGCTTGCTATCTTCTTGATAGATCTATCTATAAGATGTTGTTTCTTGAGGTTACAAAATATCACAGTTAAATTAGTTCCAGAATATTGGCGCTGCCAGTCAATCTTATAGTAATTGTGATGCTGTTACTGAAATTTTAATCACACGATTAGCAATTAACTCAAAAAATAAAATTTGTATTTCATTAATTCCTGGGCAGATCACCAGCAAACAACTGTGATTAATGCTTTGATGTCCAAGAATGGACAATATGTTATTCTTACCTCTTCTTATCTCTTTTACGGGGCGAGCATAGTATATTGTGTGCGTGCGTGCGTGCGTGCGTGCGTGCGTGCGTGCGTGCGTGCGTGCGTGCGTGCGTGCGTGCGTGCGTGCGTGCGTGCGTGCGTGCGTGCGTGCGTGCGTGCGTGCGTGCGTGCGTGCGTGCGTGCGTGCGTGCGTGCGTGCGTGCGTGCGTGTGGTCCATCCGTCCATCCATCCCTTTATCTAAAAAAAATGCTGGAGGGCGAGCGATACATGCAATTTAGTAATTTACACATACATTATATGTAGCATTCTGATAAAGGGTGTTGGTTATTCACAGGAATGCCTGAGCTCTGGCTCCGATACACAACAAGTATAATTATCTCCATATGTTTAAAAAACGTCAGGGATTTTATAATCGCCTTTATTCATCTCTCCGTCCGCCGTGCTATGTCTTCCCAAACCATTGTGTGGAATTCAACAAACTTCTGTATGCAGGTTAGCCATACAACTGAGGATTCCGGGACGACATTTATATTTGGCTCAGCCGACATTGGAGGGTCAAATGCATAAATATCCTAAGAAAGTGTTGTTTATGCTCCCAAACCGCTCTGTGGAATTCAATCAAATTTGGTATGTGTGTTACCCACGGATTGCGTAACGATATTTATGTTTAGCCTAGACGTCAAGAAATTGATTGTAATACAACTCCGAGACCTGTGGACGGAATTCAACCAAATGTGGTAAATAAGTTACCCATGGTGACATGATTGCGGAGTGCATGGTGACATTTAGATTATTTGGCTCTGTCCCGGGGTAGGGTGGGGTCAGTACGCCAAATCGATGAACATGGGGATTTACGATGACGCCTCATCAACTTATATATTACACTCGCCTTGTAAGTGTCTGGAGATGTATCCACAAACTATTGGTCCGAGTTGAAACTAGTTTTACCACAAGAAAGAGTGTTATAATTCCCCCGTTTTGAGCATGATCTGACAAAATCCGGAAAATGTAAACAAATTCTGTAAATCCGATAACATTTGACAATGTGACAAAACGTGAGAGGGAGTGCCCCGTGAGTAATTAGGTTGTCAGACAATGAGCGTGGCAGCAAATTCGGAGGAGTTAACGTGTCAGCAAAATGAAAATATATACGCCTATATATTATTTTAGCTCTAAACATCGCACATGCACATTTACGATTTTGTAAAATCGTTCATGTCACCCAAACATGCACGTGTGCACACGTGTCTAGCCCTATTATATTACATTTCTGGCAAATTATCTCTTCCGAATTTGCTGCCATACTCACTGTCCGATTACCTAGTAAATCAAGACTATTTAGCGATATAACATGTATAAGATACATTAGCGGCATCAACTGTTTATTTTTAGACACTATCGTGACTAACCAGCTATTGAACCGCTACTGAAGCATGTATTGTGACTGCGAACTCACACCACTTGAAATATGCCCCTGACCGTCATGGAGCATACTGGTGGAGGTCGGTAAGCCAATGGAACAGCCCTTCTAGCATTGCATTAACATATTTCATTGGCTCCTCAGGATTTGATATCTCTGACAGATCATCGTGTGCACAGTTTATCAAATGTCGGTCGGCTTAGTGAGATTCCATAAGAAAAATTGTCATAAGATGAGCTGCAACGTAAACAACAATTATGTAGAGTGCGTAATTCTGAAACAGACTACTAGTCATTTCATTATTCTAATTGATAAGGAACTGGTAATACTTGGACATTTTTTGGACGAAAGCTAGGTGGATCTTAGCCAGATTTGATTGCATGGATCCTAGCGTGGTCGGCTCTACAACATACGGAATTTTGATTGGTAAATTTTTTGAAAATGCTAATCCTCCGTAATCAATGGCCTGATGTCAGTGAAACTTAGATGGAACAATCCTAGGGCGGTAGGTTTCAACATATCTAACGAGAATTGTGATTGGTTAATTTTTTTAAAGACAATCTTGAATTTTCCGAAATTATCCATCATGTCTATTTAAATGAAAACTGTTCAAATGCTAATGATCCAAATGAGTGCTACATGCGCTTGGGCCACTTGTTGGCTCACCTGGCCTGAGCTTATGCCATGGTGGCCGTCCGTTGGTCAGTCAATTTTCTAGGAATCATTTAAAACACTACTCCTTCAATATAAATGGCCAGGCATCAATGAAACTTGATGGACTAACTCTATGCTGGTAGGCTTCAACACTTCAACGAATTCTGATTGGTCAATATTTCTGGCCGACATTTTAAACTGCCTGGAAATCAGATGCACGCCTTAGTTATCACTTTGCTAATTTTAACCAACCTCGGATTGAAGGACCCTAGAGCGATATGCTTCAGAAGCTGTATACAGAATTTTGATTGGCCAATTTGTTCGACAACCATCTTGAATTTTCTGGAAAATGACTGGAAATCGTTTAAAACGCTACTCCTCATTAACCGCCACCTTGTTCCCCAAAATGACAACTCAGTAACTACCGTATGGATCGAGCTGAAACTCATTAGATCTAATTTCAAAGATAACTAAGGGAATTGACGTTTGTTCAAGAGAATTTGATCATTGATAAAACATGGTTATCATGAATCAATCAAAACTTGCGTTTAATGACCTTATTGGATTTTTTACTGGCTGGATGGAACCTAAGGTTCAATTTGATTCTGTGGTGATCGTTCATCATTAATTGACCACTAAATATCGAATAACGACAGAAAGGGTTAATGCGACTGGTACCCGGTTCCAAATTTTCTGCAATACGAATTCAATGGGGGAACCGAGTACCAACGAACTATAGCTAACTATTCAGTGTTTGGCTTGGCATAGCGACTGCGCATGTTCAGTAAACCATGAAACTGACTATAGTCAGCAAGTCTTACTTCACCCTAATTTCGATGTTGTCACAACGTTGGGAAGCGGTTGTGAGATGGCTGTGAAATTTGCAAAATTGGCAGTATTGAAGATGAAAAACATTTTCTTCTCTACTGCCAGTCCTATGATATTGACAGGCAGTTCTTATTTAATACTCTAGATACATTCACCAACGTCTCGTCTCTGAATGATGATGAAAAGTTTTATTTTCTAATGTCTTATAACGATGGTGACGTAGAAATCTTCAATCACATATTAAATTGTGTCGAGAAATGTCTCTCAAAACGGTATTCCATCATCCATATAGATTGATAGAGTAGCCTACTAATTAACTTACATCCTGCTTATGCCTCTATGACTGTGAATGCATCCAACTGGTGGAAGGATACTGCTGACTATAGTCGACTTTACTCTACAGTTCTCCACATGATGTTTAGACTAGCTGGTCGAGTCACCATATGTTCAACTAGTTGGGCTAACGGCTATGGTTGATTTATGCCATCCTATTGAATGCACTCAGACACAAAAAAGTCCCTTATATTGTTGTAAATATCCATTTCATATTTGTTTTAGATAATATAAATAAATGTATATATAACATAACTTTAATATTAATTATAATTTTAGTTTAATTCTTTTAATGTTATTTTGTGCATTGTCAATTGTGTAATTTTTAAGTGTTTGCTTTATTGTGCTGTATGCGTACACCATGTTTGGTATCTTATCGCAATAAATTGATTGATTGATTGATTGATTGATTGATTGTGATCTAACAAATGATGAAGTCATAAATGCGCACTTATGATGTAATAAACCAAAGTAGACACTTCCAGATTGCGAATCATGCGCAGTGACGTAATAAGGCTTGTTACGTGATGACGTATTTCCGGATTCTGCTAGATTGTTTAATACAGATTCAGATTCAGATTATTTATTGGCACAAACTCTTTTACATGAAGATATATCCAAACATGAAGGTTACACAGACATTATACAGATTACAAGACACACAGTACGAACAGTGAACAGTTGTGATATAAAAAGAAAATGCTAATATATTAAATAATTAAATAATTATATGTAGTCCGCGGTTTGATTGAGAGACTAATATATTATTCTAAGACATTTGTTACTGGTGGACCGACGCTTAACGTATTTTTAAAGGCATTTTGCCTTTTAATGGTGCATTTTGAAACATGGCTCAATACCACTTTACAAACCTCAGTGTCCCCATTATTATACGACATTAAGAATAAAAAATGTTCTTCTAAGCTAAAATTAGAGATATCTACAAATGAGTTGAGGAAATTAAATATAGTCAGTCTTTCGATTTCATAGAATGGGCAGTGAGCAATGAAATGTTTCTCATCGTCAACAATTCCAACAGAGCAAAGTAAGGAAACCCTTTTCTCTACGGGAATTTTTGGGACAATATGCCTACCCACTTCTATGTTAAATACACAAAACAATGTTTATGGTCAAATGATGACGCCAAAAATAGGCACTTATGATGTATGTATGATGTATGATTACTGTATTCTGCGGCTGTAGTAGTAGAAATCAGTCCTTCTTCGCCTTTGCCCACTGTGTCTTGCCAACATCCTTAGCTTCCTCAGGTCCATTCTTGACTTGAGTGTACCTAATCCTGCTTTCTTGAGGTCACCTCGCAGGACGCTTAGCAGATTTATGCAATGACTTATGATGTAATAAAACAAAATACACACTTCCGTGTTGAGAATCACGCGCATTGACTTCATACTTAACAAGTTCACCTGTAAGTGGAGGTATGGATCCACATACGCTACATTATTAACCTCCTTGTATTCACACGTATCTGTGTAACTAGGTGCGTCCAGGAGTGCGAATATTTTCACTTCGCCAAACGTTTTGTTCGGTCACGTGGTAGGTTCACCAATCGATATCTATGGGCGAACTACCGCGTGACCGAACACAATGCTAGGCGAACTGAATATATTCACCCTCCAGATGCTAGTATATTTGTGACGTCATACTCACCAGAAATATTTCAGCTGCGCCCGTGTCAGAGCTGTAAAGTTGAAGTCTGGATACCCTGGCCAGCTAGGAATGGTTATTTCAAATGCATGGGTCAAATCCACAATCCGTGGCTTTGCATCAGTGAAGCTTATCACAGACATAATTAAGATTGGCATTAAGAGCGTCGTGACTGACATTGTTTTCCAGGTTCGTGAAGGTTTTTTCTCACCTCTTGTATTGCGTCTCTAATTTATAAGAGATTTGACTGGGCTCGCGGGGTTAGTATATATCTATATGAGAAAATGTACATATTGCCTAAAGATGTGCGTACGTGCAACAACGTTCACCATTTAACACTCATATCAGCCAAAAACGGCCTCTGCAATGGTCTTACGAAATGTCCATTTCCAGACCAAGAGAAGCCTATTTTTGAAAATGTATCTCTGGTATGACTGGCTCGCTTGCCGAGCCAGTCATTCCGGTGATACATTAAAAAAATCTCTTGATTAGGACATTTTCTATGAGAAAATTAAGATTTTCTTGAAAAAATGTAAAGGTTAAAGGGTTAATTAGAGTGTACAAGCTATTTAGAAATGTTACACACCGAGTTATGCGGAAAGCGAGGTAAGCAGTAATCAAACCATGCTCCGGGCAATAACTCACTCTGCTGAATCACTATCTATGCCATGTTGGGTATTACTGTATCATTCGTCTCTCGCGAGATCTCATTCGATATGAGATCGAGAAAAGAGAAGCCACGCCTCTATTTTTAGAATGAGACCGACAATAATTTTGCTGTGCACAATTATAGCAGTCCTATGCTATAACAGTAGGTCGACATATTGTAGCGGAGCTCAAGTGTTGTGTATTTGAGAAGGCAGAAGAGTCTGAAGAGAACCAGAAAGTTATTGTTTCTAATGCTTTGAAAAAAGCTTAATGTTGAACTTGGTCTATCATTAACCCGACTCTGCGCCCGGTTAAATTAGTTTCAAAATATTCAACGCCGTACCTATATCTGCCTTTTGTTTCATTTGAAAATGAGATTCTGGGATGTCATGGTTGGAAGTATATATGAATCGGTCACAACACGCCCAAAGCAATGAAGATTGACTTACATGTATATCGGGTCACGGTTCACGTTCCTTGTCTCAACAAGCATTGTCAGCAGGAGATTAAGAGATATTAATGTTTTGGTAGTAGCACTACACTGTTTCAGAAGGAAACCGACTTCCGTGTACCCTGGGCAGCAAATAATTACGGCCTCAACATGTCATACACTATTTTATCATATAAACAAGCCTTTTTTGATATGAGCACACGTGCACACGTGCAATATTCAACGGAGTATTTTCATTGGCTGTTGGATGCGCAACCCATTTAAATCGACCAATTAAAACATCGATTGATGTGAGCGTAACGCGTAGGGATTACTACGCGGTACTGTTTTACTACGATTTGTTTACTACGATTTGTCATTCATGAAACGTCATCGCTAAATGTCATCTTTTGACAGTTTATCAGTCGGCAGCGAAGTAACGATTGAAGGCCGTGGCTCTACGATAGTATTAGAAGAAAAGTGTAGTTTACAGCTGACATCGCCAGATTTTGTGTTTGCCACTATATTTTGCTGCGCATTCAGTATCTGTTATCAAGTAGTGGTGCGTCACAGTGGCGGTATCGATTTCACGAAAATCAACAATGAGAAATCAGATAAAAGTCACATTAGCAACTATTGGCAAATATTTCAAAATTACAGTTTACATGATAAATAAAATCTCAAACTCGGTCACTTTTCATATCACTATTATGAACCTCGTTGAAAATTATCAATTTTGCACTCGCTATAGCTCGTGCAAATTGATAATTTTCAACTCGGTCCATAATAGTGATATGAAAAGTGACCTGGTTCCAGATTCTCTATATAGCGGATGGGCATCCGCCGCAGACATAGACTCACAAGCAGTCCCGCTCCGTATCGGTGATAAGGGACTTATGATATTCACAGACAGGCTCAGCAGATTGAAAATGACTTTCCCGGAAAATTAACTAATTTTCGATAAAGGAGCACAGCCATGTGCGTGGGTTAAATTTTGTCAACGAACCATATTGATAATGCTAATAATGTTATCTAATTCTATGTGACATGTTAAGAGTGTAAATAGTCAACAATGTATACAGTGGCCGATCCAGGGGGTGGGGATGATCCGGGTGGAAGAGCACGTTATAAGATTTGCAGTAACGTATCGCGTCGCGGCGTTCCTAATTATTGGACGGAACAACATCATCGCACACAGTACAGCTCAGAAATAGCTTAGAACATATTGTTGAATATTTTGAATATAATCGGATTGAAAATCATTGTATAAAGCAGTAATGTCTTCCAATCCAATTATGTTCAACATATTCAGCAGAACATCTCTTAGATGTTGTTCAAAGTTGTACTAACTAAAATGTTTCTGTTTTTGTTTTGGAAACACATTTCGTTATTTCCAACCTGTACTGTATCGTTCTCTAGGATATTAAACCTGTACTGTATCGTTCACTAAGATATTAAACCTGTACTGTATCGTTCTCTAGGATATTAAACCTGTACTGTATCGTTCTCTAGGATATTAAACCTGTACTGTATCGTTCACTAAGATATTAAACCTGTACTCTATCGTTCTCTAGGATATTAAACCTGTACTGTATCGTTCACTAAGATATTAAACCTGTACTGTATCGTTCTCTAGGATATTAAACCTGTACTGTATCGTTCTCTAGGATATTAAACCTATACTGTATCGTTCACTAAGATATTAAACCTGTACTGTATCGTTCTCTAGGATATTAAACCTGTACTGTATCGTTCACTAAGATATTAAACCTGTACTGTATCGTTCACTAAGATATTAAACCTGTACTGTATCGTTCACTAAGATATTAAACCTGTACTGTATCGTTCACTAAGATATTAAACCTGTACTATATCGTTCACTAAGATATTAAACCTGTACTGTATCGTTCACTAAGATATTAAACCTGTACTGTATCGTTCACTAAGATATTAAACCTGTACTGTATCGTTCTCTAGGATATTAAACCTGTACTGTATCGTTCACTAAGATATTAAACCTGTACTGTATCGTTCACTAAGATATTAAACCTGTACTGTATCGTTCTCTAGGATATTAAACCTGTACTGTATCGTTCACTAAGATATTAAACCTGTACTGTATCGTTCACTAAGATATTAAACCTGTACTGTATCGTTCGCTAAGATATTAAACCTGTACTGTATCGTTCACTAAGATATTAAACCTGTACTGTATCGTTCACTAAGATATTAAACCTGTACTGTATCGTTCACTAAGATATTAAACCTGTACTGTATCGTTCTCTAGGATATTAAACCTGTACTGTATCGTTCACTAAGATATTAAACCTGTACTGTATCGTTCACTAAGATATTAAACCTGTACTGTATCGTTCACTAAGATATTAAACCTGTACTGTATCGTTCTATAGGATATTAAATCTGTACTGTAACGTTCACTAAGATATTAAACCTGTACTGTATCGTTCACTAAGATATTAAACATGTACTGTATCGTTCACTAAGATATTAAACCTGTACTGTATCGTTCACTAAGATATTAAACCTGTACTGTATCGTTCACTAAGATATTAAACCTGTACTGTATCGTTCACTAAGATATTAAACCTGTACTGTATCGTTCTCTAGGATATTAAACCTGTACTGTATCGTTCACTAAGATATTAAACCTGTACTGTATCGTTCACTAAGATATTAAACCTGTACTGTATCGTTCGCTAAGATATTAAACCTGTACTGTATCGTTCGCTAAGATATTAAACCTGTACTGTATCGTTCGCTAAGATATTAAACCTGTACTGTATCGTTCACTAAGATATTAAACCTGTACTGTATCGTTCACTAAGATATTAAACCTGTACTGTATCGTTCACTAAGATATTAAACCTGTACTGTATCGTTCTCTAGGATATTAAACCTGTACTGTATCGTTCACTAAGATATTAAACCTGTACTGTATCGTTCACTAAGATATTAAACCTGTACTGTATCGTTCACTAAGATATTAAACCTGTACTGTATCGTTCACTAAGATATTAAACCTGTACTGTATCGTTCACTAAGATATTAAACCTGTACTGTATCGTTCACTAAGATATTAAACCTGTACTGTATCGTTCACTAAGATATTAAACCTGTACTGTATCGTTCACTAAGATATTAAACCTGTACTGTATCGTTCGCTAAGATATTAAACCTGTACTGTATCGTTCACTAAGATATTAAACCTGTACTGTATCGTTCGCTAAGATATTAAACCTGTACTGTATCGTTCACTAAGATATTAAACCTGTACTGTATCGTTCGCTAAGATATTAAACCTGTACTGTATCGTTCACTAAGATATTAAACCTGTACTGTATCGTTCACTAAGATATTAAACATGTACTGTATCGTTCACTAAGATATTAAACCTGTACTGTATCGTTCTCTAGGATATTAAACCTGTACTGTAACGTTCACTACGATA
The DNA here is from genome assembly GCA_034401795.1 of Chaetoderma sp. LZ-2023a. NCBI lineage: Eukaryota > Metazoa > Mollusca > Caudofoveata > Chaetodermatida > Chaetodermatidae > Chaetoderma > Chaetoderma sp. LZ-2023a. The sequence goes on from CM067359.1 coordinate 90,386,645, forward strand.
TTAAACCTGTACTGTATCGTTCACTAAGATATTAAACCTGTACTGTATCGTTCACTAAGATATTAAACCTGTACTGTATCGTTCACTAAGATATTAAACCTGTACTGTATCGTTCACTAAGATATTAAACATGTACTGTATCGTTCACTAAGATATTAATCCTGTACTGTATCGTTCACTAAGATATTAAACCTGTACTGTATTGTTCTCTAGGATATTAAACCTGTACTGTATTGTTCACTAAGATATTAAACCTGTACTGTATCGTTCACTAAGATATTAACCCTGTACTGTATCGTTCACTAAGATATTAAACCTGTACTGTATCGTTCACTAAGATATTAAACCTGTACTGTATCGTTCACTAAGATATTAAACCTGTACTGTATCGTTCGCTAAGATATTAAACCTGTACTGTATCGTTCACTAAGATATTAAACCTGTACTGTATCGTTCGCTAAGATATTAAACCTGTACTGTATCGTTCACTAAGATATTAAACCTGTACTGTATCGTTCACTAAGATATTAAACATGTACTGTATCGTTCACTAAGATATTAAACCTGTACTGTATCGTTCACTAAGATATTAAACCTGTACTGTATCGTTCACTAAGATATTAAACCTGTACTGTATCGTTCGCTAAGATATTAAACCTGTACTGTATCGTTCTCTAAGATATTAAACCTGTACTGTATCAATACTGTATCGTTCACTAAGAAATTAAACCTGTACTGTATCGTTCACTAAGATATTAAACCTGTACTGTATCGTTCACTAAGATATTAAACATGTACTGTATCGTTCGCTAAGATATTAAACCTGTACTGTATCGTTCACTAAGATATTAAACCTGTACTGTATCGTTCACTAAGATATTAAACCTGTACTGTATCGTTCGCTAAGATATTAAACCTGTACTGTATCGTTCGCTATGATATTAAACCTGTACTGTATCGTTCACTAAGATATTAAACCTGTACTGTATCGTTCGCTAAGATATTAGACCTGTACTGTATCGTTCGCTAGGATATTAAACCTGTACTGTATCGTTCTCTAGGATATTAAACCTGTACTGTATCGTTCACTAAGATATTAAACCTGTACTGTATCGTTCACTAAGATATTAAACATGTACTGTATCGTTCACTAAGATATTAATCCTGTACTGTATCGTTCACTAAGATATTAAACCTGTACTGTATTGTTCTCTAGGATATTAAACCTGTACTGTATCGTTCACTAAGATATTAAACCTGTACTGTATCGTTCACTAAGATATTAAACCTGTACTGTATCGTTCACTAAGATATTAAACCTGTACTGTATCGTTCACTAAGATATTAAACCTGTACTGTATCGTTCACTAAGATATTAAACCTGTACTGTATCGTTCGCTAAGATATTAAACCTGTACTGTATCGTTCACTAAGATATTAAACCTGTACTGTATCGTTCGCTAAGATATTAAACCTGTACTGTATCGTTCACTAAGATATTAAACCTGTACTGTATCGTTCACTAAGATATTAAACATGTACTGTATCGTTCACTAAGATATTAAACCTGTACTGTATCGTTCACTAAGATATTAAACCTGTACTGTATCGTTCGCTAAGATATTAAACCTGTACTGTATCGTTCGCTAAGATATTAAACCTGTACTGTATCGTTCTCTAAGATATTAAACCTGTACTGTATCGTTCACTAAGATATTAAACCTGTACTGTATCGTTCTCTAGGATATTAAACCTGTACTGTATCGTTCACTAAGATATTAAACATGTACTGTATCGTTCGCTAAGATATTAAACCTGTACTGTATCGTTCACTAAGATATTAAACCTGTACTGTATCGTTCACTAAGATATTAAACCTGTACTGTATCGTTCGCTAAGATATTAGACCTGTACTGTATCGTTCGCTAGGATATTAAACCTGTACTGTATCGTTCTCTAGGATATTAAACCTGTACTGTATCGTTCACTAAGATATTAAACCTGTACTGTATCGTTCACTAAGATATTAAACCTGTACTGTATCGTTCACTAAGATATTAAACCTGTACTGTATCGTTCACTAAGATATTAAACCTGTACTGTATCGTTCACTAAGATATTAAACATGTACTGTATCGTTCACTAAGATATTAAACCTGTACTATATCGTTCACTAAGATATTAAACCTGTACTGTATCGTTCTCTAGGATATTAAACCTGTACTGTATCGTTCGCTAAGATATTAAACATGTACTGTATCGTTCGCTAGGATATTAAACCTGTACTGTATCGTTCACTAAGATATTAAACCTGTACTGTATCGTTCACTAAGATATTAAACCTGTACTGTATCGTTCGCTAAGATATTAAACCTGTACTGTATCGTTCGCTAGGATATTAAACCTGTACTGTATCGTTCGCTAGGATATTAAACCTGTACTGTATCGTTCGCTAGGATATTAAACCTGTACTGTATCGTTATTTTAATGCTATGGCAGGCCATACAGCAATGCTAAAGCGATACTGTCACCTATAAGATGGACTGTATTAGAGAGCCTACATCAAAGCGTGTATCCCACGCCAATATCAATTCTAATATAATCTTAATAATAGTAGGATGATTTAAATTGTAATGTTATCAGTTTTCCCAATAACTCCCACATTAACCTGTTAACCATTGAATTTGTCGTGTCCTAATTTCAAGACAGTGTTTCATCCCCCGAATTTGTTCAAGAAAATTAAAATTGTTACATAGAAAATGTCCATTTTCAGATCAAGAGACTATTTTTGAAAATTTAACACTCCAATGCCTAACTCAGTTATTGAGCCAATCATTCCAGTGGTAAATCTTCGAAAACAGTCTTCTCTTGATCTGCAAACGTACATTTCTCTAGGCCACTGCATAAGCTGTGTTTGGCTGATCTATAAAATTGTTAATATGTTTTTATGTACTTTCTTCACTCAAGCTTTAGCCTTCACACAACAAATTTGACAAGAGCTTGGAGAAATTAAGCATTGAAGACTGGAAAATTTCATCTTGAGAATGTTGTTACTAAAACGTGCTGCTGTCATGGTCGGTTATAGATTGTAACAGCTTTTTGAACCATCATTCTCAAAATGAACCACATTTATCATGGTTCCTAGAAATGACTATAGGAAGCTTCTAACAGCTAGACTGTCAAGCTCATATTTAAATTTAGTGGCATGTTGGATATTTTACGTTATTGTTGCTTGCATAACACACAAACAATACATAATGTAACATATACGTTGGTTCATTTAATAATCGAGCTGTAATTTTATGTGTATGACTGCAGAAAATGAATGATTTGTTATTCATATGTAATTTTTTTAATTAATTAGTTAATCTGTTAGCGTTATCATCGTGAAAAATTTATCGTTGGAGTTTATATCGTCGTGATAGACAAACTGATAGTTATTTGCGTGATATATTTTGGAATTATATGCTTTTCCCATTGCTGCTATGGAATTTGTAAGTATTCATTGACCTGAAATTGTTATACAGTCCAACTCAGAAATAATGTGATCTTCTAAAACATTACAATTTTGAAGCCGATGTAGGAAATGTTTTGTTAAATATTTTAAACATAGGCAGCTGTGGTCCTAAATGTATATTACTGTATAGAACGTAACTGCTAAATGGATGTGAATGTGTGTGCGTGCGATGGCTTTTTGGATCTTGGGAGGAGACTGAATTGAATTTAAATGGATTATGTCTGCATGTGGCATTCAATACTCATCAGCTTCTTCGATCATTAATTCTCTAACTCTCCGAGATTCGCTAACATCACGAGATCAGCCAAAGTGCGTGCGTATGTTTCTGCGCGCGCATGTATGTCACCGTGTGTCGTAATAATATGTATACATGTGCGTGGGTGCGATGGCTCTTTTGATCGTGGTGGGAGACAATGCAATTTGAAATGATTATATCTCTGTGGCATTCATTACTCCTCAGATTCTAAGATCATTAATTCTCCGAGATTCGCTAACATCACAAGATCAGCAAAAGTGTGCGTGTCTGTGAGTGTCTGTGTGCATACAAAGCATGCACGCGCTTATGTGCGTGAGTGCGCGCGTGCGTGCGTGTGGGGGGCGCCCCTGAACCTAACCATTTAACCCATGAGAACCCGCTATACCATTATCTGTTGAATACGCCTATATTAAATTTTCAATTTAGTCTAATTTAAATAAAATATTGTCCGATATAAATTTGCATGAGTACGATTTTACGATATATGGTTTTGGAGTTGGAGGTAGAACTTCTGGTAACTTAGGAACATTTATCAGAAACAAGCATTTTAATAACGTGTTGATGAAAGCATTTTCGCATTGAATTTGTTGATTAAACGCTACTTTTAATATTCTAGTTTATAAATGTGTAAATAGACAACAATATGCTAGATGCGATTTCCTATATTTTCAAACTGACACGTACGCAGTCATATGCATACACATTCACACACGCACGCAATAAACTACGATGACGACGTCGATGAATAATAATAACGATGATGGTGGTGGCGTCGGCGGCGGTGGTGGTGGTGGAGGTGGTGGTGGTGATGATGATGGTGATTGTGGTGATGGTGGTGGTGGTGGTGATGATGATGATGATGATGATGATGATGGTGGTGGTGATGGCGGTGGTGGTGGTGGTGGTGATGGTGGTGGTGATGGTGTTGATGATGATTGTGGTTATGGCGGTGGTGGTGGTGGTGGTGGTGGTGATGATGATGGTGGTGATGGCGGTGGTGGTGATGATGATGGTGCTGATGGCGGTGGTGGTGGTGGTGGTGGTGGTGGTGGTGGTGGTCGTGGTGGTGATGATGATGATGATGATGATGATGATGATATGTACGCACTAGACAAAAAAGAGCACTCAGATAATGTAGATGCTCGGCATTTGTCCCATTGCAAAATGTTTTCTGATATTACAGATTTTCGGATTTTCCGAATTTTATCGGATTTTCTGGATTAAATCCAATGTAGTGTTAACATTTTAACCGAATCGGACCAGTATTAGGCCTATCCGATAAATCAATAGATCCAGAATTTGATACGATCAGGATGCTGGCTATTATCCGGATCGTGGCAAAAGGCTCGAAATCCTAGTTGACAGTAAGTTTCTTTGTTGTGTTAAAATTTGACATACATAGTATCCGTAGCTTTTGAGATATCGCCCCAGACACGGGAATACACACGTATATATGCCCGTATGTACATACACAAGCACACACGCACGCACTTACGCCCACACATGCACACACAAACATACAGATCCGATTGTAATATCTTCTTCCCCTTACGGGTGAGGGTAATAAAACCAGCAATTAGCTCTTATCGTCCACTCGTTCCAACTACCAAACCATCCCACTTACTAAAGTTGATTCCGTAAGTGGGGCAAGCTGGTAATTGGGAAGAATTGACTAGAAGTTGTCCTTACCGCGACACCATGCAAAAATTGCGGCCATGTATCATGGCCACGACCAAGTCATAAATGTACAATTTTAACATCAAGAACCAAGTATGAAATCCTTTTTTATAGTTTATTAATCAGAGTAGTATAGTTTGAATAAAATGCACATAACAGTTCTTGAATTGCGTATTGCATTCAAGACAAGGAAAACAAAGTTTGTGACATAATGTTGTAGAATTTGAATATTTTTATGCAAGTTACGGGAAAAAATCTAGACGACTCTATATGACAAAGTTTTGTGTTGTATGTTTTTGTCTTAGCTCTGTTTAAAGTGACTCGAGTCTTACCAAGTTGGAAAATTTGCTTTAACCTTGATTTTGTTAGAATCTAATACTGGTCGCGGTACTGACATTTCCATTGCAGTGATCTCACTAAGGATTATGCCATACTCTCTATATTATATCTCTATATTTCGTGGAAAGTCGCTGCTGGATGCTATTTCTTAAAGGGGAGTTACCCCTAACATATTTCCATAACATAAAATGTAAAATTAATGCAGTCGGTTTTGCAAAATTACCATGCATCAATATGAGTAATTGCTGAAGAATCACCCAGATACTTGTTCAGGATGTATTGCTGCAATTTGCAATTAAATCGGCACATCGGTGAAGTACAACGGAAATAGATTGTGAGTAGTCACTAGTATATAAGCTCCCGTTCCATATCATAGAGATGCAGAGAATTCTATGTTCCATATGCCTAGTTCGGGTCTTTTCTTTTATGTAATTCCCGTCCCTCAGATTCATATCGATCCTCTAGGCGAACCTCCCAATGGGAGTAAAGTGACACGGTAGACATGACAGTAGCATAGCGGTGTGGTAGGCGTGAATTGTGATTTGTCAATAACTCTGTGACGTCCTCTCATTCAGGTGGACATGGCGGCGTGATTGTTACACAGGTGATATTTGACCATCATTTTGAAATGACTGGGTAGTGTAGCCTCCGGGGTGGGTACGCAGCGGTCTGTCCGAACATTCTGTTCCACTGCACTGCATGTACACGATGCGTGGACAAACTCGTTAGCGTCGGTTCTCGGGGATACGGACCATGTTTCGCGACTCTCCAGAATGTACAAAGACCGACTTCAAAAGCTGGTGGAATGATAATGTTCCAGAGGGGACGTGCGACCATTGCGCTGAGATTGAACCACACCATCTCATTCCGGCTGTTCGTGTCACCGGTATGACAGTCCATTACTCAATTTGGGAGTTAGACATAATTAATAAAATAATATAACTAAAACAAACACTGCCACTCGTTTGCTAGTATGAGATAAAATATAATACATAGAACTACGTTGGTGTCTTGTTTAATGTGGGCTCGTCAGAGGTACCTCGCTGATCTTCAAATCTGCAAGGTAACCCTGCAAGGGAGAGTCCTAGCGCGGTCGCATATGTGGTTTAATATAAACCCTTGTATCCCTAACAAAATATTATTGTTGCGAGAGGAAAGTACATCGCGCAGGTCACCGCCACAGGAAAATGCCTTCAGCGCTGAAGCGGAGGAAAAGAGTTGGCAAACATGGCCACTCTCTTGTTCAAACATATGCTAAGTGTGTAGCGTGGGTTAGCCTAGTGAAACTGTATGCTATCGTTATGTACGCTGAATTACGTGAAGATGGGGTGGATGATTTCCGGAGAATTCAACCCCGTCATCTTATGTAGCCTAAAGATACTGCATTGGTAGTTGCCGCTTTATTTATGCCGTCCTTCTGCTACATCCTAGACTAACCGTTAGTTGTTAGGTCCATGTTCCATGCTTTGGCCGCAATTGGCATGTAGTTCTACCTATCTCTTTAAACACATGCCTGACTCGTGGAAATGCTCAGTTTCCATATGGTCACCTTACAGAGCATCCCCCTCAGAAATACAGCGAGCAGGCATGCCATGGTGCGGCAGCTCCTGAATCATATAACAATCCCATTACTTATCACACTGCAACCACATACAGCATCACTAGGATAAGAGATATTTACAAAAGCATTTGAAAAGCGCATATATACTTTTACAGTGGGAATAAAGAGACGGATATCCAACTATAGTGACCTTCCGGCGAGGGCGTGGTGGGTTCCAAGACTGCACCCAGTCCCTGTGAAGAGTTAGAAGGAGATCCATGTCCTGTCCATCACCTGGTGTGTTGGGGACAGATCATGTAGGATCTGCTCCTGGGGACTAATATTTTACCTTTCTTCAGGGTTATGTTAAGAATGCCCAGAGATGCACTGCTGGCTGGTTAAAATAATTTAATGTTTTCGCAGTGCTTCCTACATTGGCATGGATATTTATGCTAACTGGTACCCGAAGATACAGAGGGAGTGTGTGCGGAATCAACACTTTAGTCTTTACCATGCGGAAACCCCAATAGAGTCTGGAGTCAGATCGCACCAACGTGTCGAAGGGAGGTCCAGACAATTGTAAGCCTTACGGCGGGAGGAACGTAGGAAGAAACAATTGCTCATATATTAATAAGGAGGCCCTAAGGTATATGGCCAATTTATACTACCTAGCCGGTATGCGGTGTTACATTTCTGCTACATCCGGGAAAGAGGCTTACACAAATGACTCCTAATGAGCGACCATTCCTAACTACTTATAAATCTATCCTATCGAGTGAGAATAGCCAGGTTTAGTCGATCTCATGTCAGGTTCGCTTAATGAGAACCTGAACAGTGTCCTCAGTGAAAAAGTGATGGGGTGTGTGTGTGCGTGCGTGCATGCGTGCGTGCGTGCGTGCGTGCGTGCGTGCGTGCGTGCGTGCGTGCGTGCGTGCGTGCGTGTGTGTGATATACATAGCTATCTATCACAGTATTGACAATAAATAAGGTCACATGACCTTGTGGTTAGCCATAAGCACAAAACAAGAATATTATATACAGTAAAAATATAAACTATAAAATGCAGTCTCAGACAACCAGTCGGTATCTATTAGCCATCAGTACCTATAAATGCAAAAATACAATAATACGAAAATACAGTTAGATGAGTACCTATCAGTCATCGGTACGGAAAAAGTTCATAGATCACACTAGATGACACGTCCCAGATGAGGAACATGAGATAGCTCGATTCTGAAGCTGCTGGGAAGATATCCGAAGGCGAACTGTTGATGCGGCTCACTCTCAAAGACGGTGAAGAAGAACGATTGCAGTTGCAGATGTCCACTAGATAGTCATATTAATTTAAACAGTATGACAAAAAGTTCCGTGTTGTGGCGGAAGTTGGAAGCTACCCTGTAGTAAGGAAGGGCTACAGTTGAAAGTTAAATAATGATGCATGTGCATCTTCCGTGTACACAGTACATGATGCACTGTATAGCTCATGTGACGCACCAGGCAACCTCCCACTAGACTGTAAATGCAATACACAATACATTGCGCAGGGTTTGACTACCACTTTTCGGCATGGTCTGGCAGATCTAACGAGTTGTCCACCAAGAATCACCACTCATTCCACATACTACGAGTTCTTTACATCTGGGCCACAAGGCCCATCCGCAAGAATGCTCCTCTGAAGTTGTCGGGGGTGAGGGTTCCTTCTTTTAGATTGATTTATTTGCTCTCGGGCGATATCCTCCCAAGAGCATACAAAAACATAGATGCAGATGCGGCGGTTGTGTGCCAGAGACTAAGAGCTGAAATCCGAGAGGCATTGCTGTGGTTGTATGCTAACCACAGTCCGTGTGGCGCACCAGGCAACCGCCCACTAGCCTGTGGTCTAAAAGTTAAATGCAATACACAATACATTGCGCAGAGTTTGATTACCACTTTTCGACATGGTCCGGCAGATCTGACGAGTTGTCCACATAGAATCACCACTCATTCCACATACTACGAGTTCTTTACATCGGGGCCGCAAGGCAAGTACATCTTGTACTGTTCTGGCCACACAACCTACCACCTTCTCTCTCGTCGAAGTGTGGGTCTCGATTCTCAGTTCTTTGCTCCTTTTATACACCTCATGACGTCGTAGCGAGAACGCTCAGCCAATCAACCCGCGATCTATAGCCAATCAGCGTGCGAGCTGGAAAGGCAAGGACATTATCACGTGATAGGCATCCTCCCCATTCATTTAGTACATACAGGGCTTATGACGTTTTCAATATTTTAAGCATAATTCAAGGAGAAAGATAAGGATAACTCTGTCATTTCTGAACCGATTTTAAAATGATTTACAGTTTTTAATTCCTCGTTTCATTCCCGTCCTGATAGATACAAAGAGCGACGAGGATAGCATAATTTAAAGAAATTACATGCACCAACTGGGTACATTTTAGCACGCATTCTCTCCTAATAGCTGACATGTGTTGTCAGGGAAGCTCTGACGCGCGCGCATGCACGCTACTCAATCTCACAGACTTAGTCATTTTAGAAACCACTATTATATGGCTTTATATACGCATACTATCCTACTAATGGGGGGGGGGGGGTGGGGGAGGCGTGCTCAGAACGCATCCGGGACACCCATCCCGTACTCAGCAGAGCTGGGATGGTCCGTACCTGTCCAGCAGATCCGCGCTACACCAGCATATTGCGCTCGCCTACTAGGCAACGCCTAATTTCATATTAGCTCTACCAGATATAATCCCTTTAAGCTGTCAATTCATTCAGTTATTATTATTGGCTGGCATTCAGCTAATGATGTAGCTGCTATTATTGGCTGTCATTCAGCTAATGATGTAGCTGCTATTATTGGCTGGTATTCAGCTAATGATGTAGCTGCTATTATTGGCTAGCGTAATGGCTAAACCTGCAGTGTTCTAAATAATCATTAAAGTTGCATTAGCTCAGAATATAGATTAATTCACACTTGTGGCCACTAATGAAGAAAATCTCAATGGGCCTTTCCATTTTATCCATCCAGCATATGACGTCATAATCAACTACGTGACGTGTAGAATGACATCATATTGAATGATGTCATGTCATTATGACGTCATGAATGACGTAGATAAGTACGTCACCAATGCATATTTGAAGACGGACTATGCGTTATCGAATTGTACGATAATACTATTATTTACTATTTAATAAATTCTGTTGAATATTTTGAAACTAATTTGACCGGGCGCTGTTGCTGCCATAGGCAGCAACAGCACTCGGTCAAATTAGTTACAAAATATTCAACAGCTTCCCTGTATAGTTTTCAGGAAATTGATAGTTAGGACATTCGGGGATCGATCGATCCCAACACGGTGAAGTGTGGGTGGAGCTTATCTAGAGGTGGACGGTGCATAGCTAAAACTGGAAATGTCCATTGCGCTAATATGCAATATCACACTAATATTACATGTGTAGTTTTTAAAAATAATTTGTGTCTATTGGTTCAGGCACACAGTGTTCCAATAATCGATTGACACTCAAGGTTGAACTACCTGCAGCAAGCACCAGTATCCAAGTAAGAGAATTAGAAAATTTTTGCGCGTCCATCTCAAAACCATATTCGATATTTGCTTATCTCTCGCTCAGCCCTAGACATGCTTTTTGATTGGGTCCCACATGTCGCGTGATTTCGAGGGGCTGGAGCTTAATTATCCATAGACGGAGAGTCAAAAAGGGGTGGCTCTTGTGGGCGTATTTGCTCTTTACTTAAAATGAATCTTTAGGTTCAGTTAATTACATACTAAACAAGGCGACAAGCTTTCTCCCTGACATACCACTTTTAGAAATTAAATGTTATCTGACAGATTTGTGCTTGAACTTAAACGCCTTCATACATAGACATTATGATATCTATTATGCTTCCTTTAATACCGAGTTTTATTACCTTGTACCACAGGAAATATAGAATTGGCTTGCCTTGATATGTCACGAGACTATTGTCAGTGTGTGTGTGTGTGTGTGTGCGTGCGTGCGTGCGTGCGTGCGTGCGTGCGTGCGTGCGTGCGTGCGTGCGTGCGTGCGTGCGTGCGTGCGTGCGTGCGTGCGTGCGTGCGTGCGTGCGTGCGTGAGTGCGTGCGTGCGTGCGTGCGTGCGTGGGTGTGCGTGCGTGCGTGTGTGCGCGCGTGAGCTATTATCACGCTCGTCCACGCTACCCTCCTCCGTGACACTGCGCAATTTGAACGTGTCCACCAAGAGATGGTGCTTGGCTTATCCACCCCCACCCACACCCCTACCACAAATGTTTAAAGTATCATGATTAGAATGATGCATGTTAACCCCTCTTGTGCCAAGTTAACCTTTTAATGGACTGTTCCATTTTAGCTATGCCTTGCCCATCACTAGCTAAGCTCCACCCACACCTCGCCTATGGCAGCAACAGCGCCCAGTCAAATTAGTTTCAAAATATTCAACAGAATATTTATTTAATAGTAAAAGCAAATAATTTGTGCAACAACGAATAGACCGTCTTCAAATATGCGTTTGTGACGTACTTATCGACGTCATTCATGACGTCATTCATTATGATGTCATTGTACACATTACGCAGTTCATTATGACGTCATCTGATGGGTGGGTACTCTGGAAAGGTGAATTGCCAAATTGGCTAGCTGGCGCTTTCTTACTTCGATTCCACCGCGTAACACCTCGCTTGGCTAGAACCTGCTAGTGAAGAAAAGCGGCAACGACTCCCAGTCAAATAATTCTTAAAATATCCGACTAGTGCCTGGGTAATGACGTTTGCTGTGATCTGGCCTTTCTAGTTTTAACTACGAAGGGGTTAATTCGTTTTTATGTATCTCGCTCTGGTCATTCATTTATTTGACCAGCCGATGTTGTTTCAAACTGCTCTCTCTCTCTCTCTCTTCTCTCTCTCTCTCTCCCTCCCTCCCTCCCTCCCTCTCCCTCTCCCTCTCTCTCTCTCTCTCTCTCTCTCTCTCTCTCTCTCTCTCTCTCTCTCTCCTAGGATAAATGTACGATGTGTTGTTATTTATTACAACGTAAACCAGTTTCTGATGGTGAATTGTATGTCAAGATTTATAATTTTGAAGACAAATAGTCTCTTCGCTGACTAGGGATTCTATTGTACTGAATTCATGTATGACAACAACAGTTAAACGTGTTTAAAACAGCAGAGGTCAAATGTCGTTTTATTGATTTTACTATACAATAATCAACAAAGGGGGTGGGTGGGTGGGTGTGGTGTGGTGTGGTGGGGGCGGGGCGTTGGTGTGGTGGTGGGGTAGAGTAGGGGAGGCGTGCGTGCGTGCGTGCGTGCGTGCGTGCGTGCGTGCGTGTGTGGGTTTGTTGGTGGGTATGCTAAGTACCACGTAGCTAACATATACAATAATATTTTTTAATTGGTATTAATTTTAGGGGCTATAACTGTGGATTATATTTCTCATCACACCTAATGTCTGTTATTCTACAACAACATGTATGCGTTGCTATATAATGTCATCCGACTAGTCTCTGGGGGGGGGGGGGGGGGAGGTGGAGTGTGGGGCCGCTCTCCCGCCCAGTCGACTTGCTTGGACCACCTTTTGTCCTGAGGACCATTGACGTGACGACCTGCGTAGAACGACCCCCTCTCTTCTTCTATGACGACAGTCTTGTTGTTTGCCTTATACGACCACCATGGTTGTGTAATGTTGACGCGGTGTATCACCTGTGCTATACGAGCACTGGCAATATAACTATGGCGGGCGTTAGCGAGCGAACCTGCTGTGCGACCACTTCTCTCTTGGAACCAATTCCATCTGGTTATTAGTGTACAGACCTGTCTCTCTGGACTACTCAACGTATTATTCGTCTAGTAAGATGCCTATCTTTCGGGACCAGTCAACGTAACTGACAGAGTACTAGATTCTGGATAAATTTGGACAGCCTTCTGTTTGTGGAGGCGTCTCTTCTTGACTTTTGCTGGAGCGATTTCTCAGTTCTACTTCGACTAAAATATTGACATCATGTTGAAAAATGCTGTATGCTGTACGTTGACAGTATGTTGAGAAATGCCAGTGAAGACTTTGACCAGGAGTTGTCTTCTGAGAGACAGCTTTTATGGTGAATGCAGACGATTTGGCTTTTTGGACCCGCGAAAAAATCGGCCAGGGGTTAGTCTTCTGATAGGCTCGTTTTATGATGAGGCTAGACTGTTCGAGCCCTCACACCTCGCCAATATTACTTCTCTCTGTGTGCATCTACCTATGTATCTGTTTATCGTATTCAATTGAGTGATGCGAGATGTGAGCGCGTGCACGTGACATTGACCCGCTATAACTCGCGACAGCTGGGCAGTATAACCACCCACGTATGGCGTTTATTTGCAAGAACGGGTAAAGCTTAGATACGGGAAATGCCCGTGCCACTTCCCACTTCCGGGCACCTGCCTATTACACCTGTTGTGTTTCACATCCACCACCCCATCCCCACCCACCCCACCCATGTTCACTTTATTTACATCCAGGCTATTACAATAGCATATGGAGGTAACAATATGTAACTATACTGTTCTTGGCAGTTGAGTTTGTTATACTAATTAAATCATTAAGACTAATATTATACAACAATCAAAGTCCTATTAATACTATTATTAATATCACCATCATCAGCATCACCACAACAATAATATTCATTATCATCAGTACTAGTTATGTAGCGTGGTAGGCGCACAGAGTGATTGGCCGAGATCCCCGCGACGCCATCTCTTCAGCATACTGGGCCCCGCCCCCTTATGCCCATACATGGAAGTATGAATAGGCGTGTCCTATTATGCTAATGAGCTGGCGTCACCGCCCCCCCCCGACCAACCACACTGCGTACCCACATCACCATCTTCGTCATCACCATCACCATCCCCACCGACACCATCACTATCATTATTATCATCATTATTATCATCTTGAGACTTTATCAATTGGACTGCACTCATTGCATATAGCATCATTCAGTATTTTAGCATTATGATCAATAGTTTGAGCAGGTACAGTCAATGTGGTGATATGATTTTAGGGTTGAATAGTCAGAACTATATTTACATGTTGTGAACAAGTTGTTGTCATATTACAGCTATGTAAATTATCACCACTATCAGATATATCAGATATAAGAAGACCTTCTTTATTCATGGGCTATTCTGCATTATTTCATTATCTTGAAACACATTGCGGTAAACATGTATTGCGTTTACAAAGCAAACATGAACCATTGCTCGTATAACCTTCATTGCTGGCGCGGTTTAGACTACAAGTACGCAACTCAGCACTTTTATTAGGGTTATATTAGCTGCAGAGGCAGATAGTGCTGAGAGGTGGTACATGGACATAGATATGTAGTAAGTAGTGGTAGTAGTAGCAGTAGCAGCAGTAGTAGTAGCAGTAGTAGCAGTAGTAGTAGTGGTAGTAGTAGTAGTAGTAGTAGTAGTAGTAGTAGTTGTTGTTGTTGTTGTTGTTGTTGTTGTTGTCGTCGTTGCTGTTGTCGTTGCTGTCGTCGTTGTAATAGTAGTCATGCCTCCTCGTCCCTATTACGAAAGGCGAAAGCGGGACGAGGAGCCAGACGTCCATCTAGCAGTAGCAGTAGCAATGGCAGTAGTAGCAGTAGCAGTAGCAATAGCAATGGTAGTAGTAGCGGTAGCAGTGTCAGTAGCAGTAGTAATAGTATCAACAGTACTAGCAGTAGCAGCGGCAGAGTAGAGGTATGGGATCCACATACGCTACATTATTCCACTCCTTGTATTCACGCGTATCACCCAACATTTTGTTCGGTCACGTGGTAGGTTCACCCGTAGATATCTAGGGGCGAACTTATCACATAACCGAACAAAATGTTCGGCGAACTGAATATATACATGTACGCTCCAGATGCTAGAATGTTTGCGACGTCATACTCACCAGAAGTATTTCAGCTGCGCCCGTGTCAGAATTGTGAAGTTGAAGTCTGGATTCCCTGGCCAGCTAGGAATGTCTTTTTCAATTATATATATATATATATATATATATATATATATATATATATATATATATATATATATATATATATATATATATATATATATATATATATATATATATATATATATATATATACACCTGTGCAAAAGTTAAGCACCACCCTATTTTTACGCACATGCGAGGGTATATTCATGTGCTATGAAGAAAGCAATAGCATAAACATTTATGTACCCATCCATCTTAGTGCAAGAGGTAATAATGCAACTAGAGGAATGCTGATTATGATGGTGGGGAAACACTGTATGTTTTTGTTTGAACTTGAAAACGAGGCCTGAATATGGTTACGTTGACACAACTGACAACTATTGCCCTACAGTTGACACACGTGGCTAGATTGTCATTAATGGTGTCTGAAAACGAAGTTTAACATCTGTGCACGAGTTTGAGACTGTCATTATTAATACCGGGTATATCCACCTTGTGCCTGGATGACGGCCTGGACACGACGTCTCATGCTGGTCACCAACCGACTGATACGCCATTGTGGTATTCGTTGCCATTCAAGATGGAGTGCGTCTGTTAATTCCTGTAGGTTCTGCACAGGAGGATCCCTCCTTCTCACCATGTTTCCCAGAATGTCCCAGATATGCTTAATAGGGTTCATGTCAGGGCTCCTTGCTGGCCATGGTAGGGTTTCGATGGCATTCTGGCGGAGGTATTCATGCACAGCTCTAGCACGATGTGGTCGGGCGTTGTCATCCATGAATATAGGGTGGGTTCCAGGTGCATGATTTACGAAATGAGGGACCACAACTCTATCCAGTATGGAATCTTGATATCTTTGTCCATTTAGTGTTCCAGGTACAGTCAACAGATCCAGCTTACAATCAAATGAGATGCACCCCCATATCATAACGGAACCTCCACCAAATGGAACTTCTTCCATGATGTTACGTTGGTCGTACGCCGTGCGTCTGGACCTCCATACACGAGTTCGACCATCTGTGGCATGAAGCAGGAACCGACTTTCATCGGACCAGTGTACCCGTCTCCAGGATCTCATGTTCCAGTGTCTTCTTTCGTTGCACCACCTCAGACGCTCCTCTTTGTGGTGTGCAGTGAGGAGAGGACGTCTGACAGGTCTCCTAGCTTTCATGCCAGCAGCATACAGTCTCCTTTTGACGGTAGACATTGACACTCTATTGCGCGTTTCCCATTGCTGGCTGAGCACTCTGCTGTTGGTGAATGGAGATCTCCTAACAAGGCGTACTAGGGCTCGATCATCACGGGCAGTAGTCTTCTTCGGTCTTCCAGATCTAGGCCTGTCGTTCACCTCGTTAGTTTGCCCATGTTTTGCAATCAAACGACTGATTACAGTATGGTTAATGTTCAGCTGTCTGCTAATCTCTCTGCATGACATACCAGTGCTATGCATGCCTATGATTTGCCATTTCACACGATCACTTAACCTTCGTCTTGCCATAGCGGTTCACAATCAAGAGCTAATTCTCTCTGTACAAATAAACCACGGTCATGAACACAAAATTCCTAATCTTGTCGCCTAAATCTGTATGTAATGTTCTACACCTCAAACTGGACTTTTACATAACTGAACACGTGTGCTGTTTCCCGCCACGCACGGACATCAAGCGGCGTGAAGTCATGCATGCATGTGCATTTCGTACTTGAAATTATGTCAGCTAACGCGGGGACAAAAAGTATGGCAGCCTAGTTGTACCATCATGTTTCTACGTTCTATTGTTTTTGCTGGTGCTTAACTTTTGCACAGGTATATATATATGAGAACATGCACAGATTGCCTAAAGATGTACGTACGTACGTGCAACAACGTTAATAAGCGAGATTACGGTTACGAGCGCGCATGTCTCCAAGTAGAGATGTCTGGATAAACAAACTAATCTGCGCGCTGTGTGCATATAACTTTTTTCTTTTAAATATATTCTATTGCATCATGTGCACAAAGGGATTGGGCACAAGTTTTAACAACTTATTTCCGCCCTCTCCCAAATGAATAAATTACATAGCGGTTAAATTTAAGGTAGTATGCTAAATAATATGTTAATATCTAATTAACTTATCTAAACATATATTACGAGAGAGAGAGAGAGAGAGAGAGAGAGAGAGAGAGAGAGAGAGAGGAGGGTGGTGGTGGGTAAGAAACATGCGATTGATTACTCAAGTCACACCGGTTATGCTAAGAAATAATAATAATAATAATAATAATAATAATAATAATAATAATAATAATAGATTTGCCCACCACCCACCAATACCAGCACCCTCTTAAAGAATGTTCATTTCAGGTCCAGAGAACACAACCCCCGAAAACCAACCGCTGGAGTAACTGTCTGCGTTACAAAGCCATTGTGCACTTGTACTTACACTGAAAACAAACTCAGACGTAGAGTTAGATACACCAAAACAACAATAAACAAATTCAGAACAGAACTAGTGATATTTTTGCGGAAAACTTTCCGATATTTTTCCAGAATTTTTTTCTAGAATTGGAAAAATATGTGTATATTTTGAACCATAATATATATTGTGTGTGTGTGTGCGCGTGCGTGCGTGTGTATGTGTGTGTGGGGCCGTGGGTGTTTGCGGGGCACTGTGGTCTGTGGGTGTGTCACAGTGTATGGGTGTGTGGGTAACTTGGTGGGTGGGTGGGTGGGTGCAGGCACTACAGGGCTGTCTGATTGTTTGTTTGACAGACTGCCTGCTAATTTTTACCAATTTAAGTGTAAGAAAAAAACCAAATGGGTATTTTTAAACAAATTTTTTTAAAAGTTTAATGACTAAAGCAACTGTCACATTACATGCCCTTTACACCGGCTGATTTACATGTGACTGACATGTGAGTAAGTTTCATGTTTAGCTCAACAGTTCATTTTAGTCATTACAGGCCTATTTTGGTGTCTATCAGAAGTCATCTTTTATATTCCATCAAATATCAGTTGGGATCAAATAAATCATCATCATGAAATATATAATGACTTACATGTACTGTCATGTGTGCAAATTACTTTTCAATTCTCTGATCATCAATCATCATTATCATCATCATGTTACATTCATCATCATCATCATCATCATCATCATCATCATCATCACTTACATTCACACATCATCAGCATCATTATCATGATCAGTTACATTTCTGTGACATACATAATTATATTAGTACTATCAATTACACCTAAATGGCTTAATCATTATGATCATCATGAATATCATCATCGTTATTATCATCATCATCATCATCATCATCATCATCATCATCAACATCGTCATCATAATCATAGTCATCATCATCAACGTCTATGGCATTGGCATCATCTTCATATCGCATAGAAATGTCAACACTGGCGGCTTGGCTGGTTCCAGGCACTGAAGCAGAAAAGTCCATACGAGGTTCCTCCTGACATTCGCTCATATCCTGTTTGAACTGGAGTTGTAGGTTATGAGCTACAGACACTAATTTCCTCAGTCTATCAAGTGTCAAGCCCTTGCGTTTTTTTGTCTGAATACTGGCATGGAGATTCCAGTTCCTCTCACATGGGGCAGCAGATGTTGGCCAAGATAAAAGATGTGATGCCACATCGGACAGCTGGCTTGTTGAGCAAAAGCCTTTCCACCAAGTCACAGGATCCATTTATTTTGCCGCTTCCCAAATGGAAGCTCTCGCCCAAATACTTCTTTTGACCTTGTATTCAACAAGGTCTCTGATAACAGTCACGACATCTAGTGTAGGTATTTTGGCTGATATATCTTCAATTATATCTGTGGCAGCGGCTATATCCTCCTCTGTGAGACCAAGATCATCACATGCAAACCGAGGATCCAACAAACGCGCAGCCTTTTGACCAATACGTGAACGAAACTCTAATCTTGACTCAAAAGCATCTTCAGCTTTTGTCACTGGAGCCGATGGAACCGAGGATTTGAAGTGTTCTCGCAATGAAGCAAATATGTTTGGAACTTCCGACAGCCTTGGCTTATCCGATTCCATTCGTTTGATTGCAAGCAAACTGGCTCTAATAATTTCTTTACAGATTCAACCTGTACCCAGAAGACTTCTGTATCTAGAAGCTGTTTCCGCATTTGTGGTGTTATAAGTGATTCCATTTGTTCATCAACAGCGGCTGCTTCTAAACACATTTTGATCTCTAGCAAACGGTTCAAACTGGCACAAGCTGAACCCCACCTGGTTGTAGCTGGTAATACTAGTGCTACAGTTTTCTTCAGTTTGTCTTTCTGAATTCTTTCCAGAATGAATTTTGGAACATGCTTGTACTTAAAGAACTTTATAATGTTTTTGCAAAGCTCAATATGGCGGTGCATGGATCCAATTTTTAGCAGGTCCTGAACTAAAAGGTTTAGGCTATGAGCCATGCACCCGTATGTAATTAAATGGGGGTAATCTTTCGAAACTATTGCCCATGCCTTTTTCATGTTACTGGCATTGTCCGTTACAAGAGCATGGACTTTTTCCATGCCCACTTCTTTTATAGCGTCCTTTAGCACGGATGCAATATATTCTGCTGTGTGTCTTTCTTCTTTACACTCAACAGACTTGAGGAATATTGGCTCTGTGCACGTAAACATGATGTTTATAATTGGACTCTGATTTATATGTCCACCCATCACTCATTAGACACACTGAGTTAGCAGCAGCTAGTTTTGCTAGGGAGATGGCATGTAAAGTGTTGTATTCCTCATCTAATAGACGGTTTGATACATGTCAGGAAGGAACCGTGAATGTTGGTCTAATCTGCGCATAAAACTGTTTCCAGTAATAGTTATCGAGAACACTCAGTGGTGTTGCAGACGCATACATTGCTCTTGCTAACGATTTTTCAAATATCTCCTGTGTGGGCTTATACATGGTGTCCATGAACGGTTTCACAGATATTTGTCTCATTTTCACAGTGCTGGATTTTGTGGCAGTGTGGGTCCGTTTACATTTACAGGCTCTTGACCTTGACTACTATACGGGTGTGAAGTTACTGGTATAGAAAGTGGCGACCAGCTTGAAAAAGCAAAACTGGAATTTCTACGAAATGTACTAAAAGTCAAATGCTCCACTCCTAAATATATGTTATATGGAGTAACCGGGGAAATGCCAAATAAACTTGAAATTAAACACCGCATAATAGCCTATTGGTTAAAAATTGCCACAGGTAAATAAAATAAAATATCTACACTAATTTACATATACATGCTCATAATATTAAATATATCTTAGTCTCAACAGGAAATAGTTATCTCTGGATTGCACAAATTGCACACAACGTTAAATTAGAATCAAATAAGATAACCAGAGTACTAAAAGACCAATTTAAGCAACAATGGAACAGTAAAATGCATAACTCATGGACGGGAAAACATATAATTCTTTTAAAACACAGCTAGAAACAGAAGATTATTTTTCTATACTAGGGGATTACAACAGGATTATATTAACACGATTCAGAACATCAAATAATTACTTACCGATAGAAACTGGAAGATGATATGGGACCACACGGGAGAACAGAAAATGCACGTTAAGCACACAAAATGACCTAGGTGATGAATATCATTATATCCTGACGTGCCAGATTTTCAAAGAAAGACGAAAAGAACTACTCCAAAAATACTATTATATCCGGCCAAGCTACGATAAATTTTCAAAAATGTTCACATAGAAAACCCTCAAACTATTAAACAAACTCTGTAATTTTATCACAATTATCTGGGAACAGATCCCTGTCCGCCATGTACAACAACAACAGCAACAGCAGCTACAACAACAACAACAACAACAACGACGACGACGACAGCGACAGCAATGACGATGATGACGCCGGCAACAACAGCAGAAACAACACAAACAGCAACAACAACAACGACGGCGACGACGACGATGACGAGAGACGACGACGACGACGACGACGACGACGACAATGACAGTGGTGGGAACAATGATGATGATGATGATAATGATGACGACGACGACGACGACGACGACGACGACGACGACGACGACGACGAAGACGACGACGATGTTGATTTTTTACTAAATAATAATAATAATAATAATAATAATAATAATAATAATAATAATAATAATAATAATAATAATAATAATAATAATAATTTCGTCGGACCAAGAATACTATTTTTAAAAAAGGTTTAGCACTCAAATGACTTGCGCCGTCATTGAACCAGTCATTCCAGTGGTAAAATTAAAAATATAGTCTTCTTGGCCAACAAATGCACATTTCTCAAACTCATTCTAAATACTGTTTTTTGGTCGCTGACCATCAACACTTTCAGCGATAAATTCAATGTATCACATTCACAAGGCAAACAGACAGGACATCTTTTGGACATTTTAAAATTAATATTACTGGAAGCCACTTCTGCCTTAGGCAGAAACTGCTTCCAGTCATGTTAATTTCAAAATATTGAATAAAATATGTTACACATCGCAAAGAATGTACATACTTGGCCTTGTCGTTGAAAGGGTTAACCCTTTCATGCTGAAGCCGGCCAAAACCAGCCTAAGTGTAAGGCCCTATCAGAGCTGGTCATAGAGGTAGTAGCCATAAGGAATGCGGATGAACTATGTGATGGATGGGCTAAACGTTTTCCACAGCCAGTAACACAAGAACACCCGCCATATGATGTTAACTTCAAGCGTGAAACTGAATCGTTCAGATAACGTGACCCAACAAATAGAGTTTACCACTCGTCGACTCTGTTATGCGCTATATCAAGCGCGTGAGAAGACTTAATCTTCATTGTCATCAAATAAGAAGAATGGCGTGTACCGCAGACGTGAACTGGATGTGATTACGAATCTACAATAATAATCTACCGACTGTTACTATTGCATAGAAATTAGGTCATTGCTACCACGTCAATTCAACTCAACTCACGTGGACAACACAGCTCTAACATTTATATATGGATCATAGGAAACTCAGAATACAGGAAGACAATTCGTAAAGCCTACAGCTTTCAATGGGTTTTTTTCTTGTGCAGCTTGGGTAGGTGGGTTGGCATCCCCGAACACCATTCCATGAGAGGGGGTGGGGAACACTATTTTAGATATTTTGCCCTTTTTCTGGAACCTGACCCCGGCCCTCAAATTTGCTTCCGCCGCCCCTGGTGAAGAAAACTGCTTTTCATCGGCGCAGCCATTCATTCATTCATTCAGTCATCGTAGATTCCTCCCTTATATTGAAGCACCGCCCAGCCTGACAGAGCCAGGTGCTAACGAACTCACCGCCCGTATATCCCACACATAGCGTGTCATGTGTGTTTACAGTGAATTATCAACTTATTTATATGGTTTTAGATATGCGCATCTCAGGGGTCACCGACAGCGGAGATGATAGCAGCTATGACGTAGGTTGCGGTTTTTAGAGCAGGCTGCCAATTATGCTGCACGGTGTGTCTAATCGGCACACCAATCCTGTATTCACAGGACTCAGGCATGGCTGTCAGGAACACACCAGCCACAGGGCTGACATCTGACATCTACTATGTATGAGCTCCCGATACAGGGCCTGATACGCAGAGTGAGTTCTTTATGTCCCCCATGGCATAGACACCACATGAGACGGGACCGACGGCTTTACGCCCCCTCCGAAGGACGTGTCAGTTGAATGACGTATGGAATGGCGCAGGCTTTTTATCACACGCCGGATTGAACCCGGCTCTTTGGATTGCAACGGTTTTGCCAACCAAGCCAATGCGACAGTCAGTACTGCTACTACTACTACTACTACTACTACTACTACTACTACTACTACTACTACTACTACTACTACTACTACTACTACTACTACTACTACTACTACTACTACTACTACTACCACTACTACTACTACTACCACTACTACTACTACTACTACTACTACTACTACTACTACTACTACTACTACTACTACTACTACCACTGCCGCTGCTGCTACTACTACTACTACTACTACTACTACTACTATTACTATTACTATTACTACTACTACTACTACTACTACTACTACTACTACTACTACTACTACTACTACTACTACTACTACTACTACTTAAATGACCGGCGGACGTAGTCGACCGTATGTATTATAATTCACAAAGCGCAAGTATTCAAACTACGATGATATAGACGGCACTTTGGATCCAAATTCTAAATTTATTTCATTGTAATTTTTTTTTAATTACCTGGAACAAATATAACTAAACAATAAAGCTCTCGTGTTCCATTAAATATGGACACGTGCACGAGATATGAGATGCCTGTTAAATTTACTCAGCATGCAATGCTATCCAGCATGCAATGCCTTGACTCCATAATCGTTGTAATTATTTGACGCCAGCGTTTCTCAAACAAAACTCACCTTCTTGCACGTGCATATAGTCATTTGCCCTCCAGCTCTGGATGCATAAGCATGCATGTACGGCGTAGTCATGGCAGTACATTCGACAGTTTGTATTTCAATACGGTTCAGCGCAAGTGTGTCCATGTCAAGGAGAAAATAGGAGAAAGCTTTTATATACATTGACAGTAATTTGCGTACAGGTTGTTGCTATCAATGGCAACATCAAAAAAGCATCCGCCTTTGCTTCTACAAGAACTGATAATATTTACCAGATGTACTATTATGATAATGTCTATTAGTCTAGCTCAAAACACACAATTAAACTCCATACTCTCCATGGTCCTGCCCATACTGTGTCCGGGAATTACCATTAGCCTCCAGGTACCGAGTCAATTCCCAACAACAGTCGGATTCATCTTATATTTGCCTTGATAAACAGTGAAAGCAGCTCAGCCTCACTTCAGCATGGTGGCTGAGGTGGGCCATAGTACATCTGGTAAGTATTATCAAGTCTTATAGAAACAAGCCGGATGCTTTTTTTATTCTACTTCGAATAATAATTACCAGATGTACTATTAAGAAGAAACTCCGATGGGAGGAGGTGAGGCTCGAAACAGCTCTCATCTACCATCCGACAGAGAAGGTTGTGAAGAGACTGGAAACCCCAGCATACGCTTGGGTCATGCCGTCTGACTTATAGAGTGCTAAACTTCCATGGTATAGACCGCACTCCCCACCCGCATTTGTCCGCACAAATTCCGCACAAATTCCAGATGGCTGTCAAAAAGGGAGGCAACACCCACCAGACCCGTGTCAGCCCCAAGTCTTGGCTAGGGCAGTCCAGGAGAGTGCAAAGAAGCTACTACAACTTCTAATTTAGAAAAAACTATCATTATTTTGAATAGATTTTCAAATTTGAATGAGTCTGTAGCACTGAATAAGAATACTCTTAAACTAGACTTTTCACTTAATCAGTCTGGGAATTCGACTGTATTATTAGTCACTTAAACTAGACACACTCACCATTCTGAGTGCTTGGTCTTTCTTGATCATTGCAGGAGCTTCGCCCAACCCACGGTCGTTCACAGTCCATATGCATCACCCATGTCAGTGCCTGTGGAAGAACGTTACGAAGTATGTGTTAAGAGTGGTCGGACAAGGCTTAACTGAGATTCGACAAATTGGTGACAGCTACTGGATTAAGTGCACTGGAGATATCGCCAAGGTAGAAATCAGTATATGGCGACTCGGCATGCCACTGTGCTGCAGACATCACCTCCTCTAATGAGGCACCCTTATGATGGGCCGATGATGCTGCTAGTGCTCAGGCTTAATGAGCGTTCGTATGATCAGTCTGCTTTCGGGTCATCTCGCCATTCCTCAGTATGTTTCTTATACATCTTCAGAGATCTGACAGGACACCAAGCAGATGAGCTTGGGTCATGCCTAACTAAACAAATTGATCGGTTGTCCTTGATATTTAGGTGACTGATTCTTTGCCAGGAAACAAAGACATGGTAATAGTCTTTAAACCTTCAATCGTAATGACAAAGCGATCTTTTTCGGCAGAAAGGACATGAATTTCACTTCTCCTTCTCATCGATGCTGCAACCAAGAAAACTGACTTAATAGTCAACAGTTTAATATCTATAGATCTAATTGTTTTAAAGGGAGCATGCCCTAAAACCTGTAGAACAAGATACAGATTCCATGGGATAGGAGATGACTGTCTAGGTCGCAGATTGCTCATTCCTTTAATAACTTCATTTAAGGTGTGGTTCTCTACTCCTACTAAGGCCAGATTGGGAACGACTGAAGCTAATGCAGACTTATATGTTGAAGGTACAAGTTTGCCAACCTCGTATAAATGACAAATAAAATCTGCTACGTGTAGAACAGATGCAGTAAACGGCTTAATATCTCTTCTCTTACACCATTCTGCAAATTTGTTGATTTTATAATTATATGTTCTGGTGGTTGACAACCTTCTGGCTGAAGTGACAAATTTCACTGCTTGCTCAGAAAAGTCACACTCAATTGCTCGATGCTTGATAACACCCATGCAGTCAATTGGAACATCCCCGGTCTATCGTGGTGATACAGACCCTTGTTCTGAAAAATCAGATCCCTTCTGTCTGGAAGAAGGACTGGATTGCAGAGCAGAAGGTCCAGCAGATCCGTAAACCATGATCGGCCTGGCCAATGAGGGGCGATCAGTAGTACTTGGCATATGCCCTCTCTTATCTTTGCCAGAGCTTTTGCGGTGCGAATCATTGGAGGATTCCTTTCCAACTTATTGCTGGTGTATCTACTGCTAGAGCAAGCAGGTTCGGGATTGGTGACATGTATGTGACCATCTTTGCGTTTCCTTTCATCACAAAGAGATCTACATTTGGCTTACCCCAATGTTTGAATAGAACCTCAGCTTCCAATTGGTTGAGCTGCCATTCCATCAGACGACAAACCGTCCTTCAACTGAGAGCATCCGCTAGGATGTTGAATCTTACTGGAATGTGCGCTGTCCTCTCTTGACACCACAGCAGAAGGTTCCATACCATCATGCACAACTCCCGTGCCCTTGTCCTGTTTTGGCGGTTCAAATAGGACACCACTGTGGAGTTGTCTGTCCTTATCAGGACAATCTTGTCTCGGATTAAGCTCTCAAATTTTCGAAGTGTTAATGCCACCGATAATAATTCGAGAACATATATATGTTTCTGCGCATTGGTCCGATCCTATTCCCCTGCCACTGGCAGATCGTCCAATACTGCTACCCAACCCGTCATCGATGCATCTGTGTAAGATGGACATCTGTGGTTGAGGAGGTTGTAGAGGAACACTTCGCAGAAGATTCTGTTCTGATAACCAACACTGAAGATGGAATATCAATGGTTCTTTTACTGGAATCCTCAGAGATAACGGATCCGTTCTCTGAGACCAGAATGACATCAAATACATCTGAATCGGCCTGCGTCTGAGTGCCGCATAAGGTACCACCTTCTCCAAAGATACTAGCAAACGCAGTATTCTGAGAAACTGACGCAGCATCAGATAGGCTCCTAGAGAAATCGAGCCCAGAACTGCAAGCAAATTCTTGACTCTGCTCTCCACCAGAAAAGTCACAC
The DNA here is from genome assembly GCA_034401795.1 of Chaetoderma sp. LZ-2023a. NCBI lineage: Eukaryota > Metazoa > Mollusca > Caudofoveata > Chaetodermatida > Chaetodermatidae > Chaetoderma > Chaetoderma sp. LZ-2023a. The sequence goes on from CM067359.1 coordinate 90,413,480, forward strand.
AATCCCTGAGATTGAAAAGAATTCCTACATACACAAACTCCTAGGATGGAGTCAATTCTGATTTCTTTAGATCCACAATCCATCCTAGGTCATTTAGTAAGGCCAGGACCACCTGAAGATTGTTGCGCAGAGTGATTGGATTCCTTGCCTTCCACAGCCAATCGTCTATGTAAGTATGAACAGCTATGTTTCTCCTGCAAAGATAAGAAGTCATGGCGAGAACCACTTTGGTGAAGATCCTCGGGGCTGTGGTCAGAGCGAACGGTAACACATTGAACTCCCAGACATTGGTATTTCTGAAAAGGAATTGACATTGGAATATGAAAATATGCGTCCTTCAGATCTATTGATACTGCCTGCATGTTTTTCTCCGCCCTGTCACCACCGCTGCCACAGTCTCCATCTGAAATTTTGGTGAATGAATTTGTTCAGCGGTTTGAGGTTGAGAATTGGTCTCCAACCTCTGGTGTGTTTCGGAACGAGGCAAATTAGCGAGTAAGAAGCCCAGGGAGGAATGATTGTGGACTAAATGAATCACATTCTTTCGCTGAAGATCTTTGATTTCTCAGCAAATGACATCTAGATGATTGGATTCCCGTGGAATGGGAGTCCATAAGCGAGTCGACGTTAATGGAAGTAACGATTGATGGATGAGCCAGTCGGTTCGTAGCCGTTTCTTAGCAAATGACAGACTAAACAATCGTGCATGACCTGTTGTCACTGGTTTGAGAACAGCCGAAATCTGCCTCCGATGGTAGGAATCTGTACACAGCTTGCGGTCTGTGTTGCACGACTATATGATAATTCAATTTGGTGAAGATTCTCGACTACCTGCATTCCTGGTGCCACCAGTTCCAGGCTCGCCAGAAGCCCACCAGGACCATCCACCACAGCCACCTCATGGTTTCTTGGGGGTATGCTGGCCTTATGGTAGCCACCGCGTCCTGAACCACCACCCTTCCTGTCATCTTCATACGGCCTCTTATTAGAGGACTTGTATGATGATGAACGGCCAGGTCCCTGAGAACTGGATGCCAGATGGACAGAAGGGCGATCTCTGTCGCTGCCTCTGCTGCTCCTGTCGGTGCTGCTTATAGGACTGTTTGGGGCTGAGTCCTTTTAGTCAACTTCAGTGATCTGCTGACAACCTCCTGCTCTGCAACCATGGAAGCAAGATTGGCGACAGCTTGTCTTGCCGAGCCAACAAACAAGCCCGGACGAATGAATTGTGCAGCAGACAATACAGCCTCTCATCTCTGGTCCTGGTTCTACACAATCGAGAACCATTCTCCCCCGGTTCTGCCAATGATTTGGTGATCACCATGGCCAGGCAATCCTGGGACAAGCGCATGGTGTCCCAAACAACTCCGGGAGCAGCCTCTGCCATTTCCCCTGCATTTCCCCTGCAGGATGGTACAGCCATGTGAGAGAGCAGCCATAGCCACTCTTCCCGGAGCGTTAGCTCATTGAAAGCATCTTTGTTAGTCTGTGAAACCAATGTTTGAGAACGACTTTGGATTTTCCAGCCAACGGCTTGTTCAGCCCTTCACGTTGCCAGACTGAAAGACGAGAAACGTGGGCATACTGATGGTAGGCCTGCTCCGGAAAATGGACCCTACTCCTTATCCCCTTAGGGGCCTTCAGAAGCCTAAAGGGCCTTCAGAAACATATACTTCAGCTGAACCAGATGGTACGGCACGACTTCCAATATGTCAGATGACAGAGTATCTAACAGAAGGGTAGGCATGGCCGAAGAGCCACTTGACAGGACATCCATCCAAAGACCTGCACCCATTTAGCTTCTGTGCAGAACAATGACTCATCCATTAAAGGTTACGGACCAAACTTCCAATTCAAAGTGAGTCTGTGGCTCGACTACTCGCGGCTCCAGGGTCTAGCGAATCACCAGACATCGAATCACTGCAATCCATCGGTTCCAGCATGGGAGCTGGGACTACGTCCGCTAATATGGCAGGACATGTGCCTCCGAATGGAGCCAGCATAACCGCATCCGTTATGCCGACGGCAGCCCTAAAAAAATGGCTCACATGGCACTCCGGATAGAGCAAAATCTGGATGGAAGATTCCCAATGGAACGTCGCCATCTCTGCCCGGCTGACAGACCCATATAAAACCCGGGGATGTCCCACGGGAAAGCCCGGAATGCATCATCTGAGAAAGCTCTGGCATGCCAGAGTCTTCCATCAGAAGAAGATCTTCCTCCTCTGCTGTAGGCTCTTGAGCCAGCGCAAGACAAGGGGCAGTTGCCTGTCCCTCCGCAGAACTGGCCAGACCACTGATTGGTTGTCCTGCACCAGACTGCATCGACAGGACCGAAGACTGGAACGACTCAAGCATTGCCTTAAATTGGGCCGCCCAACCACTCAAGGTCGAGTCCCTCCACTCATTCAGGCGCTCCTCCAATCCTTTAACGGACGCCTGATTCATCTTGGCCGCCTTGGCCTTCGCGATCCTCTCACCATGTGCACGTCGATCAAGATCAAACACGGCCACTAACTCCGCCGCCTACTTAACACATACGTTGCAAGGACTCCCAAATTTACACTTAGCACCGGCAACACAGTGATGACCTGCAAACTTCCGCTTCATGCAGCAATTGTAGCGTGAACAAAACATGTCTGAACACAGAAAAAGAATTAAAACGCTGCACATGGTAACATGAAGACAAGCAACATGCACAATAACTTAATTGCAATCATTAAATTACTTTAAAACATTAACTTTCTCTTAGATTAATGTTAATCAAGTTTTGGCAGGAAAATATTTGAAAGTTTTTAGAGTTAAAATTTTACAAACACAACTTGGAGAATAACTAACGTTAAAATAACCAAGAAATTAAGACCGATCACTACAAACACCCTCGACAATGAAGCGAGAGCTAATAATTGGCTTAAGACGTCATGCTTATGGGCGCATCCATTTTGGAAGGAACCGAGTCGCAAGAGAAATTAACCGAGTACCCGAATGAGATTAAAACGTTAACGGGTAACGGAGCGACTCCAGCAATGGCCACCATTTTAAAACAATGTGCCAATTTAAGGAAAGTTCAAACAGTCATTATGGCACGAATGTATACATTCTAGATTGATACAACCTGTCCCTGTGACGATTTCTCTTTTTTTTCATTAAGCCAGCGATCAGAACTTTCTCAAGGCACTCAAAACGCAAAAATTCAAGCTAATTTCAGACTACAAAAACGCGACTGTAAAGTCGAGCAAAATAGACGAATCTGGCTTTTGTTGGGAATTGACTCGGTACCTGGACGCTAATGGTAATTCCCGGACACAGTATGGGCAGGACCATGGAGTGTGCAGTTTCAATTGTTTATTTTGAGCTTGACTAGATAATAGACATTAACATAATAGTACATCTTGTAAGTATTACTCGAAGTAAAACCAACATTCAGTCAAATTATTGTCAAAATAATTAGTAGGTAATACAATTACTACCTCTTACATATCTGATAAAGATTTGAATTAAAATTGTTGCCGCATCAGCTTTCAGTCTATATATTCTAAGATAATCAAAAATTTCAGTCAGCACTCGCTACGGATCTGAAGAGCAATTTGACTAAGTTGTTGCTGACTAGTGACTAAGGCAGCAACAACATTATCAAATTCTTGTCCATAGAATCACGCGGTGCTCAGTATTACTATCCAAGTAGAGTGAGTTTAAGCTCAAACTACGTTTTGCCTGCACGAAGTAAATATTTCGCCTAGCTATCAGGTGTACGTTTCTGTTCGACCAATGCATTTCAAACAAATGCACAAATCTGTCAAGGAAATTTAAACGCCTTTTGCTAATCATTCATTCTTGGCGAGAAAGCGTATGTAAGCATACGCTTACTTTATCTAAATAGTAATATATTGATTGCACATGTGTGGATAATAATTCGACACTGTTGTTGTCGATAACAACAACGTACAGTCAAATTGACATTCAAATCCGTAGCGAGAGTCAACTAAAATTATGATGATTATTCTTCTTGCTATTAATTATTCGTCCGATAGTTGAGCAATCTTTGTACATGATAGTTTCAGCCATTAATTTCACATATTTGGTTCCAAATTTAACATATATGCTCAAAGGCCTGTTCTATCGTTTGATCCTCAGTATTACATAATAATCACCGATCTGTACTTGCTATTTTGCACATATAGGTCTAAGTCAGATGGCCGACCCATAGCCTACGAATGAGTAATAGCCATGCTAGATCTCGTGATTTTCCTGCTAGACAAGGTAGATGTATTGTTTTCCAGGCAGTTTCCAGTTCTTTGATATGTATCCTAAATTGTTCCAATGTCTAACTGCATTAGGCGTCTGTCTCCGATTTTCTGTTAGAATTCTATACCAGTCTCTGGATGTCATGTTGTACTTTATATGATCCGCATTATAAACTAATGTTGGTTGCAACATATCTTTCTTGCCACGAGCTTTCGGTAATTTGAACCATTCAACAGGTATAACATTTTTTATTCTAACAAATAAGCGCTGAGCATCAATATGTCTCATTGATGTTGTTCTTGCTACATCATTCAGCGCAATCCACTTACGAGATTTCGGAATTATCAAATCACGTAAACATAGAATGCCATTTTTGGCCATAGAGGGCAAATACAATACAGCATCATAATCAACTCGTTGCCCCAAAGACGTTGTTCTAAGTCATCTTCCCAGAAATTAGGTTGTGGCATTGATCCTGTAAATATCTTCAAGGCTTCGAGCTGCTCTTTATATACATTTGGGATCTTCTGATGGTTAAGCGGCAGTTTATTACATATGAATAAACATTCTTCTGGAAATGGGTCTACGTACCTATGTAGAAGTGTTCTTGAAACATTTGACCAAGATGTGTTTGAAGTGAGTAACTTATTCAAGAATTTCAGATTTAAAGAAGCAGAATCGCAGAGCTAAAGTGCTGGTGGATGGCCAATCTGGACAGAATGTATTGCAGAGACAAGGGGTGCCACAAGGCGGAGTATTATCACCAACTCTGTTCATACTCTTCATTAATGACATTGTAGCAGAGCTGCCCAATGGGATCCAAGCAGCCCTCTATGCAGATGGCCTCGTACTCTTGTGCACCGAGGAGTACACAACGACTGTCACGTACAGAATGCAGCTCGCCTTGGGCAGAATTACAGCTTGGGCCAATCGCTGGTGTATTACCATCAACAAAGAAAAATCATCAGCCACGCTATTCTCACTGTCCACCAAAACCAAGGTTGGCAATCTGACACTGGGTGGTACTCCACTCGAGTACGAGGACCAGCAGACATACCTGGGAGTCACCTATGACAGAAGATTAACATGGAAGGAGCACATCCAGAAAGCAGAGGCAAAGGCCAGAAGAAAGCTAAACATCAAAAGGAAGCTGGCAGGAACAAAGTGGGGCGCCAAGGAAAGGATCCTCAAGACCATCTACCTAGGTTCCGTACGACCACACCTTGAGTATGGATCCAGCTCATGGATGACAGCAGCTAAATCTCATCAACAGAGCCTCGACGGAATACAAAACCAGGCCCTGCGCATCATCACTGGTGGAATGAGATCAACACCAATAGAAAAAATGGAGCAGACAGCAGGCATCTCCCCACTTAGCAAAGGAAGGGAATGCAAAGCACTGATCCAAGCTGCAAAGTTCAAATCGTTCAACAACCACCCGATGAAGATCAGGCAAGCACAGCTGTTATCAGGAAGACTTAAAAGATCAAGTTTTGTGAAAGAGACAAAAGCACTTCAAAGGAAACACCAAGAAATGTTGCCAGCACAAATAGAAGACCCAAACCACACCCTTGATCCTCCACCCTGGGAAAACAAACTAGACAGCATAGCTATTCGCATCACAGTACCTCATCTCACAACCAAAGATGAACACAGTGATGTGAGAAAGAAGGCCCTGACGCTAGCCATGCTGGAAGAAATGTAACCTCAGGAGACATGGGTAAGGATCTACACAGATGGATCAGCCAAAGATGCAATTAGGAGCGGAGGTGCCGGACTGCACATACAGTATCCAAACAGACAACATGAGTCAGCTGCAATACCGACAGGCAAACACTGCACAAACTACTGAGCTGAAGTCGAAGCACTGGTTCATGCAGCTAATACTATCAGCAGAACAGCAGACCCTATTGCACAGATTGTCTTTTTATCTGATGCCCGCTCCGTCCTTGAGGCTATCACCAAAGGTAAGCTGCCACAACTTGAAGAAGCACTACACACCATCAAATGCTTTCGGATAGCATTGCAGTGGATCCCCTCACACTGTGGAGTCCAAGGAAATGAGGAAGCAGACAAGATGGCAAAGATGGGTGCAGAAGAGAATCAGACAGAAAACATGGTTACCCATACAGATATGAAGACTGTCATCAAGTCACTCTATAGAACATCTCAATCAGAAGATTCCTCCCATCATCTCTCGAGGCCAGAGCAAGTGACCATTTTTCGTCTCAGAACTGGACATAACAGACTAAACCAACACATATACAGGCGGGTCCACCTTATGACATCGCCCGCTTGTCCTTGTGGAGTATCAGAACAGACCACAGAGCACATACTTCAATGTTGCAGTACGTATCAGCTGCTGAGAGAAGAGATTTGGCCTTTGTCAACCTCTTTGCTTGAAAAGCTGTATGGGCCTGTGGAAGAACTGCAGAAAACGACATATTTCCTCTTGAGAACGGCTCTCCAAGTGTGATACCAGCGATCGAAAAGAAGAAGAAGAAGAAGAAGAAGCACACTTTGTTGAAACGTTAACTAAATCCAGGCCTCCATCATGCTTTTCGTTGGTGAGGATTGACTGCGATACTAAATGAGTTTTGTCCTCTCATAAGAAGGACAAAAGTAACGTGATGATCTTTGCCGCTACTGATTTGGGCATATGGACTACAGAAGCGGTATACCACAGCCCCGATAAAATTACATTATTAAGGACAAACGCCCTGCTAAAGACAGTTAGGCGAAGTCGTTTCCAATTTGGCAATGCACCCTTTAGCTTGGATAGTCTTTCTTCCCAGTTTATTATTACACCTTGTTCTTTACTAAAGTAAATACCTAAGATTTTCTGACATCATTTGACCAGTTAATATCCATAACATTGTCAGTTCTGTCCTTCCAGTCGTACAAAAATAATCCCTTTGATTTGTCTCTATTGACTTTAAACCCTGATGCATTTTGGAAATCGGCTAACACTCCATTTAAAATTCCAAAATCTGTATTTTTACCAGCAACATAGTCGTATCATCTGCATATTGGGAAACCTTTAGTGACCTTTCTCTGCCACGTATACATATTCCCTGAAAGTCATTGCGTTGCCTCAATGTTGCTCCCAGCTATTCCATAGCTATGACGAATAGAAGGGTAGACAACCAGCAACCTTGTCTGACTCGTCGTTCCAACACTACAGGTTCAGATAGCTCATTATTTACTAAATAGCAACTTGTTATATCAGAATATAAAATATTGACCCATTTAATAAATCTGGAACCGAAGCCAATATGGTCTAAAGACTTAAACAAGAAATCCCATTCAAGTCTGCCAAACGCCTTTACTTTATCAAGTGCTATTATTGCTGCTGGGATGTAATCCTTTCAGTTAATTGAATCAGGCCCCGTATAAGCAAAGTGTTGTTTAATATTGATCTTCCCGGCACAGAGAAGGTTTGATCATCATCATCATCATCATCATCATCATCATCAATGACTTCGCCTGGGACTGCACCAAGTTTTAGTGTCAGTGCCTGCGAAATGATCTTATAGTCTACACAAAGTAGAGAGATTGGTCCATAATTCTGTAATTTATTTCTGTCACCCCTCTTGTATATAAGCCGAACATATGCTTGTGCCATCGATGGAGGGAGATGCCCTTGCTTAAAAATGTCAGCTGCTATTTCTTCTAGTACTGGACCAAATAAGTGCCAGAATGTTTGATACAATTCGACTGGAGGTCCGTCGCAGCCAGGAGACTTTTCTAATTTCATACCGTTGAGGGATTTTGTCAAATCATCAATTGTTAGTAATTGGTCACAACTTTCGCGACATGAAATTGGAAGTCTTTGCGTTATATTAGCTAAAATAGCTCTAGTTGCAGCTTCATCGCTTCCCTAAGATTTATACGATGATTTGTAAAATTCGGATACTGTTTGTATCATCTCTGTATTTGAGGACACTGATACACTATCTTTAGTCTTCAGCGAACGCATTAATTCCGCTATGCCTCATGCTTTCTCCAAGGAAACAAAATTAACGTGTAGGTTTTTCGCCCTCAGTGTTCATTTGTGCTCTTGACCTTATTTTGTCGCCATCAAACTGGTATTGCTCTATTTCATTTAGTCTACCTTTTAATTTAACTAATAATTCGTAACAATAATATTCTCTATCATTTTCTTATTAATTTTACACACCGACCTCTGAAGCCGTTTTTGCGCTTTCGCAAAAACTTGCTTTCCTGATGGAACACTGCCTTGAAATATATTTCAGGTCGTGTTTAGCATCGTCTGCTATACTTTCATACGAACTTCTCTTTTCATCCCAATGCCTCCAACAACTTTCTACACATTTGCGATAGCAATTATCCCGTAGCAATGCTACATCGAGTTTCCAAAATCCATCTCCTCGTTTGACCCAGTCAGCATCGTCTAATGTGATGGAATATATATTGTGATCAGAGGAAGTTACCGATTATGCGTTAGTTTCACACATGTAACCTTTCAATGAGCATTCTAAATAGACCCTGTCTAACCTGGAAGCTAAATTGTCCTATGTTGAAAACCAAGTAAATTCCCTGCCCTCAGGATTTTCAATAGATAACTGTCTAACAACCTTTTATTTTCACAAATGTGTTTCAAAATATTATGAGATGTGTCATTAAAATTAGATCTGGATTTTCTGTTTCTAGCCTCATCTAATATGCAATTAAAGTCCTCGCCCATAAATAGGTTTTCAAGCGTTCCGTCGTGAATCATTGTGTAAACATCATTTAGAAATTCACGTCGCAATTGATGAGAGGTTCGTGCATAAAGGCACATCAAATTTAAACTTGTGTTTAGTACATCAATTGATTCACAATTCCATCGTCCATGTGTATCTGATGCTGACGATATAACGTCAACATAGTTGAAAAGATGGGGCAGTATAAGAATGCCCATTCCAGCACTCTGCCATTCTGAAATATATTTGAGAGATTTGTATACTGAGGTTTTTGAATTTTGGTTTCTTGCAGAAAAGCAATATCACCCCCTCTCATTTGCTAATTCTTCAAGCAAGTGGCGCTGCTTGAGTTCAGTGTTTAATCTTCTGCTATTGATGGTGCAGGTAACCATAATTTGTAAAATGATGTTTACAAGCGCCATCATTAGATTAACTTGATTTGTTTTTTTAGCTCGTCTCTTAGACCATTTACCTAAATTCCTTTCGAATTCAGTGTTTCCTAGTTCTACCACAGACACATATTCATATTTGGAAATATCAGAATCATGGCGCAGTAGACGATATTTCACGCCTCACGCCGTTATATATGGTACTAACAATTCACCATCTTCTGATCGGTACATTGCCATTTCATCTTTCAGTTGTGAAATCTGTGTTTGATTAGATACATCTGAAACTGCAACTGACATTGTGTCATCATCCATATCATTTCCCTCAATCTCAGATTCTGAGCTTTTGTCTTCTTTATGACGCCTATTGCTACTTAAGTAACATTTGGCAGGAGCATCATTTACCATATCATCAAGCTGACCTAAATCAAGTAGACTTAGCGGAAAATCGACTGAACTTTCCGTCTTCTGAGACCTAAATTTATCCTGTCCTACTTTAATTCATCTTCTAAGGAATTGCAATCTGGCTCTTCTGTAAGATCGCCATTTCTCTGCGCGTCTTTTACATCCACGTTTGGTTCCACTGCATTTTGCCTATATGGTAGCGATCTGTCAAAGGGATAGGTTTCCCGTTCAATCTTTTGCACTTTGCCATACAATTTGAGTTCATTCCTGATTCTGTCATCCAGAATTTCTAGTGGAACTTTCAACTTCACTAGCAGCCTATCTGAATTGATTTCCTCTACGTTACACACTTCACCTACAATAAGAACATGTTCTAGAAGTTTTTCCTTGATCCCCTCATTTGATACTGTTACATTCCATACCGTTTTTGTGACATTAATAAGTCCCTGTAAAACAGTAGGTCCCACACCAACCACGTCCCTTAATCCATGGTATACTTCATATATATATATATATATATATATATATATATATATATATATATATATATATATATATATATATATATATATATATATATATATATATATATATATATATATATATATATATATATATAACGCTAAGCCAAGTTTTAACCATAATTACAAACACGCAGAGCTATACACTTTAAATTAGTGTCCCTTTTAGAACACGTGGTTCACTAACCCCCTTATAGGACCATACGCAAAGAGCTAAACACCAATAAATTAGTGTCCCCCGTAGGACGTCTGCTCCACTGACAAATATCTGGCGATATTAACAGCCGTATATTCGTCAGTCTACTCTAGTCAACGATCTTCAGCTAACTGGCGCAGCATAAAATCGGAAACACTGTGTGGACTTCATAGACGAGGAAAAGAAATCCCTTGACGAACTTCTCCCAATAGCTGCAAGCAAACTAAAAATTGAAACTCTCTTTATGAACGAATCCAAAACAGAGTTCACCCTCACATACCTATCTACAACGCATGAAGCTAAAGAAAATGACGATCCACTTCGTGTGGTGAACCATGGAGGAAAAGTACATTCCTGGGCTCACTGCTTTGCAGTACTGCTGCCATTGCTGCGTCATGGGGAACATAGGTTTCCAGTGCTTCTGGAAGCTATGGATTCGTAGATCAAAGATGCCCTTGATAAAAGACTACGTATATAAAATACAACCTGCGTATCCTTGATGCTGTAAAACTGTAACAGGTGGGCAGCTCCAAAGGCTCCTCTAGACAAACTCGATGCCTGCCACCGCAAACACCTACGCACCATCACTGGACACCGATGGCCAGACAGCATAATTTCCAACAATGCACTATACAAGATATGTAATACATCGCCGCTGTCTGTAAAAGTTGCCCAGCAAAGATGGTCCATGTTTTGCCATGTGCTAAGGATGCCAGACGAGATACCAGCACAGAGCCTCGGGATTCGACCTACTCGGAGCCAGCAAATACAAAGCCAGCAGAGGACGTCATTGTATAAATCTGCTAAGCGTGCTACGAGGTGACCTCAGGAAAGCAGAACTCTGTACACTCAAGTTAAGAATGGACCTGAAGAAGCTAAGGATTTCAGCTGAGGACAACACACAGTGGGCAAAAGCGAAGAAGGACTGTTTATAGCTGTAGAATGTTTCTACTACTTCATCTGCAGAGTACAGTAATCATACATGCATAGATAGCTTCAATGATACAAACTGCGATACGTTTGTAAGATATATGGAATTATAAATATGTGTCATCCACACTAAAATGCAATCCCACAATGACATAATCCATAGATTATTAGACTAATAAATAACGACGGCAATTCGATAGAACAGCCTTTCCCGCAGCACAGCCTTGTCTGATTCGATGGCAAATATAATTAATGTGTTTTTAATGAAAAGTGTTGCATTGCCATTGCCAATACCACGAAAAAAGGATAAACTCCAGCGCAACCAGGAGATTGCCCCTTGACGCGTCCTTGTCTAACTTAGTGAAAGTCTAGTTATCAAAAAGAGTCCATACTGAGTATGCCTCTAGAGATGGGCCATGTCGGATATGTGGGCTTCACAGAAGAGGAAAAGACCCACCCCCCTTAATGCACTATTCCATTAAGTCTCCTTCATTCACCAGGCACAGAGCCGGATTACGCCTATTTGGGGTCAAGAACTGTGGGGAATCTTCTGGGTTAAGCAGGGGATGACGGCTGCTGATGATGATGATGATACTGCTTCCGCTGCTGCTGTTGCTGGTGCTGCGTCTGCTGCTGTTGTTACTACTACTACTACTACTACTACTACTACTACTACTACTACTACTACTACTACTACTACTACTACTACTACTACTACTACTACTACTACTACTACTACTACTACTACTACTACTATTGCTACTGCTGTTGCTGCTACTACAACCACTACTACTTCTGCTGCTATTGCTGCTGCTGCTACTACTACTACTGCTGCTGATGCTGCTGCTGCTGCTGCTGCTGCTGCTGCTGCTGCTACTACTACCGCTGTCGCTGCCGCCTAAGGCAGCACCAGTTTCCAGTCAAATTGGTCTCAAAATATTTACAATTCTACGTATATCCGGACTGTAAAAGCAAGATACTGGAATTTCAAGTTCAAATGGGTAAGAAGCGATAATTGTTTTTGATTTGCGAGGCTCTTATTTGCGGGGTATCTCTGCTGGCATCATTGACGCTACCACGGCTCTGTTGCCACTCATGGCTCTGCAGATCTATTATCACTGGCAGATTTAGTGCTTAGGTTATCTAGAAAATCACATATGTCATCTTGGATCATGGATTTGCTGGATGGGCATATCAAATGCTAAGCTTATTTCCTAAATGTACCTAGATGTATGACGATGTCGGATTGCGCATAACGATAGCGGATGGGATTGCATGCTTTGTGCCACAAAATCCATGTCAGCATAGACTCAGGAGGTAATGTACGTCCAAATCAACATATGGGACAAATCGGTAATTGTCACTGCGCCCACCAAGGGTATGGGCCCCGTGTATGAAGTGTTGGTATGTTGTCAAATAGATGATGCTTGCGAAATTTGCAGTGAGTAGGTGTCGAGAGGGTCGGGCTTCAACTGACAAGGGGCACTATCCCAGGATCCCTGTAAAATAGAATAGTTCAACAACCACGTTGTTATCCATAGCAAGCTATTTCCCTGATCTTCTAATTCTCTATTCCCTTGGCTTTCGCCTGGTGTCTTGCTGTTGAATTGAACTATGTGCAGGAAAATCCCACAAGACCAAAATCTTCAGAGTCGATACTGGGTATACCTCTAGAGATGGACAGCGTGGATTTCGTAGATGACGAAAAGAAACCCCTTGATGAACTGCTCCCAATTTGTACATGCAAACAAAAAAATTGAGTGAATGAATCCAAAACAGAGTTCACCCACATATACCTATCTGCAAAGCATGGCACTGACGACAATGACAATCCACTTTCTGATCGTGAACCTTGGAGTACGGGTAACATCCTGAATTCACTGCTAAGTGGTACTGCTGATATTGTTACACACTGCATCATGGGGCACATAGCTTTCCAGTCCTTCTGGAAGCTCTGTATTCGTAGATCAAAGATGCCCTTGACAAAAAGAATACGTTTATTATATTATACGTTCACGAATATTCAATAACTTACCTGGATAAAATTGGGATTCTGGGATTTAAAGTAGATAAATCCATTCCAAAACGCGGAAAAATGGGGCAGAGCTTAGTTAGAAATGGGCGGGGCATAGCTAGAAATGGATCCGCCCATTGCAGGAGTAACTGTTATTCTCCAAGTAATCTGTGTATTTGAATGTATGCGAATTCTGGTATGAGTATAATATTATCAAATATTATATTTATTATGCAAATATTATCAAATATATCACACTATTCAAATGTTCTTGAAGCTGACAATTGCTTGCCGTAGAGAATATAGAGCATTAAGAAAATACTCGCTCAGACGTGTGAGGTCGCTATAAATACGATATCAACAAGCAACATCAGAACTCAAACTCTACTGACAAATGTACTGTCCTGCACATAACGAACAGTAGTCGAAAAACCACCTTTAATTACCAAGTACACGGACACACACTCTAAAAAGAGGCAAACCTAACTACTGTGAGACCATCACTAGAATATTCCTGTATTCCTGTATGGGACCCCCACAGCCAGAACTACATAACATCCAACGGAGAGCAGTCCGATTCGTGAATAACAACTACGACAACACACCGGGCTGCGTCAGCAAGATGCTTACTGACCTAAAGTGGGACTTATTCAACATCGCAGAACGAAAAGTCGCCTCAGAGTGATGTACAAAACCGTTAACAACCTGATTGACATACCAGCTGACCAACACCTGCACACTGGTGACCGGTGTACCAGAGGAGCCCACACACTAAGGTAGCTGCAAACCAGCAAGGACAGCTATAAGGACTCACGCTGCTCATTGTGTCTTCGCATAAGGAACGCGTGAAGCACTATACATAGTTTTAACTTGAAATGGCCACCTGCCGCTGCATGTACATACACCCTCTCTTAAGAGGCCTTCTCAGTATTTTGGAAGAAGAAGAGTTCACGGCAGTTGATGCCGTCCGCCCGTTCGTTCGTCTGCTCACCCACCCATCCGGTCGTATTGGTGGTACGGAAAAGGGTATTGTAGTCCACGCACTACATCAGCGTAGTCTAATTGTGCAGCGCCATTCGAGATAGTTTAAACGGGTACATGGATGGGGTGGTAGCGCTAATCTGAATCTGTCAACCGGGATACGGTTGAATGATATTATCCTTAGATTATGCAAATATTATCAAATATATCACTCTTCAATGTTTTTGAAGCTGACACTTGCTTGCCTCAGAGAATATAGAGCATCCATTAAATACTCGCTCAAACGTGTGAGGTCGCTATAAATACGATATCAACGATATCAACAAGCAATATCATAACTCAAACACCCAAATATAAGATTGCAATATGTATATGTGTAAATATATTCCTATGTACTGACCATAATTGTGTTTAAATCGTGAAAATCCGAGCTAAAGTTATAATCGGAATAGATTTGCTCAAATAATGAGGCATTAAAGTTATGATGAGCCAATTAATTGAATGTGTATAATGCGCAATTCAAGTAATACATATTTTTTAAGTTAGAAATGGGGAAAAGCGTGATTTAACTTTTATTAAGAAATAGTAATGGGGGACATGCTTTTTGATTGGCTCTCACAAGTCGCGTGATTTCAAGGGTGTGTGGCTTAATTGTCCGTATGTGGAGTGCCAAAACGAGATGCGTTCTGGTGGGCATTCTTGTACAAACACGCCCACCAGAAACCGACCCATTTATATATAATCATATGGGTACCCCACACACCAAATCTTATTTAATTCCACACAATGCTTTGGGAGGAGATAGCGTGACGCAGGGACGGACAGACAGATGGCCAGATAGCCAGGCGGGCAGACGTAGACAGTAGTAATGGGGTGGGGGAGGGGCGTTGGTAGATATGCCTTTTGAGATTGGCTCTCACAAGTCACGGGATTTCGAGGGGTGGGGCTTAATTGTGCATATGCGGAGTGCCAAAAAGCGGTGGGTTCTGGTGGACATTCTTGTACAAGCACGCCCACCAGAACTCGCCGCATTTATATATAACCATACCCCACACACCAAATTTGATTTAATTACACCAATGCTTAGGGAGGAGATAGTGCGCCGGACGGACGGGCAGACAGATGGACAGATGGCCAGACGGACGGAGGCAATTACAATATCCCAGACCTTTTTTTGAAACGTGGAGGTAATAATTCAAGCCTGATGATGTCTTCAGAGTTTTGTCCTGAACAGTTCAGCTTCAGAGTCAAGCTTCAGATCACTACTAAGCAGGAGAACACCATCCTGTTCTTTCTGTGTAATTCCCTGGTTAGCACCATGAAATGAATCCGAATCGCTGCCCAGGTCAATGTTATCAATTGCATATAGTGGCTTATTTCTGCACTTTATGAATGGTGGCATGTGTCTTCATTATGAATTGTGTTTAATGTTTTCCGCAATGGTCATTGTTATTGTCCGCTCAAGCCCGTCATATGTCGTTACAATTTGTACATTATTAAGTGGTTCGCCCTCAGACCTGACATATTTGTATGTTCGCTTGGCCTTCTGAAATGTACTATCTGTCTGTGTCTGATGCGTGAATTGGGGCCTTGATCTAAAAATGATATGCTGTGCAAGATGTCCTGAAGATATGTCATTGTGTAGGTACTGAAATCGCTGAATGTTCCACTAAGCTGCCAGTCCCTCATGTATGAGATCTCTGTATGAATAATCTGTGATGCATTGCATAAGATCTCCATCGCATCCCTCATCTCAGCACTTTCATACAACTGAGCCAATACTCTTTCTTTGGTTAGAGTTGACAGTGTAAGCGCCTGCTATATATACCACTGCAATGTTCATGACGGAGCTATTTCCGCCACTATCTAGAGTGGGTCTGTCTACATGTGACATAAACAGCCTTTCCAGTTTATAAATCCGTCATATGAGCTCATAATCAGCTACGTGATGTGTAGGATGGCGTCAAAATCAATGACGTTATGAATGGCGTAGATAAGTGCATCACGAACGCTTACTTGATGACGGACTAAGCGTTGTTGTACGAACTGTTTGTCTTTACTATTTAATAAAAATGTTGCTGAATATTTTGAAACAAATTTTGACTCAGTATTGGCAGCCACAGAACCTAGTCAAATTAGTTTTCTGGAAATTGCTAGTCAGGGAGTTCAAGGATCGATCGATACCGACACGAGCGAGGTGTGGGCGGAGCTTAGCTATAGATGGGTGGTGCATAGCTAAAACTGGAAAGGTCCCTTGTCTGGTATAATGGTCAAAACTCAAGTGCAGCGAATAATCATTTAAATGGTATTAGTTCAAAATAGCCACTAATTCACCTTTCCAGGGTATCCATACATCATCAGACCTCGTATGACGTCATAATAAGCTCAGCGCGTGTATGATGACGTCATAATTATCACGTCACAATGGGTTCAAATCTCAAATCTCTAATCACCAAATCTCAAATGGTCCAACACGTTGATGAATTGTATATCTTTGTAATTCTTTGCTATTTAATAAACATGCTGTTGAATATTTTGAAACTAATTTGACTAGGCGCTGTTGCTACCTTAGGCAGCAACAGCACCCAGTCAAATTAGTTTCAAAATATTCAACAGCTTACCTGTGTAGTTTTTTGGAAATTGATAGTCAGGGTTTTCAGAGATCGATCGATCCCAACACGATCGAGGTGTGGGTGGAGCTTAGCTAGAGATGGGCGGGGCATAGCTAAAACCGGAACGGTCCATTCAGTCTTGCTGTATTTTCTTGCTTTTAGCTGTCAATTCATACAGCGAATGTTGTAGCTGTATTATCGGATGGCATAATGGCTAAAACTGTAATGCAGTGCGGTGAATAATCATTAAAATGGCATTAGAGCAAAATATCGTTTAATTCACATACGTGACCACTAATGAAGAAACTCTTATGTGTGCCAATAATACATGTGTAGTTGTTTATAAGATGTTGTCAATCAACGTTGAACTTGCGACAAAAACCGATAAGTGTGTATCCGTGTCCATTATTACAGCCCTAATAGATACTCGCTCAGCCATTTATTTCCTCAAAAATGTTTCTTTTACCACAAAAGGCAGTCTCGCTACAGGTTTAGAGAGACATTTTACGCAAAGGAAATCCCTAGTGGCGTCATAACAAAAGCAAATGCGGTAGACCGGGATACGATTAGTACCGGGCTCCAGTCACGTATGCGCAATGAGTCCCCGTTCTAGCCACGGCCCATCGAAGATGGTGGTCGGAATAGACTCAGAAATGACTGAATATTCTTGTTATTATGATATTATAGTGCATTAGAACAGTAACAATTATATAATTCTAACTAAATAATGAACTACATGCTAAGCTTACATGTAGTAAATAAACACTGGTGACAATCACATACCTTCACATCAACGACCCGCCACATGTCATATACTTTGAACTACTCAGATAGCTTCACATCAACGACCCGCCACATGTCATATACTGTGAACTACTAAGATAAGTACATTTCTCACATCATGTAGAAGTAAGCATAGTTATGGCAATGGTTAAAATAATTATAAGTAGATCTCACCTGCATCTATTATGTCATAGTGTATCTTATATCATGGTGGACCTATGCCACCATTGCCAGAGACGAAATTCAAGTTGACCAATAATGTATTCAATCCTTAAGCCCTTATAGACCACACATAGCAAATTATCTAAGAGATAGGGTATATACTGTTGAATATTTTGAAAAAGCTTTTACAGGAAGCTGTCGCTACCATAGGCAGTCTCCAGTCAAATTAGTTTCAAAATAATCAACACCGTTTCTGTAGCGTTATCTTGAAATTGAAATACTTGAAATTTAAACATGTTAAATTTAAACATGTGAAATAAATGTATATATATATATATATATACAACAACAATAATAATTATATAAAGATATTTCATCATTTCATCAAACCGATTAGAAGGTTACTGTCCCCATCACAATCGATGCCATCATGATGAGCTCCATGCCATTTAAACACAGTCGGCCACTGCTTCCACTCAGGACCATATCATCTAACATGGCAAATACCCTCGATGGACTTCCGCTACCGTCATACAGTTTCAATGGAATGGCATAAATCATCGCACCTCTGGGTGGAATCAAATTCAGATTGCCAACATTTTCCAAACCAACAATGCGATTTTCATACAAATTTACATGAGTTTGGAATTGTGTAGACTGCCCAAAATCTACTCACGGTGTGTCTGCGCCGAAAGCACTTATGTCGCGATTTGCTACAAGCCATTTAGCGGCATTCGGACTGAGACCAGGAAAGTGAAATGTGCTTGCGTTGTATGGTGTGTCGGTTCCAAAAACAAGAGTTCTATTTGGCCATTTTGACGTCCAGCCAGAGTTCATCATCAACATGGCACCTGATGGCATCTCTTTATATTCACGCTCCCAGGCGAGGATGTCATCTACGTTAAGTTCTTAATCCGGGTTATTACGTGCTTTCTCAGAAACGTCAATCACAACACCTGGACCTATCAGATTGTCGAGCGGAATTTCATGAACCCGCCATTTTCCTTTTGAAAAGTGAGCCGGTGAATCCAGATGGGTACCCGAGTGCTCCGCAGTCCCAAACCAGTTTGATTCATACCTATAGTTAACACAATTGGAAAATTGTTTATAGTAGTAGTCAATATTGTCAACGCACTTGCTCAGAATCTTCAATAATTAAAAAATTTACTGGTCAAATTTGTTCAATAAAGTACAAATATGCGCTTACTTATTTAATGTACATTTGCAGGCACAGACAAGGTCATTCCCGAGAATATGCAACTGGAATGACTGTCTCGGTCCCCGCGCCAGTCTTTACAGCGGCAAGTTTTCAAAATTACTCCAATCCCCGCCGGAAAATGGACATTGCCCAAGATCACTAAGGGGACCGCTTTTGGCTGACTATCATGAAAGGGTTAATGTAGAATGATTGAGATGGATATTCTGGACAGCTATTTGAGTTTTGCTTTTACCAAGATGTCACGTGGATTCGGGGTTTTCCTAAACGCAATTACTGGACGCTTGTTAAAGGGTTGTTTCAGTTTCTACTGTAGGTTTTGATACTCATCTTTCAAGATTTTTGAAATTTCAACGTTTTTCCAATTATAGGTCAGAATGAATGGAATTTTGTCACGTTGATCAGATAAGCCTGGGTCCGAGTGTATTCCCCTTGGCCACTGTGTTTCGAGTTCTTTAATCCAAAACGATTCTCGAAGTTTTCTTTGTTTATCAGTTTCTTCTGCCGTATCTGAAAGGGGTGGCTGTTCAATCGGCAAAATTTCAAAGTCAGGAGGGACTAGATGGTCAGGAAGATTAAAATTTTCGGAAACATGTGTGTCTTCCTCTAGTAGTAGTAGTAGTAGTAGTAGTAGTAGTAGTAGTAGTAGTAGTAGTAGTAGTAGTAGTAGTAGTAGTAGTAGTAGTAGCTGTAGCTGCAGTAGCAGTAGCAGTAATAGTAGTAGCAGCAGTAACCGTAGCAGTGGCAGCAGAAGCAGCAGCAGCAGCAGTAGTAATAGTAGTAGCAGCAGTAGCCATATCAGTGGCAGCAGCAGCACAGCAGCAGCAGCAGCAGTAGTAGTAGTAGTAGTAGTAGTAGTAGTAGTAGTAGTAGTAGTAGTAGTAGTAGTAGTAGTAGTAGTAGTAGTAGTAGCGGTTGTAGTAGCAGTAGCAGTAGCAGTAGTAGTAGTAGTAGCAGAAATAGCAGTAGCAACAGTAGTAACAGTAGTAGCAGCAGTAGCCGTAGCAGTGGCAGCAGCAGTAGTCGTAGTAGTAGTAGTAGTAGTAGTAGTAGTAGTAGTAGTAGTAGTAGTAGTAGTAGTAGTAGCAGCAGCAGTAGCAGTAGCAACAGTAGCAGCAGTAGCAGTAGCAGCAGTAATAGTAGCAGCAGCAGCAGCAGCAGCAGCAGCAGCAGCAGCAGCAGTCAGCGGATGGCAAGAGGCGCAGTCATCCAGGGCACGAATGGAGGATTCCCGTTCATTCATCAATCATATGACATCATAATCATCTACATGACGTGTAAGATGACGTCATACTCTACTTAGTCCATCTTAATGCTTAAGATGTCACGTTGTATAGGAATTTTATGTCTTTAATATTTAATAAACTTGCTGTTTAATATTTTGAAATTATTTAGGCAGCAACAGCACCCAGTCAAATTAGTTTCAAAATATTCAACCTGCACAGTTTTCTGAAAAGTGATAGTCAGAGAGTTCAGGGATCGATCGATCTCAACACCTTCTTTTTTCAGCCGACAAATAGACACTAGCTAAGAAAAAACCTAGATTTTCTTCACCATTTTCTTTTTGTAAATTTTATTGTAAAAATTATTATTTCCTTGAGGAATTTTGACCATTAAAAGGTTAATTGATATAAGCAGAATTTTGAGCGCTTTGAGGCGCGGTTGACGCAATGATAGCGTAATAGTCTGAGAGTCTCTGTGTGACTGTAGCACCATCTAACCCTTTTCCTGACAGCGCATCTAATTTTCGAAAAGAGCATGTCATGGAAACACGATCTTATCAGAAAGATTTGCAGATTTTAGCCGCCAGGCATCAGGTCAGAATTTGATAAGTGAGACCCCAACAATAAGATCGATCCTGTCCGGAAAAACTTCTGTAGTAACGGCATAGAAGGGCATTGTGGGCTGTAGATAAACGTGATTAATCTGGCGGCCCAGGTAAGAGAAAAATAGTACGACATAGCAAGTAGATGCAATTTGAAATTTCCAGTCAGCAACTATGCCTATTTATAAGAAATTTTGAAAATATTTTGTGGAATTCTAACCAGCAGTCGTTACTCGGTAGCTTACGATTTCATCCACTTCCCTGGATACAGTGGAATTGCGCCAATAAGGCATCAGTCTAGTTTATCCCTCAGAATACTAGAAATGACTTTCCAAAGAAACAAATTTTCAAATTTTGCCATGTTGGGTGTGGAGACTCGTCCATCCACTTCCAAGTTAAACCACCAGCCACCAACTTTTGATTAAGTCGCATATTACTTTCAAAATATATAAGAATATGCATAGACTAGTGCTGTAAGCTAATTGTTTGATTACTGTAATCTGCGTCTGTATTAGTGGAAACATCCTACAGCTGCAATCAGTCCTTCTTCATTTTTTACCAATGTGTTTTGTTCTCAGCCAAAATATGTAGCTTCCCCACGTCCATTCTTGATTTAAGTGAACCGAATCCTGCTTTCTTGAGGTCATCTCGTAGCACGCTTAAAATATGTATGCAATGACGTCCTCTCATGGGTTTATATTTGCTGGCTCGCAGGAGGACGAATTCCACTCCACTCAGTGCTTGTGTGCCCCCTGTCATCATCAACACGTTGCCAAATATGGACCATCTTTGCAGGAAAACCGTTGCTGACAGTCCCGATGTATTACACATTTTGTATAGTGCATCGTTGGAAGGTATGCTGTCTGGACATCGGTGTTCAGTGATGGTGCGTAGGTTTTTGCGGTGGCAGACATCACGTTAGTCTAGAGCTGCCTTTAGAGCAGCCCAGCTGTTACAGTTATACAGCATCACAGATGCGCAGGTTGCATTGTATAAACGTAGTCTTTTCGTCAAGGCAATCTTCGATCTACGAATCCATAGCTTACAGAATGACTGGAAAGCTATGTTCTTCACGACACAGCATGCAGCGATGTCAGCAGTACTACAAAGCAGTGAGTCTAGGTTTTCCTCCATGGCTCACGCTACGAAGTGGATCGTCATTTTTAGTTTCGTGCTTTGTATATAGGCATACGTTGGGGCACACTGTTTTTGGATTCATTCGTAGAGATTCTCAATTTTTGGTTTGCTTGCTTAGTTTGATTGGGAGAAGATCGTCAATTTGTTTCTTTTCTTCGTCTATGAAATCCAAGGCGTCGACATATTCCATCTCTAGCTGCATACTGAGTATGGACATTGGGGCGTTTGGTCTTATGCAGAAGCAAGGTAACAGCTGAAAAGCACATGGGATAGACCATCTCCATGTGGGGAGCCGAGTGATGACTCAAACTCTACAGACTTCACTGACTTGACTCGTACACTCAACTTGGTATCTGCAAGTAGTAGTCTCACTAGTCGTAGCTCATCTTGATTGCATCTGGCCTGGCGTAGTACATCTAGGAACTGTGAGGGTTTAATTGTGTTGAAGGCTCGTGACATATCAATGCCTCTTTTATGGAAGTCCCAGTGTTTGGACATGACTACCGACACAAGCATGCGTTGAGCCTATACAATGTCTGCGCAGATGCGTCCACGGTGAAGTCATCGATCATGTCTCGGATGCGGCTTAGAGTAGTGGATAGGATAATGGATTTTCTGTATGCTGTTTAGGAGCACAAAGCGCCGCAAATTGGCTAGGGCCAGGTGGCTTCTTGGGCTTACGTAGCGCGATAAGGGTGCCTTGGCTTGCAGCGTCAATGGGAAGGTGGTGCATAAAAAGCTGAACTGATTAGGTGCGTGATCGGTTTTGTGATAATATCACTTTCGTATTTGAATAGTTCATTGCTCATGCCATCAGGTCCGGATGCATGTTCATTTTTCAACGGTTTGAGTGTCTTCTCAACTTCTGCTGTTTAATTGGTGTTAGTAACGGCCGGGGTCTCATGATAATGGGTGCAGAGGCTCATCATCGTGGTCAGTGAACTTGCCTCTGCTTTGCCCTGGGCTGTCCCGATGACGTCTCCTTTAGAATTGTGTACAGTTAGTGGTGGTGTGTAGTCAGTAACTCTCAGGGCTCGGGCTGCCCGAAACATTTTGTGACAGTCATCCGTGGCCGTGTTTTCATCTACAAGGGAGGCTGCATCTGGAATGGCATGATGTTTAAAGCATTCGCTGATGTTGTGCAGACTGCTATTGCGTTTCCTGTGTAGTTTGGTGCGGGTTTTCACTTTGATAGATGTGCAGCCGTAACGCTTTCTGCTCTGCTAATAGTTTTTACCACTACAGGGTCATCAGTCTACCTACTTCGGCTGTTTAGAGAGCTCCTATTGTACTTGTAGCTGACGATTCCATACATTTCAGTATGTAAGCTCTCTCAGAAATTCGGAAAATATCTTCTCAAAGAATCCAATTTTCTCGCGGGAGGACTCAACAACTCAACAGGCCTAACCGGGCCCTGGCCCCACCCAAATCTCAGGGGCGCCAGGTTTTCAGCTTGCCCAGGTCGATATACCGATCTCACATCGTAGACAGGTTCAATACGTTGACGGTTTGCAAACCGAAAAAATGAGTTTAATAAAATTTTAGATTTAGCCAATAATAATTAATCATAATTCTTCTTATTAATAGTGAAATAGATAATGGGGTATTATCTCAGTAGAATTGTCCCTTACATTAACAAACATTTCTTTTTAACATCTAAACTATCTCACATTTATTCTTGTATACACATGTTGTCGCGAACGCTGCCCAATACGACGACTCCCGGCTTTCTCCCACCAGATGTTTTTTATCTTCGCGGCCGGCCTCTCGATCACAGGGCCGGTCACTGTCATTAGTGAAACCATATATGATGGTCGGTTACCCCCCTTGACCATTGCTAATTCCAACCATGACTTAACACATATAATCATAACAATAGTGAAGGCCAAATCGGCCAATGGTGGCCTCTACAGAGGTATTGAAAACTGTCTATTTGCCGACCAAGAGAATACTATTTTGAAAATTTACCGCTGGAATGACTGGCTCAATAATAGAGCCAGACATTTCAGAGATACATTTCCAAAGATAATCGTGCCATAGTCTGTGAATTAACATTGTTGATGAAATATTCAAGTTGTATTGACCAAATGTGTCCATTATATAGTTAAAACGCTGACCGGTTTGAACATACAAAGGTCAACATTTGCGAGTGGTCAGAAATTGTCTCGATTAAGATAAAATAAACACATATATTGTTGGTTTATACGAGACGAGCGCTTTATCACAACGCCAGGTAAGCTACCTCCTGATAATGGCTGGTGATTCTATACATCTAATCTTAATCCAGACAATTTCTGACCACTCGTAAATGGTGACTTTTGTATGTTCAAACGGGGCAAAATAATTTAAGGCAAGATCTCAAGTGAGCTGGGTAGTATGTCTGTAACTCTGCTGTGCCAACTAATTTATCTCCCCACACGCACTCCCCCCCCCCCCCCCACCCCCGCCGCCCCACACCCCTCCACACACACACACCCCACCCAGTTAACCGTCGAAATGTCCAGTGTGTCAATTTCAAGACAACTTCCAGGAAAGCTTGATGAATATTTTAAAATTAATTCGACTGGAACATACAGACAGCAACAGCTCCAAGTCAAATTAGTATCAAAATATTCAAGAAAATATTCCTTACATCAGCGAGGATTTGCCGTTTGTTATCTGTCAGGCTTGAGGGTTTTAACCCCTCTTGTCTCAACAGCGCCTCAAAGCGCTCAAAATTCTACTTATATCAATTAACCCTTTAGTGGTCAAGATTTTTCAAGAAAATAATAATCTTTACATTAAAATTTACGAAAATGGCGTTCTGTTGTCGTGCAAATAGACATTACTCAAGACCACTACAGGTGCTGTTTTTTCGGCCGGTTTGACCATGAAAATGGTCAAAATACAGCTAGTGTCTATTTGCCGGTTGACAGAAGACTATTTTTGAAAATTTACAACTGGAGTGACTGGCTCGGTTACCGAGCCAGTCATTCCAATGGTAAATTATCAAAATTCATATTCTCTTGGATGAAAAAATGGACATTCCCCAAGACCACTAAATAGTCCGTGTTTTGGCGGTTTTGACATGTACAGAGTTAATCTAGCACGAGACGGGTTAATACACCCTTCTTGCCAATGCGCACCAACATAGGGTGGTATATATCAAGTAAAATGCTACTAGTGCATGCAAAACCCAGTGTATGCGGGCTCGCGATTTTCAGTATGTTTTATTAAAAGATAAAACCTTTTTTCTAATATAATTTTGTTTTGACAAACGTGGAATTCCATTAGCTGCCCAACATACAGGAAATTGAGTACTGTTACAATTTTGCCCTTTCGTTTATCGCTTAACATTTCTCAAATTTATTAACGTGACCCTTCAGCTTCTAAGAAAACTAAATTATATTTGCACCCTTGAAATTTAACGCTTCGAACATTTGAACTTGTAGAATATCAATGGAACTTTCCAGTTTATCCATCAATCATATTACGTCATAATCGACTATACGTGACGTGTAGGATGAAAGACGTAGATAAGTTCGTCACGAACGCTTAATTGATGATGGACTAGGCATTGTTGTCCGAATTGTATGTCTTTACTATTTAATAAACATGTTGTTGAATATTTTGCAACTAATTTGACTGGGTGTTGTTCCTGCCATTTGCAGCAACAGCACCCAGTCAAATTAGTTTGAAAATATTGAACAGCTAACCTGCATATTTTTCTGGAAATTAATAGTCAGGGAGGTAGGTCATGGATAGATCCATCCCACCACGGGTGAAGTGTGGGTGGAGGTTAGCTAACGATGGGCGGGGCATGGCTAAAACTGGATTCCTCCATTACAAACCACGCATACGGGAACTGATTTGACAGGTCGCTGTTGCTGCCATTATTTTATTTGATATTTTGAGACTAATCTGACTGGGAGCTGTTGCTGCAGCAGCTCACAGTCAGCTTAACTTCAAAATATCAATCAAAATAAGCCTAGAACGTGTGTAGAAAATACTGATTATCATTGTCATAGTAAGACACGTTAAGCCGCACCATGTGACGTCATACTCACCAGAAGTATTTCAGCTGCGCCCTTGTCAGAATTGTGAAGTTGAAATCCGGATTCCCAGGCCAGAAAAGCGAGTCTTTACCAAATGAATGTGTCAGATCAACAATTCTTGGCTTTGCTTCACTGAAACTTATCACAAGCATAAATAAAACTGCGCTTAGTGACGTCATGACGGCCATCTTTTCCCAATGTTGTCAAGGTTTTTCCAGCCGTGCCCGTTTCTTGTTTGCGTCACTAAAACACAAGAGATTTAACAGGTGGTCACATAGAGCTATATAACTAGGAGATGAACAAATTGTTGCCCAAAGGTGTGCATATGCGCAATACTGCTGTAAGCCTATTAAAAAGACACAATTATGCCCACGGCGTATACAAACTTCATCTATTTTTCGTTTTATGCATGTCTGCTAATTAAATAACATCACATCAAATATAGGCAATAATAAATATTGCCACTATACCGCGAAACCGTCTCTCGTAATACATCTATAAAGTCCCCAGGAATTTCAATGCAGACAGGGTATATAGGCCTACCCTATTTAGAAATGTTTGGCCTTCATATGACACAAACTAAACCAGGTCGAGAGTGAGGTAACCGCAACCTGGAAGGAGACTTTTTCTCAAGGTCTTAAGGTATGGTTACACAAACCACCACTGAAGCTAATGCCTGTATGGTCCTCTACCATGTCGTTGATGTTATATGAAAAACAGGCGAGTAATTATGGTAGTAGGGGTCAAAGGTCACCACATTGCCCGAAAGTTAAAATCTGTCATTTGTGCATTGTTCTGCCTGGTAAAGTTTGCATTGTTCTGCCTAGCAAATTGTGCATTGTTCTGCCTGGCAAATTGTGCATTGTTCTGTCTGGCAAATTGTGCATTGCTGTGACTAACACATTGCGCATTGTTGTGACTGCTGGCACATTGTGCATTGTTGTGACTGCTGACACATTGTGTATTTTTGTGACTGGCAAATTGTGCATTGCTCTTCCTGGCAATTGTGCATGGTTGTTACTGGCAATTGTGCATTGTTATGCCTGGTAACTTGTGCATTGTTGTGACTTGCAAATTGTGCATTGTTAAGACTGACAATTGTGCATCGTTAAGACTGGCAATTGTGCATTGTTCAGACTGGCAATTGTGCATTGTTAAGACTGGCAATTGTGCATTGCTGTGGCTGCTAGCAAATTGTTCACTGTTAAGACTGGCATTGTACATTGCTGTGACTAGCAAATTGTGCATTGCAGTGACTGACAAATTGTGCATTGCAGTGACTGACAAATTGTGCATTGTAGTGACTGACAAATTGTGCATTGCAGTGACTGA
Source organism: Chaetoderma sp. LZ-2023a (assembly GCA_034401795.1). NCBI lineage: Eukaryota > Metazoa > Mollusca > Caudofoveata > Chaetodermatida > Chaetodermatidae > Chaetoderma > Chaetoderma sp. LZ-2023a. The sequence continues at coordinate 90,440,968 of CM067359.1, forward strand.
CAAATTGTGCATTGTAGTGACTGACAAATTGTGCATTGCAGTGAATGACAAATTGTGCATTGCAGTGACTGACAAATTGTGCATTGCAGTGACTCACAAATTGTGCATTGTAATGACTGACAAATTGTGCATTGCAGTGACTGACAAATTGTGCATTGCAGTGACTGACACATTGTGCATTGCAGTGACTGACAAATTGCGCATTGTAGTGACTGATGAATTATGCATTGCAGTGACTGACAAATTGTGCATTGTAGTGACTGACAAATTGTGCATTCTAGTGAATGGCAAATTGTGCATTGTAGTGACTGGCAAATTGTGCATCGTTAAGACTGGCAATTGTGCATTGTTAAGACTGGCAATTGTGCATTGTTAAGACTGGCAATTTTGCATTGTTAAGACTGACAATTGTGCATTGTTAAGACTGGCAATTGTGCATTCCTGGGGCTGCTAGCAAATTGTTCACTGTTAAGACTGGCAATTGTACATTGCTGTGACTAGCAAATTGTGCATTGTTGTGAGTGCTGTCAGACTGTGCATTGTCCTACCTGGCAAATTGTGCATTGTAGTAGCTGGCAAATTGTGCATTGCAGTGACTGACAAATTGTGCATTGTAGTGACTGACAAATTGTGCATTGTAGTCACTTGCAAATTGTGCATTGTTAAGACTAGCAATTGTGCATCGTTAAGACTGGCAATTATGCATTGCTAAGACTGGCAATTGTGCATTGCTAAGACTGGCAATTATGCATTGTTAAGACTGACAGTTGTCCCTTGTTAAGACTGGCAAATTGTGCATTGCAGTGACTGACAAATTGTGCATTCTAGTGACTGGCAAATTGTGCATTGTTGTGACTGACAAATTGTGCATTCTAGTGACCGGCAAAGTGTGCATTGTAGTGACTGGCAAATTGTGCATTGTGGTGACTGGCAAATTGTGCATTGTTGTGACTTGCAAATTGTGCATTGTTGTGACTGACAAATTGTGCATTGTTGTGACTGACAAATTGTGCATTGTTGTGACTGACAAATTGTGCATTGTTGTGACTGACAAATTGTGCATTGTTGTGACTGACAAGTTGTGCATTGTTGTGACTGACAAATTGTGCATTGTTGTGACTGACAAGTTGTGCATTGTTGTGACTAGCAAATTGTGCATTGCTCTGCCTGGCAAATTGCTCATTGTTCTCCCTGGCAAATTGCGCATTGTTGTGATTGCTGGCAAACTGTTAATAAAAAATATTTCGATGTTGACATCAACGTCTAAATGGCCAATGTTAATTTACTATATGAAATATTACTATGGCAATTCTTTGAAAATAGCGAAAAAATGCAATTATGATGGTTTGAAAAATGAACTGAGTATAATATCGGCTGTCCATAATCTAAAGTAATGACTGACGGCTCACAATGACCTTTATAGTGGCCACTACAATTTCATAAATGTTATATGCAATTTGGTCGCTAGAGGTCAAAAGATGCCCGCTATTTAACAGTCTGACTGCTGAATTTCTGCAGACTACATTTTCCATAGGGGTTATCTCTGGACCTGCTGAATATTTTGAAAACAATTTGACTAAAAGTTGTCGGTGGCTAAGCGACCAACATCCTTCAGTCAAATTGTTTTCAAAATATTCAGCATGTTTAGAGCTATTGCCCATTTAAATTATTGTCTGGTGGCTTGCAGGAGTCAATATTGAAAACAAATATCAATATTGCGCTCTTAGAGCTCTTTGAAAACACGGAATGATTGCAAACTAAAATTCGGTGGTTTTGGAACGATATCTACAAGTACAAGTAGTCCAGCAGCTTGGAATCAAAAAGGCCTCTAGTTTTCCATATTCAAGATAGACCTATGACATTTGTCAGCATACATCAAAATCTTTGTCTTGGCATCAGGATTAAGGAAACCAATGCTGACAGTCTTGAAGATTTGTACGAGCCGAGAATCTTTGGGTCAAATTAAGGGCCTTTGGTCGAAAGGCGCGAAGAATTAAATTTCATCATTAGTCGAGGATGATATGTAATTCTTTAGGATTTTTGTGCTAAAATTAATGATTTACAGGTTTGGTACACTTTTGAGCATGGAAACAGAAGATCTTAATGTCATTTCCAGGCCCTTTATGGACGCTTTTTACCATCCGAAGGTCCAGAAGGCCGTGAACTTGGTGTCTAACTGATGATTCTCGAAGGCGTTGAGTTCAAATATGATGGTCCCAAATCGATTGCACGTCAATGTCAATGCCATTTGGCCACGCTCTGGGTCTTTTCAGACCGTTTATGGCCATTATTACCGTCGGAAGGTCCGTAAGCAGTAACTGTGGATGAACTTTCTCTACAAGCGACTAAACATATTCAGATTGCTAAAATAAATGAAACTACCGTTGATATTTCCAGAAGCAATGCATTTCTTGATGAGGGCCTTGAAGCAAGATCTTTTCAGGCTGCTGTAGCTGAAGGTTCTAATCAGGACCTAGAATCACTTTCAGTCTCATCAGTATGGCACACCAATAGACCTGTCTACTGTATTAACAACACTGACGCGGCTGAAGGAAACGGCAAATAGACTAGGCAAATGCCCAAGCCATTTCTTGGGAAAGGCTGAAAGATCGGGAGAGAGTTATCACTTGTGAAGATGGAATGCACCTGCTGATGTCTCTATTTTTAGCAGTGGGATATGTGTAGGGTAATACTGGCTTGAAACCTCATCTAAATGAATCATCAGTTTTCGCTTCGGGAATAGTTCATACGATGTATTCGGGAAAGGATTTTTACAGGACTATGTATGGTGTATGGTCTTTGCACTTTGTTTGCTCGGTCAGAAAATATGGTGCGAGGAAAATGTCTTGACATTGCTAGATAATCTTGAAGCTGCTGTCCATGAGAGAAATGCAGAGGATATTGAATACTGCTTATTCCAGGTGCCAACTGAAATCTCAATAAATCTACAGCCAATGTTAGACCAGTTTCGCAACGTCAAAGATCGAGTTTTTGAAAATATTTCTGTCTACTGCAAATTTTAAGATGGAAGGAAATCTGACCGCCTCGGGTTGGTCATTCCCACATCCATAGCACTGATTATTATGACATTATTATTTACTAGAGATGCTGCTTATATAAGTTATATCATCTACAAATTTGTAGATGTGTGGGTGACATGAGCCGCAAGTATATATATTTGTAGACGAAGAGAATCCTGTTTTTGAGAATTTACTAATGGCCAGTTATTCCAGTGGTAAATTGTCAAAAATATTCTTCTCTTGGTCTGCATATGGACATTTCTTAAGACCACTGCAGAAGTCGTGTTTGGCTAATATGAGTGTTAAAGGGTTAATTAATATGTTGTCGGGAAAAAACGAATTAATGAATATGGCTTGTAAGAAAACCAGAATTTCGCGGGATAAAATGGTTCGCCTCTCCCCTCTTTGTCACAGTGACATTGACCTTAGGTAACCATGTATCCAACTTTAGTTCCAATAGGATTAAACACTCTTGAAATATAAATGTAAATGATTTGATAAACGCAAAAACTTAAAGTTGGAGAAGCAGAGGTCAAATACAAAGTTCAGAATGGCATTGGCCATGTGCATAGTGATATCGCTATCATCATGCTGGCTCCTTATGGTATATGCTACCATGTGTCTAAGTTTGGTCCAGTAGGATTAAGCAATCCTACAAATAGACAAAGATGGTTTGCTAAAGGCAGAAACGTCTGGGAAAAGTGATAACCATGTTTCGATTTTTGCTTCGAATGCGACGCACCCGCCCCGCCCCGCCCCCCCCCCCCCCACACCCCAGTTAAACAGCTAAAGCACGCGTAAATTAGCCAATGTTGCCCATGTTATGTTAGATAATATAGTTTATTGAGAAGTTTAAGTTATATTGTGGCATACTATGACAATGCTGTTAAACAGAGCATATTTAAAGGTATATAGACTCACCTGTGTGTTTGCTGGTGGTACGTGGACGCCAGCAAGTTGTTGGGAGGGGTATGGTGGGATTAAGAGCATTATAAGTCAAAACACATGTGGTTGAACGTAATGCTTTGAAACCGATCGTCCGAATTAGAAAACTCATTTACGAACTAATAAATATGCTATTGAATATTTTGAAATTAATTTGTCTTGTAGCTAGTTTCGAAATATTCAACAGCTTACTTTTATAGTACCCTTGAAATTGAGATCCTGGGAATACAGTGTACAGGGTTTAAAGGGCCCTTAAAGGATAACTAACCCCGTCTTCGATTGCTATGCAGGTGATCTAATATGCCACTCATAAACTATGCAGGTAATTATAAGCTTTTTATTGTGCCGCTAAAGAAACATATTCAGGCTTTAGTAGCTAAATGTTGGCACATTTCTACACCCTATGATGGCTGCCGTGATTTGCTTTTAAACCAATCAGAAAAAACCTAGCGTGTCCGCCTCGGTATATACGCTCGGTCATAGAGGTGCCAGCAATAGTTTGGCGATTTCGTATGAAAACAATCATACAGGTAAGATGTTGAATATTTTGAAATAACCTCCAGTCAAATTAATTTCAAAATATTCAACGGGATACATATTACATAATAAAGAATGTAATGCATTGGCACTTGGCATGACATCACACACAATAACTTGAGGAGACAAAATGGTGGCGATCACTGTTCAACATTTACACGATATTGCAAAGTAGATCATTGTGATACAGATAAGGGAATGTGACATGATATGAATGATATGGAATCCATAAACCTTAATCTATGGTTCAATACAACATCTGAGATGAGTTTAGCATCGCTTTAAACGTGACTTAGTTTTGGATAGATGGGACTCGCATGGTAACATTTGTCCTATGACTAAAATTCGGGTGTGGAGATCATGAAACCATATAATGACATTGTCATATATAGAGTTGCATATGCCGCCATTTTCCAAGACAGTTTCCAAGATGGCCGCCATTCCACCAACGTGGATAATGAATGTCAATATTTCAGAAACTATGCTATGTAGGAAGGCACTTTTGGTGTCGAATTATAAGATTTCGTGATCAAGAAATAAGGTTAAACAAGACAATCTCAAAATGTCCTGAACGCTTTATGGCTATATCCTCCTTTTACCCATCACACAAACTGGTAGCTTCTGGTAAGCTACGAAAAGTAAATAACCGTCTTTACTATAACGTTGCAAGTATTTAGAACATTATATTCATATTGTTTAAATCAGAGCTCGTGTGAACCATCAGTCTATAGTAAACATCTGGGAGAGTAAAGACACACTGTCGGGCACATACTGCTGGCATGGCAGGATTATGACATCATTGATAAAACTCTTTTGTGCGAGTTTAGCAGAGTTTGACAGTACTTGTTTTGTGAAACTCGAGTAGTTGGCATGGAATGATTGTTACGTCATAATTTTAATTTAATTGATTGATTTTAATCTGTCATACAACGAATTAGCGACTAGTGTTGCTCGAACACGACTTTACTTAATGCCGTCATAACCATACCACATGCCCAGGCCAACAGCACGGCACCAATGTTGCAACCGTAGTCCAATCGAATGTGTTATTGTCATCAACAATCATGTTTCTAACTAGACTTGAACGATTACGTGATTAAATCAAATAACCACGATTATTTCTTAATAATCGATCGCGATCACTCAACGCAAAAATCGCGCAAGCCTACTGACAACCACACCACAACGAATACTCTTAGCCATTCATGTACATCTGTTAATATCGTCATCAACTTTTGTAACACTAACCATGGCATAGGAAATCTGTACAGTACATCAAAGCAGCTTTTAAAAAAACTTGTTTGGTGCCATTTAACAGATTAGTTGTCTTGAGACGCCTCCTATGTCAGAAAGCGTCCGATACAAATACATCTCTCAGTGAAAGTGTTATTGATCTACTCAAAGAGAGGAGATGACGACTAACCTCAACAACAGAAACCAAACCAAGTCCGGGTGCATGGGTGGGGAGGGGTGGGGGGTGTGTGTGTGTGACGGGAGATATCTGCATGAGAACTTAGCAGGACAGACCACCGAGATCCTTTCACCAAGCGAGGCTGAAGATCGACCAGGAACATCAGGTCCTAGCAGCTCTTCCAGAAACGATGTGATTGATGTGTCTGGCAATGTGGATGAGGATGTATGTGGAAGAGGATGACATGTGTGTACAATGTGATATGTTGTATTCATGTTACACCGGAGGCGATTGGGTACAATGTCTCATATGCCTTAACTGGTATAGTTGAAGTTGTTACACATATGACCCGTTCTTGCACATACCATTTGTCATAACCGGGCGCTGGATATGCAATGATTAACAATTTGAACCTTGAATTCCCAGAATCGTAATTTTAAAACGATCATACTGGTAAGCTGTTGAGTATTTTGGAACTAATTTGACAGGAACATGTTGCTGCCATAGGCAACAGCCTCCAGTCAAACTTGGTTTCAAAATATTTAACAGAATAATCATTAAATCGTAAATGAATTTGTTGGTTTGAAGTTGTGATAAGTAGAGTGTTAACATTGTTCACGTAACAGTAAATGGTTAGATATACCATTGAAGTGAAGATATAATTAAAGGATATTTTTAATTTGCTTTTCTAAAAAAATGAATTAATACTTTTTGTATTGTTGAATTTCGTTTTGTCCTCTGTTTGCCAACACTCAACACAATTGGCGACGATTCAATATATCGTGGTTAATATGATCATTAAAATATACTTGATTGAGGGGCGAACTAATCCCAGATCGGGTTTCTTTAACCACCCAGATAAACCGACGCCTTTCCCAACACTGCTCATTGTCAAAATACTGTTTTCTTACTTAGTGAATCCCAAGTATTCTAGACACTAGTATTCTAGTTAGAAAGACTAAGGCATATGTAGAGTGCACATAAAAATGTCATGAAATCTAACGAAATAACCGTTATTTTACACCAAAATGCGGCGAGTTTACTTGGCAGGGACAAATGCGTATTTTGGGAGCGACAATTCATTAAAAAGTCACCAAGAGTTTCTCCAGAATTAGATGCATCCCAAACACTGCTGTGGGAGACACGATTCTTGCCAAAACGTCTGAAATTATCAATGGCACTTTTACTTTCCGATATCACAGAAACTGCCGGTCCACATACACCAGTCATCTACATCTGAAACGAATTGTGGAAAGGTGCAGCGAAGATGGAATCCCAAGCACCAGTACTACAAGGAGTGGCGTATTCCATGTTTGTTTACCAGATCCAATAATTCATCACAAGCGTTTGATTTTATTAAACTGTTTTTTGTGTAGTGGAGGGTGCAATGCAAAGAAACGATGCAGCTGGTCGATGAATCAATCATCAATAGGTTGTGGACTATCCATAAGTGGCATGTACACAAAGTGGTTAAACGCAGCCGAATATTATAGTGTCTCTGAGATGCTGGCTAGAATCCACGCCGTCCCTAATAGAGATCCGTTTGCAGTAGAGTCTAGAAATTATATGGAGAAAAACTGTTACACACAATATATCGATAAACGAAGGATTGACATACAGAAGAAAGAAAGTAAAATGAATGACACTATCAAAGAAACTGTCCGACTTTGATTTCTGAGTTTTAGCCATGTATTATTGATGGCAAGGAGTTCTTTATTGCCAACACTTAGGAATCGAGACGTGCTTTGAGAAGATGACATTGGAAAGCGTTTATGAATATCAACCTAAACAGCTGAAGAAGCAGCTAACTAGTGACTGGCGAGACAGGCATGTCAGACTTAGTTCGTCCAAATGATATTTCTGATGTGGTGCTGAGCGAGGCTTACTGTCTTAGATCAATGGACCCTTCCAGTTTTTGCTATGACCCGCCCACCTCTAGCTAAGCTCCACCCACACTTCGCCGTGTTGGGATTGATCGATCACTGAATGCCCTAACTATCAATTTCCTGAAAAAGGTTAGCTGTTGAATATTTTCTAACTAATTTGACTGGGTGCTGCTGCTGCCTATGGCAGCAACAGCGCCCAGTCAAATTAGTTTCAAAATATTCAACAGAATATTTATTAAATAGTAAAGACATACAATTCGTACAACAATGCATTGTCCGTCTTCAAATATGCGTTCGTGACGTACTTTTCGGCATCATTCATCACTCGCGTAGTTGATTATGACGTCATAGGATGGATTGGTAATGTGTTAGCTTGATTACCTAAGGAAGTTGCGCATTATGAGGAGGAACCAGAGCAAAGGCTGGACAATGTCACTGAGGATAGCATAATTCACCAAGCTGTTAGTATGTTGCGGAGACACATGGAACAAGAAACTTGATGTTGATTACCACTCCCCTGGAGAAATAGTAACTGCTCAAATAAAAAACCTGGAGTGATCCACTTTTATACAAACGGAACTATCTAGTTCCCAAATGGAAGCAGTTCCTACTGCGCGTAGTATATGGCCCAAGAGCTACTGGGGCGTTTAATCACCCGAAAGAGGCCAAACAAACTGATGCTGTTTTTAAATAGCCCAATATATGTACTATATGAAATGAGTATTCTTAGTTGCTGAATATATTCCGATTTTTTTAATTGGATGATTTATTGAACAATATTGTTCTTAACCCATCCTATTGCAACCAGTTCATTCCCATCCTTAGCTGGCTTTAAAGATTTTCGCTCATTTTCGGCTAGTTTAAATGCCACTGTCGGACTCTACATCAGACTCATCATCAGAAGAGACAATAAGCTGTTCATCATAAGAGTCCTCACTCCCTTCCTCTGCGAATGTCTCTGGACCAATGACGTCAGTCACTAATGTCAGATGGAACCTGATGGCCGTCAAACCAGTTCACATATGAACATATCATCAACACAACACCAGCCGTGTTTGTAAGGATCTAGCTCCAGAATCGACTGTTCGTCTACATGCTCCCAAATATGTGCCACAGAGTTAGCTCGCTTGATCTTCTGTTTAAGCACATGTCCACAAGGCGATACAATACTGGCATCACCACCGTTGATCTTTGTTAATGGTCTGTCTTGGCTTGTCGGGACATAGTTGATCCTGAAGATGGCATAACGAATATCAGCTGTTTTATGCGTATTCTGTTTCCCATAAAGTGCGCAGACATAAGCTTCTAGCATGTCCTGGTAGTACGTCATGAGAAAAGGTGATTCCACAAGTGCAAGCAAAAGCACTGGTAAATTGTACAGATCGTTCCATCAGCTATAAGGGACGTACTTTTCATTTTCGTAGGAAGGCGGACGTGTAATTACAGCCTGTAAAGCCATGCGGACCAGGAAGAGCACTGTATAGGTCTTTGCCAAGATGATTCGACAGAGATGTCACATCAGTGTATTTTCTGGTATTGTTACCATCAACGCCTGCATGCATCCACATATTTGCCTTAATATTGTATGTCCCTAGATGATACAGAAGAATGATGAACCCATCTGTGCCATTCCAACGAATGGCCACATTGGGCACCGACAGTTTAGAGATGTAGGCTAGATGCAATGCTATTCTTGTATTTGCATCTTCGTGGTTGCAGACTAACTCTTCATTAGTGATGCGGATGACGCCTCCATCCTGTGAAACTATGAACGTGTAACACACACCTTCTAATCCCATGACTAACATTTTCCACTCTAACATCTTCGCATAACTGTCCTTCTGCCATTTATCAGCTAAAAACTGAAGGAAATGCGTCTACGAAGCGAGTGGAAGTCTTTTGGGCGTCTTTGGTCTGAGCCAGTTACTCTGAAGTCTGATGCTGGCACAGTTCCCTGCAAGGTACGGTTTGCTCTTTCTGCTCCTTTAATTGATTTCTCTGGGTATCTGTCGCAAATAAAATGCACATCATCACCAACCTTACACAACTTTCTCAAGATGACTTTGGCAATCCCTCCAAATGTCTCTGGCATATCCACCAATCCTTGGACCAGAAACATCGCATCTTGGATATATGCATATTGTGGCGGTGGATGTGATGTGTTACTGCTCACCCTTTCCCCTAAAGCGTGCATCAGCTTTGATGCGACTGTCTTATTCATGGTGCTATCAAATTGTGCAAGCGACACATGGACAGGGGTTAAGGGGTAGCTGAAGACCATCAACAGATTCTTCTGTTTTCTGTGGCAAGGAAGAACAGAGGTCCGAAAATATCACGTGCCCCTTTGAGTTTGAGGATCTTCTTGTCTCTGACTTTCAACTTTGTTGTTACTACGGGTGAAGCAAAGATCTTTGTATTGTGTCTGGGTATAGGATGCTCTAATCCAGCCTTTCTCAGAAGGCCATCTGGAAGTGCTGTGTCCTTTTCTTTGACTGACATGGTAATTTCTGTTTCGAGACTTTCAGCGGTATGGTAGCTTATAGAATGGCCAAAACGGTTTAAAACTTCTACGATTCGCCTACTACCCATGAGGCTTTTCAATCCTAGTCCAACCAATAAGTGTTTCGCAGGTTTAACCAGCCCTCTTGTCGTGGCATAGACTGCATCATCAGCAGAAGAGCTGATGTATCGCTGAACTCTGTTTGGAATATCAACAGTGCCAGGTCTGCCATGATACAACACACAGAAAAACTTATTTAAGATATCTGGAATCTCTCGCTGTCCACGATTTGCAACTTCAGCAGTGAGTGGATGGGGCAAATCACTGGACACCCTCTGCATGTCGAGACTTACCTTTCGCAAGGGGAAAGCAACACCATTGACTTTAGCATCTATTGACATGGCTTTCGACGCTATTGCAGTTAAGGATGTTTCGTCCTTTTTTGCTTTGTTTTCCACTTCTCAGGAGGCCCTGAAAGTGGTTTAACAGTTCTTCTTCTAGTTTTTGTGCAGCATCAGAAGAATCAACTAGCAAGGTAGCGCTGATGAACAGGTATCAACATTTCTGGATGTTGTACATCAATGATTAATGACTGAACGTAATCTGCAATCTGAGAAAATACATTGTTATGAATTGTGCGAGAAGAGTCATCAGCTGCTGTGGACGTGGTTGAAACAAATGAGATTGCATCCGCTTTCTTCAGATAGGCTCGTCTACAACTGTGGTGATAATTTAACTTCCTTTGCAACCAAATCTGTGTCACATATTTTTGTCAACAGTACCCAGTTTTCTTGCAGCAGTCTGTATGCTATTAGCAGCATTTATACTTTGACAAAATCCGAGGGATTCCCGTTTAGTTCTTTCTCTGTTTCACAAAACGGGCATTTATTTTGAAATATCGCCGAATATCCACTTCTCATTGCTTCCACTTCAGACCATAACAGTGGTTTGACAGAGGATTGGTCAGTGTCCACGTGCTTGTCTGCATCACTAAAAATAGAGGTAAAGTTGTACTAACATTTTGGGTGAAACCCATCATGATCTGAATGATCAATAGGAAGATTGTTACATACACTTTTATACTTTGATGATTTCCATTTGAAGTCTTTTTTCACAAAACATTTTTTACGGATTACCAGTGCTCATCTGTGACTGGCACGACTGGATCAGAGATTTTGCCTCCAGCATGCAGAATGCACTTGAGTCGCTTTTCTTGCTGTTGCGCAATTTATGACTGGACTTCTACATCTGAAAAAGGAAACTACTTTAGGAATTAGAAACATTTCTTTTAGAAGGTAAACTGATTTAAGAAAACATTTACTTTGAATAACATTTTCGAAAATTACCCCGTCCCGTCTGTTATTTAAAATAATCTACACAGTACAACAAAGATGGGTTCCTTGCTTGGTATCAGCTGAAAGAGGCCTTCATTACCGTCAATGGGTCTTGGGTAAGGCTGGAAGTATATATAAGAGAGGGATGTGACTTTGAATTTCCCCTACCCCTAATTTGTCAGGTACGTCAAATATCAAGGTACCTTTGAAATCATCTAATTAAAAAAATGGGAATATATTCACCAACTAAGAATATTCATTTCATATACTACATATATTGGGCTATCTAAGAACAGCTTCAGTTTGTTTGGTCTCTTTCGGGTGATTAAACACCCCAGTAGCTCTTGGACTAATAAGCATGGAGGGGTTTTGCTCTTCCTCTTCGTCTCACTGCCGCCATCTTAGCCCAATAACATTCAGTCTCCATCCCCTTAACCCCACCCATCCCCACTCATCATTCTCAAATAGCATCATTACAACCAGGCGAGCCACCAGGATTGAAAATTAAGGTGGGTGCGGTTGGCAAACACAAAAGATTTTTAACAAACATTATTTATTCTGGCAGGTTGTAGGACTACTGTGTGTCGTACAGACCATTGTACATATAACACCCCCCCCCCCCCTCCCCATCCCTGGGTGACGCCAATGACTACAACATGCGTATATGCCTAGCAGCAGTACACTAGGAGCTATCAACAATGCCGCACACACCCCGAGCAGCAAATTTAATTTTGATTATTTCAGTTTAAAAAATATTCTTTTAATATAGGAGAACCTGGGCCTATGGATGTACTTCAGGTCGTTCCAGAAACAACAACAACAATAACAGAACAACAACAACAACAACAACAACAACAACAACAACAACAACAACAACAACAACAGTTCCGGTCAAAACGTATCCAGCGACAAACGTACACAGCGTACAATGCTCGGATTTGTCCTGCAATATTTAGCACATTGGGCTTATATCTCGGTATACGGTTAATCTTTGCGTGGTCACCATATCGGAGCCTATCAGATCCGAACTTACGGCAGTGCAACAAGTACATTTGCACATGGCCCCCGAATTTCCAGGGTGGCACACAATTTGTGTGTGTGTCTTAATTGTTTGTGCCATTGCTAACTTCAAGCTACACGTGCCATTGCTAACTTCAAGCTACACGTGCCATTGCTAACTTCAAGCTACACGTGCCATTGCTAACTTCAAGCTACACGTGCCATTGCTAACTTCAAGCTACACGTGCCATTGCTAACTTCAAGCTACACGTGCCATTGCTAACTTCAAGCTACACGTGCCATTCCTAACTTCAAGCTACACGTGCCATTGCTAACTTCAAGCTACACGTGCCATTGCTAACTTCAAGCTACACGTGGTCCTGTAATACCACAATTTTGAACACGATGCAAACAATGCTCGGTTGAATATTTTGAACATAATTGGATTGGAAGGTTTATTATGTTCAAAATATTCAACAATATCTTTTTGTTTTGTGTTTGAAACAAGTTATTTCTGAACTATACTGTATAAAACTGATCTTGGCAAATCCTACGGCCATTTGATCTCATGTGCCCGCAGTTGAAAGTGGACCCTAGACTTTTCGCGATCCTAACGGCAGTTCCGAAGTATTAAGGTATTAATTTCAGAAATATTTTACAGGGCACCCTCAGCCAGTTGGACCCTGTCACCTATATCAGATTATTATGACGTATTCCCGTCGTATTTTTGTCATTCGACAATTTCGATACAACCGTGTCCAAGCATGAAATTGAATGGCTAATAGTACGGTAACATCAGGATTACTTAACGTTATGAAGTAGGATATTTGCATAATTTTGTGCATGTATTTATTATTTAGCTGGGTGTTTCTATTCTGTTTGCCATCTTTATCAATTAAATTATACCTTATTCCATAATCTGATTATTCATTTTGGCAAACAGGTCACGTTTCTCAATGTTCTATTTAACCCTTTCACAACGAAGCCGCTCAAAACCGGCCTCTGTAATCGTCTTGGGGAATGTTCATTTGCAGGCCAAGAGAAGACTATTTTTGAAATTTCACCCCTGGAAAGACTGGCTCGGTAACCGAGCCAGTCATTTCAGTGGTAAATTCCCAAATATAGTCTTCTGTTGGCCTGCAAATGGGTATTCAATAAGTACATATTTTAATTTTCTTGAACAAATTTAGTCATTAAATGTTTGTCCAAGATCATAAAGTGTAGTAAATGGTAATTTCCATGTTTGTCACACCAATGTGCGCGGGTGGACTGGGGTGGGTGGTGTTGGCGATAGGGCAAAGGTTATAAATTATTATTAATACACAATGAAATGGCACTGCTAATAAAGGCTCCTTATCCCTGGGTTTCTCTTGAGAATTGCTTGGTTTGCGAGAGGATACTATTTCATACGAAGCAACGACGGCTAATTTAGCCTAATTTACAATATTATTTTAGAGCAAGAGCTAATCAGCGCGTAGCTAATAGCGCAGACGAACGTTCTAGAACATTCTCGAGGTTTTGCGTCCACGTGGTTATGACGTCACGGCAATATTTTGAAGATAATCATGAAGAGTTTTCCCTGGGTAACTCAGCCATTTCTTAGCCGATTTTGAAATGGTTTACAGATTTGAAAAGCCCGTTGAATTCTGGTCTTGATTAATGCCAGATTTAATGGGAACAGGCAATCAATAAGGATTACAGGGTACCATCTCGGTACACTAAAAGCGCCATCCTATCTAGGTCGTAACTACGCTCTCAGTGCAAACAGCGTCTCGGCACCGCGCAGGCGCTTTAACGAACTTAGTCGTTTTTTGACGCGCTATCTCTCCCATAACGCGTACGGCTCCACCCAGAGGGGCGTGTTCAGGAAACGAATCCAGGATGGGCGGCTCGTACCCAGCTCAGCTGGTACGGCCGGTATCCGACCGGTCGATCCTAACTACACCACTAACCACTAAATCTCAACTGATCATATACATAAATAGATAATGGTAATGCCTAGTAAGGCAAGTCTGCTCGCACAAGCGCCCCACGGCACACCCAGTTAATTCGTTATATAGCATTATAGAATATTACGCTCCGATCACATTAAGCATAATAGTATATTATGTGCTGTGCGTTGTCTGAAGGTTGTTCATGTATGACCTGTGTATGGTCCTGTTGTTCCGTAATCCAATGTGCATATGTGCGTGTCTCCCGATTATGCATGTTTTCTGTTCCATATTCGTCTAGTGTTTTTGTATGCGCATACGAACGTGCCCATGTGCATTGATGCGCTAATGTACTGTAGTGCCACACTATCCAGAGATAAAATACTTATCTCCAACTTACGGCCAGAATGCATAGGGCGTCCCCCGTATTCGAGTGAGAACTGCTCGCACTGCGGAGAAGGTAGATGAAAGCGGAGTCAGATACTTGCCAGGCAATCCGACGTAAAGGTATACCCAGCTAAGGCGAATTGGCAGACGCCCCCAAAACTAAAATTCAGATAACGTGAAGCTGGGATTTCGCAGTGCATTGTGCAATGTTCTCCCGGGTGTGAAACAAACCGAGTTTTCTACCAAATCCACAGCTGATTCATAATAATAAAAAACTAATATAAATATAAAAATATAAGCAACAGTAATTTGCTAACCACAAAACGTAATGCGGTCGTCCTCACTGCCAGCGTATTGCATTGACACTGGTGTCGTTGTCCCCACTGCCACCGCTGTCGTCGTCATTCCAAAAGCGACATATAGATCCTATGTCTCACATCTGACTTTTATGTGGACACAAAACGTGGATTGGCTGAAGCTACATGTGCAGTATGTGGCGGGGCTAGGCGTGCATTGTCGGTCGTCCACCCATGTCACATCGATGTCAGATGCCGTAGTTGTTGTGGTTTCTCATTGTACTTATAGTACGTTTTTTTATATGGACTCGCTTGCTTTGCTGCTTGTGCTACATGCGCCTTCCTTTCTCAATACCCCACCTCAATGACGTTCCGAGTCATCGGACTGCTATGGGGACGAGGTGGACATGATTATACGTAAATATCAGTGGGCTGGGAGATGGGGTAGTGTTGTGAAAGGTTGGATAGAGAACGGGCGGAGGAACGGAAGGGGGAGGCGTGCTGCTGGTCCGACTTTGTTCATTCTCGTTATCACTGAATTTTCAGTTTAATATTGTTCAGTTCTGGGCCTCTGCCCATTCTGTATGGTTATCTATTCATTCATAAGTACATTTGTCTCTTTATTTGTAAAATACTGCCATTTTCTTTCTTCATAGTTCACTACACAGACGGCATGTAGCACTGCTCTCTTCTCATTGACCTTATTCTGATATTACTCTATAACAAATAGGGTCATCTTCTCTCTAGATCTTCGCTCTCAGAGATGCACTCTCCCCATGGGTCAACGAAGGTATTTAAAGACTAAGCAGGCCTATAGTATTAACATTATGCTAGACCATTAAAGGCACTGGTCTGCGCATGTACTCGCATAAGCGCTGGTCACTGCATACGCCTATATGCACGTATTTGGCGTGTCTCCCGTCCTCAGCATTTGCTGGGTGGAGCGGTTGCATCGCATGTCCCGATGCCCATTATTAACCCTTTCTTGCCTATGACTTTTTCCACGTCCTGTGAGTGGATTATTACCCATATGCTGGCCACATCTCAGCCACGCTGTGTTAGCCGAAATGCTGAACGAAAAAGAACAATAACAAGATCGTGTGCCATATCAACAAACTATTTGAATGAACTTACCATACCATCAAACGAGCAGATTGGTTGATAAATGAGATCACTTCCACTGGTAGCACTCTACACCAATCACTCACTGACATGACTCTGCTCGGTACTGCATCGACTCTGACCTTGAAAGAACTGAGCTAATCAAGGAACGGTAAAAGGATCCGTTCGCTGTAATCGCTGATACAGAAGAAGAGCCATTGCTCACAATTTGATGCCGATCCAAGTCCCCTGAAAACCCCAATCAAAGAAGGGGAATATATTATCAACTGTAATGCCTCATATGCCTATGCAAGGCCTGAGTGCAATAACGTGAACCTGAACTTGTTTTATATGTTTATGTTGTTAGTACAACAACATACACATATAAGATAAGACAAGTTCAAGTTCAAGTTCACTTTATTACACGCAACCCATGCATAGTCATATGAGGCATTACAGCTGGTAATATATTGCATGACGATAGATTTTATATACATAATTATATTCATTCTAAATTTGTCAACAAAATGCAGTTCGTACACTCGAAAGTAGCACAAGGAAATAGGTTGAAATATTCAACAGCTATTAGATTGTGACTCAAATCGTACACTTATGAAAATGGCACAAAGAGAAGGTAACGTGAGTATTTTTCAGCCAACTTAGTTTTAAAATATTGCATTCCATATACAATTTGCAACATATATTTTTTACTTCCCCATGAGGATTTTAATCTGGCTGCAGTCTACATACAAGGGACTATGTGCTACAGTAGCCTGGGTCAAGTTCGACTCGCTAACTATAGTCAGTTTGCTGGCTTATTGAACATGCACAGTTGCTATGCACATCCGAAAGCTGGATAGTTAACTATAGCTCATTGGTACCCGATTCCTCATTGAATTACTATAGCAGAAAATTTGGAGCCGTGTACCAGGTAGCGTTAACCCTTTCTGTCGTCTGTTTTGATGGCCTACGAAAATTGGCTATGTTGGTCCGCCCAGACGTCAAAAAGCGTAGATATGAAATAAAGTTGGAGGGAATAGGTGCTTGGGAACATTGATATACAATGGGAAAGTATAATTCCATCAAACCGACGTTATGCAATGAAATATTTACACTTGTATATGCATTTATTCGTGGTAGGCGAGGGGTGTCTGAGACTTTAAAATTTACACAACTTTCCTACTAAACATTTGGAACCGGGCTCGGGTGCTCGGTCGACTATAGTTGACTAGGTAGTTAACTATTTCAAGTTCGACTGGGAATCTAGTTAGCTGTAGCTAACTATGGTTAGGAGTCGAACTTGACACTGCCTATAGCTCACAAATAACATAACACGTATTGTTGAAATGTTGAACAGAGTATTTTTACATCGTGTTAAAAATTGTACTAACAAACACGTTTCTGTATTTATTTCGGAAACCTGTTAATTTATTTCTGAGCTGTACTGTAGCCCTTGCTAGTGAAGTGGTACACTTTAAAAAGACACATTAACCTATTTGACAGGCAAAACTTAGTATAATACCTAATATACGATAAAGGAGGAATCCAGCTTTTGCTATGCCCAGCCCATCTTTAGCTAGGCCCCCCCCCGCCCCCCCCCCCCCCCCCCCCCTCGCCAGTGTTGGAATAGATCGATCCCTGAAAGCAATGACAATACATTTCCAGAAAACTATACAGGTAAGTTGTTGAATATTTTGAAACTAATTTGACTGGGTGCACAACACTTTTCATTGTCAAAATGATCACCAGCAAGAAAAGGATGTCATCCAGCTAATAGATCTTCCCAATGACCTATATAATTCAACTAGCGTGAATGACATATTGTGCAAAGCCTTGCCTGTGAAAGATACATTTTTGGATTCTGCCACCCCACTATGTTATATATGAATTATAACGTTTCCTCCTTTTAAATAACTATGTGCGATTATGCTGTACATAAATGATGGCAAGCAAGACAACGAACTCTGCTAAAACATAGGGCCATGTATTGCTAACACAAAATTCGCCCATGATGTGATCTTCCAATATGGCGAACACTAACACCGGGGTCCCGCTTCCGTTAATCAGCTTCAGCGGCATGGCATAGATAGCTGTACCATGGGGCGGAAGTAGATGCAAATTGGCCACATTTTCCATACCGACTTTGCTATTCTCAAACAGAATAACATGCGATTGAAATCGCATGGACTGTCCAAAATCTACTGATGGAGTATCCGTTCCAAAGACGTGAATGTCACGGTTTATCATCAGCCACCTGGCAGCATCTGGGCTCAGTCGGTTCCGGAAACAAGAGTTCTATTTGCCCATTTTGATGCCCAGCCAGAATTCATCATCAGCATTGCACCAGATGGCATTTGCCCGTCACGCTCCCAGACGACGATGTCATTCACATTAGGTTCATAATCCGGGTTATTACGCGCCTTTTCAGAAATGTCAATCACAACACTTGGACCAATCAGATTCTCGAGCGGAATTTCATGAACATGCCATTTTCCTTTTGATAAGTGGGCGGGTGAATCCAGATGGGTACCCGCGTGCTCCGGAGTCCTAAACCAATTTGATTCAAGCCTAAAATTAATGAAATCCCAGATATGCAAATTAATAAATATAGAATTGGATTTGTTAAATTGTCGGCAGTTATGATACTATGGGGACAAAGCGGCGCTCCAGACAGAACACACCTGGTGTCACTCTGGCGTGCAACAAAGAAAAGCCATTAAACGCAATAACATGATTGGAAGTAAACATGCTTTCCACAGACCGTTTCAGATCTATCGAATCTATGTATGTATAATTACTGTATTCTGCAGCTGTAGTAGTAGAAGGAGGAGAAAGATAACACCTTCACGCCGGTCTCCCCCGTAATTACCAACTTTGTTGGAAAACTAAAGGCCGGTTTTCACATTCGCTAAGCTGACGCTAAGCTAAAGCTAAGCTGAACGAGAGAAAAAATCGTACATATGTATTTCTAGCAGCCTGTTCTCATATGCGCTAAACTGAACCGATACAAAACGATAATATACGCGCGGAGATTTTGAGATCGACCATGCACGATTATTTCTCGTTTCGCATATAATCAGTCGCTCGGACATGCCTGAGTTTTCCAGGTTTATTTATTTATTTCATTGCATTTCAGTATTGCAGTCAACATGTCGCAGGCTGAAGAGAAATTAATATTGGAAGTATCTAAGTATGAAGAGCTATATGATGCAGCAAATAAGTTTTATAAAGATTCAGAACGCAGAAGTAACATTTGGAAAGCCATTGGCAACGCTCTTGAGCGACCAGGTATCATACAGAAATGCATATAATTTTGCAAATACATAATTATTTAAAAATTTGATCAGCATGTCTGTCCATATTGTTTACGACAACGACTTGGGAATCAAGAATGTGGATTACAGAGAGGAAGAGGAGGAGGGGCCTGGAGGAGGTTGGAACGTAGGGCATGGCAGTGAGGATGGGGGAAGAGGAGGTGGATGGAGCGAAGGCATGAATGATGGTGTTGGGGGAGAGGGGGTAGATAGACTGCAATAACAGTTACTACGTGTTATGGGCAACATTTATCTGTTGCTGAGATTTCCCCCACACACATACGCACGCACGCACGTACGCACGAATATAACTTGCATTGCTGATGCTGCTATGACAATCTTGTAATTAATAATATAGCACATCCGTCAATTCATCCGTGCGTGCGTGCGTGCGTGCGTGCGTGCGTGCGTGCGTGCGTGCGTGCGTGCGTGCGTGCGTGCAATGCCCTGTTATTTCCCGAATTCACTGAACTGTATAAATTTTTGCTGCTGCCTATACTGGTTTTACAGACTGTACTGCCACTGAACAATTCCTCTTCGCACCATTTCCCTTTGTCAGGTAACCTCGCCTGCTGGAGAGACAAAATAGTCTTTAAGCCTATCACGGAGTTTGTATGCGCCATCAGAAGCACGGGTCCCAGGTAGATTACCTAAGTTTTGTATAGCGCTTGCAACAATCTCCTCATCTCCCCGTTCTTCCTGTACATCCATTGGGCCGGAAGTCTGTGCCAGAAAATTGTGCAAGATGCACGTCGCCTTGACAACCTTCTCGGCATTTTCGGGTTTTAGTTGTAGTCTTCGCTGGTAGATCCTCCATCGCGCAGATAGAATTCCAAACGAATTCTCTACCACCCTTCTGGCTCTCGAGAGTCTATAGTTGAATATTTTCTTATCCTCTGTCAGTTGTCTCCCAGGGTATGGTCTCATGAGGTAATTTTTTTAACGGAAATGCCTCGTCTCCAACGATCACATGTGGCATTGATACATCTGTTCCCGGTAATACTGAGTCCGACGGCACATGCAGGGTCTCATTCTCCAAGCACTGTCCAAGACGTGAATGGGCGAATATGCCACCATCACTATTTCTACCATATCCGCAAACGTCAGTTGCAATAAAGCGGTACCGCGCATCAACCAGAGCAAGAAGAACAATTGAAAAGGTACCCTTGTAATTGAAAAACTGCGCACCAGAATTCTGAGGGGCCTGTATCATGACATGTTTTCCGTCAATGGATCCAATACAATTTGGAAAGTTCCAAATGTTCTTAAAATCTTGAGCGGACTCCCTCCATTGTTCTTCTGTAGGTACTGGGCATGTACTCATGCTGGAGGCGGTTCCAAATTACATCACACGCCTCGCTGATTATATTTGCAACTGTCGTTTTCCCGACACGGTAACTAAAAGCTATCGTCGAAAAGGAATCGCCAGTAGCAAGATATCTGAAAAAGGATAAACGAATTTTATTATTATTATTATTATTATTATTATTATTATTATTATTATTATTATTTTGACTTCTAGCTGAACATTGCACTAAAAAATGGAAAAACATGCGTGATGCCTTCGTTGCATGGCGAAAGAAATCTAAGAGCAAGAAAAGCGGCCAAGCTGCAAAGAAAGTAAAAGACTACAGATATGCAAAGGAACTGGAGTTCTTAATCCCATTTACGAATAAACGCAAGTAAGTACAAGAGGCTCAAGGTCCGTAATGCTCACCTGGCATTACTGGCCCCAATAGGATTTGTTTCCACATAAGCAGATATCTGCAAGCAAATGGTCTTCAAACCTATATTACTTAGAATCTATTAAGGGAAAGAAGATCAGAAGTATTTCAGAAGTAGATGTTTGAATAATTTTTGAAAATCCAAGTCAAACTGAAGAAGAAGATTGAATCACTATTTAAGCATGTGACTATTAAAGTTTGGGTCAAATCGACCACATGAGCAGGCAGAAAATATACCAAGCGAAATTCTGAAGGGACGCTCTGGAGTCTACCATATCAAGTCAACAAGCAGTAAGAGCTATGACCGTTTGGGCCAGGTGAGCTATAAATCCAAGATTTGGACCCAAAATAAAACTGACGAATCAAAAATCAGAATAGAATTTCAGGATATATCCACAGTATGGTCCTTCCAGTCAAGTTTGGTCAAAATCTGTCAACGTGTTAAGGAAAAGAAGCGTTTGACAGATGGACAGAGGGATGACGGCTGGATGGTAGATGACAGATGGATGGACAGACGATGGACGGCCCCCACAACATAATCTCACTTGCCCCTTCAGGCCAGATGAGCAAAATCTGTGAAGCAGGATGTATACTTAAGTATCACTTTTCAAGCAGCGGTGGTGCTGGCCTAGACTTTTATGTTACGGTTTATATCTCAGAAATGGCTGATCTGATTGGAATCAAACTTGGTACATGGTGATATGTACATCAATGCAATTGAATTATTAACAAATGGTGGTTTGATATTGTTATCCAGAAATGCAGTCTGCATTCATCGGAATACATACATACTGTTGTCATGTAACTGAACACACAAATATGCTTTCAGGTAGCAATTATAAAGACCTATTGTACATATGAGATAAGCGGTTTCATTTTTGTTTTGCAGAACATCGTCAAACTTGCCTTCCTCATGCGAGGACATAAGCATGCCGTGTGAGGGCAGTTCTAGTGAAGAAGAAACCCAGGCTACCCAGGAGTTTGAAGACGAAATCATAACAGGGACCGTATGTATGGAAAATGATAGCAACATCTGCAATACCAACGCAAACGTCGAGTTATCAGCAATGGATAGTTTGGATACAACGCTGCTAATACCCAGCTGCTCATCAGCCGTAGGTCAGAAACGCCATTCAGATGGAATAGACGTGATTCCGAAAGAGAAGAAAAGGAAAGAAGGCATGGGTAGTCTGGTAAATGTTGTCCGAGAACGTCAGAAGGAGCGGGACGAGCGTCGGAACAGCCGGATACAGCTTTGTCAGCCACAAATGGATGAAGTTGAAATGTTTTTCAATTCAATTGCTCAAACCGTTAAGCGATTGCCCCCAGAAGTGCAGGCCCAAATTAAATTAAAAGTATGTCAAGATGTAATGAAGGCGGATATGGAATATCAGCATAGGGATGTCCTACATGAAAAAGAAGAAAATGCAACCCAAAATTTTACACCTAGGCAGACCCAGTTCACAGAAAATCCGTTATCCTGTCATGATTATCCTTTTGCCAACAGATTCCTTAGTTTGAGCAACAATTCATCTTAGCCATACGTTTTTCAATGTTGTAAAATGATATTCGGGCATGCCGTGTGCATGTTAAGTTCAATTAATTATTAAGCTTTTCATTAAAATACTGAAATTTCAAATCCAAATGTTGCCTTGATTGTTTGGGATTGAAGGCAGACATGTATTTGTATATATATATATATATATATATATATATATATATATATATATATATATATATATATATATATATATATATATATATATATATATATATATTGTATTCACACCAAACAAACACAGATAACGTCATAATAGCCAACTGATGAAGTCACACTCATCACAGTGACGTCATATCAGACGATTTGTCTACATTTCTATAAGAAACTAGTTATGAACGTTGAATTCATTCCATTTAATTAAATATTATGTTGGTTATTTAGCAGCTAATTTGACTGGGAGCTGTTGTTGTCTTACCTGTATAACTGTCCTTTTTGAGCTGGAGTGTTAGAAGGGTTATTGTCAACTATCATTGTTTACTTGTCAACAAATGGGCGTCGCTTAGCTAAAAGTGGATTGGTTTATTAAACCTTACAATCCACTTAAATTATGTCACAATCAAATGACGTAGACGTTTCAGTGGCAGAGTTTTATTGGTTGTGTTATAAACAGTTGAAGTATATGTGTAAATATTCTATGGAATATTTTGAAACTAACTTGATTGTAATCTGCTGCAGATCATATTCAAGATATTCAAGTGGATATATATATATATATATATATATATATATATATATATATATATATATATATATATATATATATATATATATATATATATATATATATATATATATATATATATATATATATATATATATATATAAATATATAGACAAACGGGACAAACCAGGAAAGATGGTACAAGGATGCGTCAATACACAGGAAAGTTGACTGGTAAAGGATGAGTGGATGGACTGACGGACGGACAAACTGATTACCTTACATATATACAGACAAATAAACGAAGACATGTAACCGTGTTTTCTATAGCAACTTTTCTTACCTTAGACATATTGCCAATCTCTCCCGTGGCCCGATGGGTTCCCGCCAATACGTATTCTCCTTCTGTAGGTCATCATGCACCTTATTATAAAGTACTTCAAACTGTTCTAGTGTTAGTCGAACATATTTCTTAAACCTCTCATCATCTTCATTTAACTCTTTGATGAGGGTGTGGAATTCCCCTAACTGCTTCCTTTTCTGCAACGTGCTATGCACCCAAAACCGCTTTTTCCTTTTTTTCTGTAGATGGTCAGCCAAGAGAAGCAATAACTCATCTTCTTCTGAGGATGAATCATCAGAGCTACTGCCAGTAAACATACTTTCAGCTTATATCCTACTCATTTACCCATTCCCAGCAACTGAATGAATGTAAAGGCATTCGAATCGACCATGTAATCTCTATTGCACGATTTCGAGAATTTCCGAAAAAGCTAACATTTCAGGATCATTAAATTTTACATGTTCCTTATCTCAACAGACGCTGATTGAATGAAAATCACGCTAAGGTCAGGACAGTCGTCTGGCGCGTGACGTTTCACGCACGATAATTTTACGCTCAGCTTAGCCTCAGCTTAGCGAATGTGAAAACCAGGCTTAAGTCATCAAGGATTGCGGGCTGACATCCGCATACAGAGGCAACTCTGATTATGTCTACCCTTCTTCAAACAAGAAACTGTGCTTGACATCCTCGGACGACGCAATCGTCCCAGGAGCTTGCCATAGCCACGTGGAATGTACGTGGTCTGAGTGCAACATCAAAGAGGCAAACCTTAGGAGCAGACTGTGAACACTAACATCGTTATTGCATGCCGAAATCCTTGGCTTCCTCCGGTCCATTCTTAACTTAAGTGTACCGGGTCCTGCTTTCTTGAGGTCACCTCCACCATGTTTATCAGATTTATGCAATGACGTCCTCTCCTGGCTTTGTATTTGCTGGCTCCGAGTAGGGAGAATTCCAAGGCACTCTGTGCTGGTGTCTCTTCTGGCATCCTTAGCACATGGCCAAACATGGACCATCTTTGCTGGGTGACTTTTACTGACAGCGGTGACGTATTACACATCTTGTATAATGCATTTTTGGAAATTATGCTGTCCAGCCATCGGTGTCCAGTGGTGGTGCGTAGGTGTTTGCAGTGGCAGCCATCGAGTTTGTCTAGAGATACCTTTGGAGCCGCCCAGCTGTTACAGTTAAACAGCATCAAGGATATGCGGTTTCATTGTATAAACGTAGCCTTTTTATCAATGGCATCTTTGATCTACGAATCCATAGCTTACAGAAGGACCCATGTTCCCCGTGGCGTAGCGTGCAGCAATCGACTCTCATGCGACAGTAGAAATAAGATAAAATCTACGAGTGCATTTCCATCTACGCAATAAACTGCGCGAGTGCCCCTCATTAGCGATATCGCGTACATGAAAGCGCACTCATAGGTTTCCTATTATTTCGACTTTAACGCGCACGTTTCTGCGGGCGATATCATTTACATGGAGAGCGGGCCTATACGCGTGAGTTTCGCGCTAAATGCGTGAGAGTTGATAGATCTGAATCGGTTTGTGGAAGCATGTTTATTTCCAATCATATTATTGGTTTAATCGCACGTCTGTGTTGCATGCCAGATCTAAACTGGGGATTTCAGGGAGCTAAGTTATTAGGAAATGTATCAAATATTTCAATTTCTATGATAATTGAAATATAGGCCTAATTATCAATATATTATCAATCTCGACGAATATTATCACTAAGTACTCGCTATGCGGAAAGCTTGTGCAAAGGGATAATTTTCAACACGGTTGATAACCTGGTTGAGAATATGCGCGTATGATATGCGCCCATAATATGAACTCCTTCAACATCCTCTATGTTCTTAACCCCATGTCGATCTTATGAGATCTTACGAGTCTCTGCAGTCGCCTTGAAAAATGTCTATTTGCAGACCAAGAGAAGACATTTTTTTTTAAATCTATAGCTGGAATGACTGTTAGTCATTCCAGCGGTAAATTTTCAAAAACTGTCTTCTCCTGCAAATTAACATTTTATTTTGAGAAAATTTTAATTTTCTTGGAAAAATTTAATGCTTTAAGGGTTACATTGAGTCTTTATGTCTAATTTTGTCTGACAATCACATTTTAGGCATTGCATTCCTTTTGTTGATACTTGAAGATATAATTTCATTTAAACATGTTCCTTGTATGTGGATAAAATTCAAATCTGCGAATGAAAGTATTTTGAACCAAACAATAATGAATGGTTGAATGATAATCATAATCGTATGGACTATGAATATTTACAAAAGTGTTTCTTTTTTAAATCATAGTAGGTTCAAAATTACCTAATATATATTTTCTGGCCGTTGACTGGGACCAACTTTAGGTCTTTCTTCAAAACCTATTATTTCCCACCTTTCTCTGAAATACACAGAGATCAGTCTCCGCTACAATATACTACTACTACTACTACTACTACTACTACTACTACTACTACTACTACTACTACTACTACTACTACTACTACTCGTTCTTTTGATCTGTCAAATATGTATAAGATTGGCGGGTGAGACAGAATTCTCTTACATGTCAAATTGTCAATATAAGCAGCAGCTATAACAAACGTACCACAACCACTACTCTCATTATCATATGCCTCACCAGAAGTATTCAAGTTGTTCCCGAATCAGGATCGTGAAGTTAACTTCGGGACTCCTATGCCAATTGAGAGTGTGCTCGCCAAAACTGTGGGTCAGATCGATGATCATGGACGTTCCCTCACACACGCAGATAATTGACACGAACAGAACTGACCATAGCGACGACATATTCACAGTCGCCGCCTATAAAAACAACAACAGATGAGGACCCCATTCATAGCTATGTAAGGACATTCATAGCCATGCCAGGACATTCCTAACCATGCCAGGGCAATCATAGCCATACCAGAACAATCATAGCCATGCCAGTACAATCATAGCCATGCCGGGAAATTCATAGCCATGCCAGGACAGTCATAGACATGTCAGGACATTCCTAGCCATGCCAGCATATTTCTAGATATAACAGGACAATCCTAGCCATACCAGGACATTCCTAGATATGCCAAGATATTCCTCGCTATTGAATATTTTGAAACTAAGTTGACTGGGGGCTATTGTTGCCTGTGGGAGCAAGAGTTCGCCGTAAAATTGGTTCCAAAAGAATAAACGGAATGTTTAGTAAATTGTAAGCTCATAAAGACATACAATTCGTTATTCGTGAGGTGATACGCCATTTCGATTGTGACGTCATTCACGTCAGCTATCTCGTGATATAATGGTAAATCCAGTTCATCTATCAACCATAATTAACTCGTGGTGTGTAGGATGACCTCATAATCAATTACGTCATGAATGACGTAGATAAGTTCGTCACGAACCGAACGCTTAATTGATGACGGACTAAGCGTTGGTGTACGAATTGTATGGCTTTACTATTTTAAACATGCTGCTGAATATTTTGAAACTAATTTAACTAGGCGCTGTTGCAGCAATAGGCAACAACATCACCCAATTAAATTAGTTTCATAATATTGAACAGCTTACCTGTATAGCTTTCTGGAAATTAATAGTTAGCTAGTTCAGGGATCGATCGATCCTCACAGGGGCGATGTGTTGGTGGAGCTCAGCTACAGATGGGATTGACATAGCTAAAACTGAATTCCTCCATTGATTATGATGTCAGATACCTGAGTGACATATCGGATCCGTCCATTCTAATTTCACATGAACGATGTTACACATATAGTTCGTGTAATCTGCAACTACCTGCTTATTTGGTGATTAAACAATTTACGGTTAGACGTGCCTAAAGAGCAACTGTACTGGAAAAGGGGTACGCCGTCTTACGTACACTCCGAGGCGAACTGTACTAAGGACGGACTCTCAAGTGCGCGGTTCAATCAAGCGAAGAGGCACCAATTTAGTAGAGAATAAAATGCCTTACCATAAATTATTCAATTAAAACAATAAACTGATGAAAATATATAGAAAATTAAAAGATCATTTTAAACCTTTCATGGCGAAGCGAGGAATGCCTATTTTCAAGCCAACAGAAGACTATTTTTGAAATTTTATCACAGTAATGACTGGCTCGTAATCGATCGACTCATTCCAGTGGTAAATTTTTTTTTAATTGTGCTCTCTTGGCCTGCAAATGGATGTTCAATAAGCAAATATTTTGATATTCTTGAACGAAATTAGACGTTATAGGATTAAATGACAGAATAAATATCCCAGACCTTAACCCTTAAACCTTCAAATTTGTTTTTAAAAATTTCAATTTTCTCATATAAAATGTCCATTTGCAGACCAAGAGAAGACTATTTTTGAAAATTTACCACTGGAATGACTGGCTCTGTTATCGATCCAGACATTCCAGTGGTAAATCTTAAAAAATAGTCTTCTCTTGGTCAGCATATGGACTTTTCTCAAGATCACTTCAGAAGCCGTTTTTGGCTATATGAGTTCTAAAGGGTTAAGCTCACTTGCGCCTCAAACCGCTCAAAATGCTGCTTATATCAATTGACCTTTCCAGTTTATCCATCATATGACGTCATGGGAAACCGAGCCAGTCATTCAAGGGATACATTTTCAAAAATAATCTTCTATTGGTCGGCAAATTGATATTTTCTATGAGAAGATTTTTATTTTCTTGAACAACTTTGAGGGTTGCGCCTAGCTACACTATTGTAAATATGAGTAACGAGACATATGGAAATAACAATTATAAACTCTCTCTCTCTCTCCACCCTATCCCGAGCAGTCAGGGGAGATAACTCTTGTTGCTTTAGCCACCGGCTCAGCGCGGATCTTTCCATCCAAGCTTTCTGTCCGGCTGGCCAGCTGTCAGCCAATCAGGCGTGGGCAGCTAGCCACCGGGCATCTGAGCAGATGAGAGAGGTGAGTGCTAGAGGCAAGGAGGAGAAAGGGGGGGGGGGGGGGCGGCGGCGGGCGTTGTCAGACTTTACAGCCACATGTGAATAAACCGCAAAATGTCAAATATTTGTTTAAAATGAGTCTATTATTTATTTATTAATTATTTATCCTACAAGACTCTAGCAGACCTATGCTAGTCCCCTACAACACTGCCTTTGACGGGATGACTAATGGAATAGATGAATCCGGAGTTAAATTTGTCCCGCCCATCTCTAGCGAAGATCAACCCACGCTTCGCCCGTATTGGGATCGATCGATCCCTACACTGTCTGAATCTACATTTTGAGAAGACTATGCAGGCAAGCTGTTGAATATTTTGAAACTAGCAACATCGTCCAGTCAAATTAGTTTCAAAATATTCAACAACGCGCGCATTAAATAGTAACGATATTTAATTCGTACAACCTGACGGAGTACTAAGCGTTTAATAGAGGTATTCATGACGTTATTGATTATGACGTCATCGTACACATCACGCAGTTGATTATGACGTCATACGATTGATGGATTAACTGGAATCCTCAATTATAAAATGCACACCTAACATGAAAAAATAAATTATATTGAATTTGAATCAGAATAGTTCCAGAGAAAAATCTAAAGTAGGCTTTGTAATATGACAAGACAGTCTCTAAAGATACCTTATGCACATTTGAACAACATCGGCTGCCATAGTACGCCTACACTTAAATAACGCCGACCGGATCGGTTATCTGAATATACCTGGTCCAGGGTTTGTTTAAACAAGTTTCAATCTATATTTGTTACACTCGGATTTTACATGATGTAGGCCTATATGAGAAATTTATACAAACACATGTTTTCGATATCAGGCGAGACAGAGCGATATTGAATCAACTGAAGGGCTGTAATAACTAACATTCGTAATCGCTCCAGGGGGAAAGGGTCCATTATTTTTTTGAATAAATTAATTAGACAATAATTAGGCCGCTTAGGACTGAAACTGAAAATGATATGGGCGGTCCGGACTAAAGCGCCTAATAGAGGTACTGATTTCTAGTTATTTGCCCCCCCCACCCCCCCCCATTTCTAGCTAAGCTCCGCCTATTTCTACCAAGCTTCACCCATTTCTAGCCATGCCCCACCCATTTCTAGCGAAGCCCACTTATTACACGTGATCGAATCGATTTGATAAAAACCGGAATTCCCAGAATCTAAATTGCAAGGTAAGCTGTTGAATATTTTGAAACTGATTTTAAAAATGACAACAACAGCTCTCAGTCAAATTAGTTTCAAAATATTCAACATAATGTTTATTTATTAGTAATCAAAGCCGTACCTTATACTAGTAGTCCGTTCTCTGGAGGGGTCCACCTGGATACAACACACCCCCTCCCCCCCCCCCAACTAATTGACGAAACTATATATTTTTCTAACAACTTTCGATGGCCTCTTTAAGATTATGTATGTTAATATGTGATAAACTGGGACTCAATATGGTTTTGGATGGGTTATATTATAGTTAATACCCACAGTGAAGCAGGCCATATTAAGGGGTAGGGGTATTAAAAACTGAGATATATTTTGATAGAAGCATTGTATATTAGTGATTGACAACTCAAAATGTTGCTTATAGTATTGTCTACGATTGCATATGGTTTACATACAAATGGGTTTTATAATTGGGTCGGCAGAGGTAAAAAAATAGTCACAAATCTTGGCCACAGCTTAAAATCTACCAACTATATGTTGCTATCACTGACCAAGCACCGGTAAAGGCACATTCTAGTTTTAACAGCTTAAGATTGATTAAAAGGCACCATTTGACAAATATGATGAGTAAAAGTTTACTCATTGAATAAAATAGTGTTACTATGACAACTGACAATATAGCAAATTTTTGAGAATCGATGAAAAATGCAATCATTGTAAACTAAACTTGAAATGAGCATATCATCGAATCGAAATTGTGTAGAGCAATAAAAGAGCATTCAAAATGTTTTTATTGTAGCTTGTTTTACCTACCGACTATAAATCCACTAACTATATTTGAACTCCTCTTAATTCGTCACTGTCACTATTATCTGCCGAGTCTTCTTCATTTTCGCTATCTTCGTCAGTGGAACTGTATTCCTGCGCATTCTCATCCTTTTCACATTCCTTCTCTAAAATATCAGCCAACATAGATGGCAGTATCTCACCATCACACCACTTGGCTCGAATCTTTGGTCACTCCATACAGTCCAGCCATTATTCTCAGTGGGTTCAGGGAGGTATGGCTTTGGTACGTGGGATCGCTTCCTAATAGCTACCTGATAGTTAACCCTCTTTATGTGCTCGCAGAGGCAACTTTTGGGGGAAGTAAGGTCGATAAGTCAACATCTTTCTTTTGATTAATCTATTTCTCTGCATCACCACACTTTGCCATTAACATTGAGAAACGAAGTGTGTCAACATTTGTTATGGGAGTCATCTTGTACATTCGGCAGGTGAAATCCTCTAATTGAAGAAAAAGATCCTCTGTGATGTCCCATGACTCGCTAATGGTCTGAAAAGCCTGATATCTTGGTTGCTTCTGTAGGAGTCTGATGGGTTTTACTTTGCCTATTCCTCTGAATGCACTCGTTGTATCACATTTGGTGAATGCATGAAGACCCAAAAGGACAGAACAGTAAAGCGGTGTAAAATTCTTAGCCAATTTGGAATGTTCAACAGCTTTCAATTGTTTTCAGAACCAGTATCAAATAATATGTGTGTCTTCATAATTTGGGCATAGTGCAGGAGAATGGAAAATACATCGCTAGGTGGACTTCTGATACGCACAAACTCATAGCCCTCTTTAGTTGCATAAGCACAATAGAGAATAACCCTTGTGTGTGTTTCTTCTTGGTCAGATTATATGGCTTGTCTCTTTGAAATCAGCACTGTGTTGCCATCAGTAGATGTTAATTCGTAAGCCTTGCCCTCACAAATAGCAATGACCATCTTATTAAGTAGTTTTGAACTAAATGTATCACTTCCCCCAGACTTTCAGTATCAGTTGCACTAGTTGCTGTTTGTTTTCGTTATTACAGAGGAATTCCTTCCAATTTGCAGGCCTCTTTGTATTTTCACCCTTTATTATACATTTCTATCCAGAACCTATGCGTGTTCTTTCCATTGATTTGATAGAATTTTCCTTGTACATATCCGTACTGAATATTACATTGGATTTCCCTACTGTACCAATATCAAACAATTTCTGGCTTATCTGCTTAAATGGTCCTGGCACCTCTTTCATACAGTAGAAAGTGGCGTTTCCATCTTCAATGTTCAGTGCTTTGTAATCAGATGGTGTGTCTACATTTGATATTCCTTTGGCTAAGTAGTGGCACCCTTTACTTTTGTCGGTTTTCAGCAGGTACCCATCAGCCGTGCCAATTGATGATGGTACTGGTATAAGTGGATACTGTAACAGTTCCGCAATATCAAGCTTCTCTTGCTCATTCTGTGATAGCACCAATAACTGGAAGGCAATATTTCCTTGTTGCCTTATTATATTTCATGATTCTTTGAAGCTTTCCCGAGTGCACTCTTCGTCATGTCAGAAAACGTTTTCAATTTTTGCTTTCTTATTGGTTCAAATAAATCTGTATTCCTTTCAAGTCTCTCTGTTATAAAAGTGTCTTTGGCCAGCTTTGATTCAGCAGCCATGATATCAGTTTGGATATGGGTAGGTGCATGAGCACCAGAGCCAATACGGAACAGCTTATCATTATAATCGAGACTGAAAGATTTCATGAAGCTTTCTACGGACTCCATTACATTTACAGTGGCTGCCTCACTTTTGCGTACCTGTGAAGGACGGACATCCCAATGTCTATTGTTCCTGTCTGTCTCGTCTGTCATATCTGACATTTGGAGCATTGTTTCCACATATCTTGCTCGTTCATTTGCTGTCCTTCGCCAGCGTCGATGTGCATCATAGTTAGTCAAGATATCAGATACGGCAGCCATGCTTCCTCCTGTTCATGCATGCGATTTTGCGTGTTTCATAAATGTCCCCTCTATTGTTCTGTATACTGCCTACAAATTTCCAGGCACAACGGATCTTGCAAAACCTATAGCACCTAGCTTAATCAGCTCCGTTGTTCCAGGGTGTGATTCTCCTCTGCTTGCCAAGAAAACAGAAAAGTAGGTAAGATACCTTGCATGATTCTGCCCATCAAAACTAAAGAACAGGTCAGCCATTCGATTGAGACACGTTCCATACAGATAGTAATCGCTTGTCTTAGATGCATTTAGGAGAGACAACAGCAACCAAACATGGTCCATGTAAGATAACCAAAACTGGGCAGTCTTTACTAATTCGCCATTACTAACTCACAGTCGCAAGTCTGAGTAGTCATTTAGATATGATTGAAATGCTGTTTCATTCGACACTAGCTCGAAATTCTCTTTAGTTTATACACACGCCGAGATCAAAGGTCGTTCTGGAATATTTCTGCCCAACATCTTCCGATGCCATTTTGGACATTCTTAGACACTCTTTTACAGTGGCATATTATGTTATTGATCAAATGCTTTCTAATTACATCTTACTTCTTAGATTTTTTTACTCCTAATGCCGTATTTGTTGCTTGATTTGCACATAAAATCCATCTATATGTAAAGCAATTACTTTACACAATTTCGATTCGATGATATCCTCATTTCAAGTTTAGTTTACAATGATTGCATTTTTCATCGATTCTCAAAAATTGGCTATACTGTCAGTTGTCATAGTAACAATATTTTATTAAATGAGTAAACTTGTACACAATATATTTGTCAAATGGTGCCTTTTAATCAATCGTAAGCGGTTAAGACTACAACGTTCCTTTATCGGTGCGTGGTCAGTGATAGCAACATACAAATTTTAAGGATTTGTGACTTTTTGACCTCTGATTTGCATGTAAACCATATGCAATCGTGGACGATACTATAAGCAACATTTTAAGTGGTTGATCACCAATCTACAATGATTCTATCAAAATATATGTTAGTTTTTAATACCCCTACCCCTTAATACGGTCTGCTTCACTGTGGGTATTAACTCTAATATAACCCATCAAAAACCATATTGAGTCCCAGCTTATCACATGTTAACATACATAATCTTAAAGAGAGCATTGAAAGTTGTTAGAAAAATATAGTTTCGTCAATTAGTTGGTGGGGGCGGTATCCAGGTGGGCCCCTCCAGCCAACGGACTATAGTAACGGGCATTTTGTTCTTCCTTATGGGAGCTATATGCCATTATGATTATGACATCGGCTAACTGGTGACATATTTCTTTATGACGTCATAAACTTGAGGAACAGACCGGATCCTTCCAGTCACTGCACGTTTGGATGCCACAGGTAGGAGACGCAGAGCGCAGAATGCTCTACCACGAGTCCAGCACCCACCCCACCCCACCCCTCTGGCGGTACCACACACAGCTTGTAGATAGACCTTTCCAGTTTCAGTTAGACCCCGCCCATCGCTAGTTAAGCTCCACCCACGCTTTGCTCGTGTCAGGATCAATCGATCGCTGCACTCGCTGAATTTCAATTTCCAGAAAACTATACAGGTAAGCTGTTAAATATTTTGAAACTAATTTGTCTGGGCGCTAGTAAAATTAGTTTCAAAATATTTAACAGAATGTTTATTAAATGGTAAAGACATACAATTCATACAATGTGTCAGACTATTAAGCGTTAAAGACTGATTAAATCGAGTCATGCATGCCATAATACACCTTTCCCACATTGACGTCATTACGCCGGGATTCCCCTAAATCAACGCTCAGAGCAAAACTGCTGGCTGGTACCCCCACCAACAAGCCGCTGACCCGCATTGAGTTACTTTTGCACTAAAACACCGCAATCTAAACCGTTCCTATGATAAGCTAAACTGGATATATTATTTAACTCATATATCATTGGAAAGCGCATTCATTTGCTGAAACATTAATGCATTATTTTTTATATTTTCGTAACGTGTTCACCGAGTTATTTGCTTATATAAAATACACCATTCGACTTAGATTCATTAAATCAAGTGGACAATAGGGGATATTTTAAAATTGCAATCAACTGTATTAAATTTCATAGAACTATAAAAACTAATACAGAAATACATAGAAAACTGGCTTAGCTTTCCAATGATGTATGCCTTCAAAAATATTATGAACATAGTTTTTCATATGCACTGCCTAAAGTGCACTGTATCTGACTCCCATAGTAAAGTAATGCTATTGAGCGTCAGCTATCACAGTTACCACCCGGAAGTCGTATGGGCGATGCATTCCGGGAAGGTATTTTCCCAAAATACGCTAATGTGGGAAAGGTGTATTGATAATGACGTCATCATACACGTCACTTAGTTGACTATGACGTCATATGATGGATGAATAAAGTGGAAAAGTCAATTGCATTACAGTACTCAGTAGCACTATCAAGTAGACAGAGTTCTCAGACACCGCCCTATGCCATTTCTCGTCCGTCATATCAGAATCGGTATATGGCGGATTGAGCACGCTAGGACTAACTATCAACCATTATTGAGAGAAAGTGGGTGGGGTGGGGTGTGTGGCTCTAGTGTTTGAAAACCATTACTGCGCTGCGCGACAATGTACAATACAGCTGAGAAATAACTTTAAATATTTCCAAAATCAAGAAAAGATAAACACGTTAATTACTAGTTACTTACTATAAGAAACGTTATGTTGAATATTTTTAACACAATTGGATTGGGAGAAATTGCTGCCTTAGACAGCAATGTCTTCCACTCCAATTACGTTCAGTATATTCAACAGTATCTTTTATTTTGTTTGGAAGCAACCTCAGTTATATCTAGGCTGTACTGTACAAGTGCTGGAGGTGAACAGCGTCAGATTCTGTGATGAAATCGTTTCTTCTTGATTTGTCTTGCACTTTGACGGTGTCCATCATAAGAATGGAAGAACATTCCTCTTTATGGCCTCGTGAATTGACCTTTCCATTTTTAGCTATGCCCCGCCCATCTCTAGCTAAGCTCCATCCACACATCGCTCATGTTGGGATCGATCGATCTCTGACCGCTCTAACTATCAATTTCCAGAAAACAATAAGGTAAGCTATTGATTATTTTGGAACTAATTTGACTGGGCCCTGTTGCTGCCATAACAGCGTCCAATCAAATTAGTTTCAAAATATTCAACAGTATGTTTATTAAATAGTAGACACATAGAATTCGTACAACGTGTCAGACTATTAAGAGTTAAAGATGGAACAAATAGAATCGTTTATGACGTGACGATTATGGCATCATCATACACGCCATTTAGCGGATTATGGCATCATCATACACGCCATTTAGCGGATTATGGCATCATCATACACGCCATTTAGCGGATTATGGCATCATCATACACGCCATTTAGCGGATTATGGCGTCATATGACGTCAGATTGATAGACGGATACTCTAGAAAGGTGAATTATTTGTGTATACGCCTGTTATCACTTCTTTCTGAGATTTACCATACTTGATACTAAAACTTAACCTCATGAACTATTTTGTTGCATATTCATGAAATCGAACCTGTTTTATTGTGGCGACGTGCACGCGCAAACACACGGACAGACAGACACATACATACACACAGATAGCTATTACATTAGTCTACTATAAATAGGCCTACTAGTTAATATTTGTTAATGATATTAATTATTAACTAGACTTTACCCGTGTGTTCCTCGGTCTGGAAAACTGTCTTGCGTACTCCAAGAAAAGTATTCTAAAATGTCGAGGTGTTTCAAGCGTGCTGTTGGCCTATCTATCAAGTCCAAGGGAATACGTACATGAGTGATAGAAGTAGCATACATTTCGCGTTCAAACCTAAAAGGCAACGGTAAGACAGGGGGCCAGCTTTTCATGGGGGGTTTTGTCCGGAAAATAAGTTTGGATGAGCTCCGTGCTCAGTTTAGTTTATTCTAAAAAAAACCTCTACAGAGCGCGAGAGTGCACGGATTTCAGACATAGGCCGCGATCACGCGATTGATCTCTTCCAGTGTTTGCATAAGTGAGCACGCAGAAATACATACACATCATCAATTTAAACGATAAGTTCTCTGTTACAGATTGCAAAGGCATGAATATAATTCAACAGATTTATTTATAAACAATAAATATGTTTGTTATCATCACAATACATCGGAATATAAATCAAAGTAGGTCTATTAGATTAATTTGGTAGATTTGAATAGGGTCCAGATTCCAGTATGCCTATATAAAACGAAAACTGGTAACATTTCATGAATAATAAGTACTAATTTAACAAATATATATATATATATATATATATATATATATATATATATATATATATATATATATATATATATATATATATATATATATATATATATATATATATATATATATATATATATATATATATATATATATATATATATATATATATATATATATATATATATATATATATATATATATATATATATATATAAATATATATATATATATACATATACATATATATATATATATATATATATATATATATATATATATATATATATATATATATATATATATATATATATATATATATATATATATATATATATATATATATATATATATATATATATATATATATATATATATATATATATATATATATATATATATATATATATATATATATATATATAAATCACACAATTATATATTGTTATAAATAAAAATAGATATTGCTAAACAAAATCCGGATGTCTATGAAAAAATCTGCATTTTTTGGATAAATACGGAGAGCTGGTCACGCTGGTAAGGTATTTGTTGGGCTCGATTTTTAACCTACATATATCCATTGTTCTATAGCAAGTTGCTATATGTACACGCATATTGCTTATGATCATGTGGATAGTCACTTACAGGACTGGCGGTATGATCAGCGAACGAAAAGAAGAAGAAGCTATGTGATAGGGGGGGGGGGGGGGGGCGGCTTAAGACGTATAATCTTATAGATCAGTTGTGGAGTATGCTTTTACCTAATCCTGTACAGTACTAGGCCTATAGACATTCATGAATTCTATTCCTATTTTTCTACATGATAATAGTGTCGGTGTGTAGTAGTAACCAGTGAACCATGGTATAAGGGTCTCTGTTCTGACGATCGCTGGAAACATAGGCAATCTCCTTCACTCCACGTTGCCTCTCTCCTCTAAGGAGTATGAATGGGTACCGTGTAAAAGCTGGGAGAGTTATCAATAATAGATTGAAATAAAACCACCCTAGAATGACGCCATCGTACACATCACGCAGTTGATTATGACGTCATACGATTGATGGATAAACTGGAATCCTCAGTTATAAAATACATACCTAACATGAAAAAAATAAATTATATTGAATTTGAATCAGAATATTTCCAGAGAAAAATCTAAAGTAGGCTTTGTAATATGACAAGACAGTCTCTAAAGATACCTTATGCACATTTGAACAACATCGGCTGCCATAGTACGCCTACACTTAAAGAACACCGACCGGATCGGTTATCTGAACATACCTGGTCCAGGGTTTGTTTAAACAAGTTTCAATCTGTATTTGTTACACTCGGATTTTACATGATGTATGTCTATATGAGAAATTCATCATATAGTTTGCAAGGAAAACGAAAAATAGTCGCTGTTTTCGATAGCAGGTAAGACTGAGTGATATTGAATCAACTGAAGGCTTGTAACAACTAACATTTGTAATCGATAAAAGTTTTACTACCAGAGGTAGATGATGATTACCAATCTGCGTGATTGATACCTATTGGATCCATACAATGTAGTTGATGAATCCAGAATTTTTCGCGGTCCTTGCGGAAAGCGGTGACTTTCGTGCTATCGGGATCGTGACGTAATACTTCAATGATTCTGTGGTTGACATCTGTGGGTCCGTGGTTGGGAAGATTAAAATGTTGTGCGACAGGTGTGTCTTTGTTGTTTTTAATATCCCTGATGTGTTCTTTGATGCGAACCTGGAATTCCCGTTTAGTTTCACCTACATATTGTTTAAGGCATTTCTTGCAGGTGAGTAAGTAAATGACATTCATGGTGTGGCAGAATGTTTTTGTTTTGATGTAATATTTTAGCCCCGTGTGTGAGCTATTGAAACAGTTTGTGCTGTTCATATTTTTACAAAATAGGCAGTTGTTTTCATAGAATAACATTTGTAATCGCTCCGCGGGAAAGGTTCCATTATATTTTAGAATGAATTAAATAGACAATAACATGAAATTATTTTTAATGTCTGCCATACCAGGAAACATTAAGCTTCTGCATTTTCGAACACTCAACCACAGACTCGCCATAGAAACGCAAAGATAGATTGGCATAGATAGAAATGAGCGGCTGTGTCCCAGATGTAATGAAGTTGAGGACGAGAATCACTTTTTGCTTAATTGTGAGCGATATAACATAGAACGAGAAAAATGTATTCCCCTATACTTTTCAAGACAAAGCAATGTAGATAAAACCCGTGGACTACTTTCAATATGTAACAGGCCCGTACTCACCAAACTCTGCAAATTTCTATTATTGTCCAAGAAAAGGAAATACACATTATCAATGCAACTGTTACTACTACGACCTTCGGTCCTTTACGATACACATAGAATGCACGAATGATACTCACCAACACAACAACTAACACTACCACAGCCGCTACCATTATTACAACAACAATAACAACAGCGATAACAACGACTACTGCTAATTCACATAAAGGGAAGCCTTACCATATGGCACGCCGTCAGCGGTGCTGGCGGCGGGGGCTTCTGCTGCTGCTACTATTGCTGCTACTACTACTGCTGCTACTACTACTATTACTACTGCTACTACTACTACTACTACTACTATTACTACTACTACTGCTTCTGCTGCTGCTGCTGCAGCTGCTGCTGCTGCTGCTGCTGCTGCTGCTGCTGCTGCTGCTGCTCTTACTACTACTACTACTACTACTACTACTACTACTACTACTACTACTACTACTACTACTACTACTACTACTACTACTACTACTACTACCACTGCCGCTGCTGCTGCTGCTGCTGCTGCTGCTGCTGCTGCTGCTGCTGCTGCTGCTACTACTACTACTACTACTACTACTACTACTACTACTACTACTACTACTACTGCTGCTATTAGTACTGCTACTACTACTACTACTACTACTACTACTACTACTACTACTACTACTACTACTACTACTACTACTACTACTACTACTACTGCTTTAAAAACAGTTTCCTGCACTGAATGCTACAACAACAATAATTCAGTAGCCTCGTTTTGAGTTTTATGACTTTTCCTCGATACGAATAGGCCGGTTAGGACTGAAACTGAACATGATGTGGGCAATCCGGACTTTTGGTGTGCGGAATACCCGCGTTGTTTGCTTCCGTATAAGCGGCATAATATATGCGTTTATTCATTCATTTCGCTGGAGATACCGAGAGGAAACCAGGTCTGTGACAATGCGCGTGCTTAAAGTACAGGAAACCCCTCTACTTTAAACGTCAGTTTAAGGACCCCCTCCCCAACCCCACCACGTGGGTGTGAGCGGCGAGCGTCTGGATCGCTATGTGTAGCGATTGGGAAAATCGCTTCTGCATCCGATTTTTAGCCATGTGCCACCCATTTCTAGATAATCTCCGCCCACTTTTTACGCTTGCTTGAATCGATTTGAAACTTCCAAACCTGAATTCCCAGAATCTAAATTGCAAGGTAAACTGTTGAATATTTTTAAACTGATTTCAAAAATGACAACAAAAACTCAGTCAAATTTGTTTAAAAATAATCAACAGAATGTTTATTTATTATTAATCAAAGACATACATTGTACTATTAACGGACATTTTGTTCTTCCTTACGGGAGCCACACGCCATTATGATTGTGACATCGGCTAACTAGTGACGTATTTGTTTATGACGTCGTATACTAAGCTGTGAAATATTTTGAAGCTGATTTGTCTGGGCGCTAGTTTAATTATAATCTATGGCAGCAACAGCGTCCAGTCAAATTAGATTCAAAATATTCAACAGCATGTTTATTAAAGGCAGATAATGACATAAAGGATTACGTAGATGATTACCTAAAGGACGACTTGCAAATAATTTTTTGATGACTTAAACAAAGAAATATCTGAGACGGAAGTAATGAAAGCAATAAAACAACTAAACAACGGTAAAAGCGCTGGTCCAGATTTATTAATAAATGAGTTTTATTTAAAAGCGAGTGATATATTACTCCCGCACATTACAGCGCTTTTCAACTGTATCTTTAAAAGTGGTATTTTCCCGCGAATTTGCTCAGAAGGAATCATCGTACACAAGAAGGGCAGTGTTAACGACGTGCATAATTACAGGGGCATTACACTTCTTAGTACACTGGGTAAATTATGTACTAAAGTTCTTAATAATAGATTAAATGATTGGGCAGAATCCAATGCTGGTTATATAGAAGCTCAAGCCGGTTTTAGGGCCGGTCTGAGTATTGTGGATAATATATTTGTTATGAACGGGTTAATATCACATGTAGGCTACTAAATAAAGGAGGGAGGTTGTTCTGTGCTTTTAAAGATTTTACTAAAGCTTTCGACTATGTGGTACATGATTGCTTATGGTACACACTTTTAAAAGCGGGTGTTAGAGGAAATATTATTAATATTATCATGTCAATGTACAAAGAGGTAAAAACTAGAGTTAGATTAAACTCTAGCGTATCAGACTGTTTCGAATGTACTACTGGTGTGCGTCAAGGGGAAAGCTTATCGCCTTTTCTCTTCGCTATGTATCTAAATGACTTAGAAGACGAATTTTTTTAGAAAGGGTGGGGAGGGTGTGGGCTTAGAATTTCTTAAATTATTATTAATTTTATATGCTGGTGACATAATTATATTAGCCGAAAGTAGAACTGGACTACAAAAAGGGTTAAATATGTTACATGAGTATTGCAACAGGTGGCGATTGACAGTTAATATTGATAAAACTAAAGCAATGGTTTTCAGACGGGGTGTGCGCTTAAGGGTAAATGACAAATGGTGGTATGGTAATACTGAAGTAGAAATTGTAAATAACTTCAAGTATTTGGGCATCGTTTTTACAACTTCAGGGTCGTTCACCGAAGCACAAAAATGTTTAGCGGGTCAAGCGCAGAAAGCCGTATTCGCTTTACAAAAATATTGTAATAAATTTATAGGCCTATCAATAGACCACTATTGCAAACTATTTGACAAGCTAGTTCTACCTATCCTCTGCTACGGGAGCGAAGTCTGGGGTTTTCACTCAGCGTATGATGTTGAAAAATGCCACCTTCGCTTCTGTAAGCAACTGCTTAATGTAAAACAAAGTACGTCAAATTCTGTTGTTTATGTTGAGTTAGGTAGGATGCCTCTGCGATTAGGGAGAGAAATCAAGTCGATAAAATATTGGTTCAAAATATTAGATATGAAACCAAATAGAATTGCTAAACGTGTGTATAATACCTTATATCAAGACTGGCATAGGGATAAAAATTGTAAGAATTGGGTCACATCGTTAAGAGATAAGCTCTGTACCAATAGGTTTTGGGGATGTATGGGAGTCACAGGGAACAATAGTAAGTAAAGATCAGTTTATCCCCGAATACAAGCAGAGAATAAGTGACAATTTTTATCAGGAGTGGAGGGGTCATTTGGAAGCCAGCAATAAAACATGGCTTTACAAACACATTTCAACTGATCTAACATATAAATGCTATTTAAATAAAGTAAAAACGAAAAAGCACCGTGATTCATTATGTAGACTAAGAACGGGGTCTCATAGACTAAATATTGAATTAGGCAGATGGCACAAACCAATACCAATACCACGCGCTGAGCGAACATGCCCTTTTTGTGATGATGTAGTGGATGAATATCATTTTTTAATTTTATGTCCTGTCTATAATGATTTACGCAGGAAATACATAAAACCATACTATTGGAAACGACCGAACGTTCACAAAGCATCAGAATTATTGATGTGTACCAGCGAAAGTAGTTTAAAGAAGTTAGCGGCTTTTGCTTACAATGCTTTTCTATTACGTGACGAACGCACGTAATTGCGTTTTCTCCACTATAATCCATCGCATTTTTTTCTATGCCAATTTGGGAGGATAATTCTTACTTTTAACAGAATGCATTTTCTCATCACGGGCACGATTTCAGCTCTCAATATACAAACCTTTACTAAACCAGTGGCTATTTCGCCTCCATTGTAAAAGGTATACATTAGAGTTTTCAATTTTTCAACAATTCGGTACGATTGTGTGGGCATACGGATGTATGAGGATATAGATGTGCGTCTGTATGTATGGGAAGTGGATATGTATGTACGCGTGCGTTCGTGAGTGTGCCTTTGTTGTGTGTGTGTGCGTGCGTGCGTGCGTGCGTGCGTGCGTGTGTGTGCGTGCGTGCGTGTGTATGTGGATGACCACGAGAACGCGTGAGCGTATATGATGGACATGAGCATTAGTAAGTGGATAAGAGGAACCAAGAAAGTTATTTATTAAAATAAATGCCAAACTAGTGCCCTCATGCCATTACATGGGGGAGTCAGTCAAACCTTCCCCGTCACGTTGGAGAATGCGGTACTATTCTGATGGTTTATCACTGGAAGGACTGGCTCGATCAACAATCCAGTGGTTCCAGTGATGGAGTGTCAGAGTGGTCCTCTTTCGATGTGAAAGAACCAAATCAACGTTTCAAAACCCAATTTTAATTTCTAGGCATGACTTTGTGAAGGTGTGCGAGCGAAAGTGATTGTGTGAGCGCGTGCATCCTGGTCTCACTCATCGCTTTTTTTTCGACCCGCTATTTCGAAAGAGAGGAGTGTTGACCTTGAGTGATTTATATACTTAGACCGGATCCCGCTCTTCCTTTCCCTTTCGACTTAACATATTTGGAAACGAAGGGTGGTGATATTGGAAATGGCATTATACTGTCTGAGTGTGGGTGAGAGAGAGAGAGAGAGAGAGAGAGATAGAGATAGAGAGAGAGAGAGAGAGAGAGAGAGAGGAGAGAGAGAGAGAGAGTGTGTGTATGTGCGCGCGTGTGTGTATGTGCGTGCGTGCGTGTGTGTGCGCGTGTGTGGTGATGTTGTTTTCGTTTATCAGTATCTTAGTTGCAAATCGGGATATCGTGTGACCAGCCTCTGTCTGTTGATGGACCACGGTCGATTTCCGCGGACAGCACACCTGAGCATTTTGATAATGTAGCCCCAAATACCTAGGTGTCCCTTTGTCTGCTAAGGAAATCGACCCATGGTTCATTGATGGATCCGCGGCTGGCGCGGTGGTCCAGATGTATATGAACCAAATTAGCCTGCGAACATTACTGATTTAATAACATATAAAATATGAGAATGAATATGTTCTTGCAATTGTAATGCACTTAGTTGATTTGTCCGCCATGTCACATTATGTGTAACCATTTGCACTCAAGGGTCAAATGGCCTATTGTGTGAATAAATCTATCTATTAAATAGTAGACACATATA
Organism: Chaetoderma sp. LZ-2023a; assembly: GCA_034401795.1. NCBI lineage: Eukaryota > Metazoa > Mollusca > Caudofoveata > Chaetodermatida > Chaetodermatidae > Chaetoderma > Chaetoderma sp. LZ-2023a. Next base: position 90,485,414 of record CM067359.1, read on the forward strand.
ATTCGTACAACGTGTCGGACTATTAAGAGTTAAAAATGGGCCAAATAGAATCATTTATGACGTAATGATTATGACGTCATCTTACACGACACTTAGCTGATTATGACATCATATAACATCAGATTGATAGATGGATACTCTGGAAAGGTGAATTAGGTGAGTATACGCCTGTTGTCACTTCTTTTAGTACAGGAGCATAAGGATTGAACCTTAAAAAAATTAGTAGGAAGCTGAAACTTTCAGAAGAGATCCTAAAAATCATCAATTATGCGAAGCTCCGCATATGGCCGCCATCACAAATTGCGATAAACGCGAAAACACATAAATTATCATAACTGCTCCACCTGAGGCATTGAAACAAATATGTTAGTGTATACATCGATTTTTTAGACTATTGTGAATAAAATAGCGCTATAAAACATATCCATTCTGGATATATCATGTTTCTAGCCCTTCTCGATTCACGAAAACTGGTAACTGCGGTTTATTTCTGTTACTTAATTTTACCACATTTTTGTTTGAAGAAAAAAGGATGCCCAAGTAAATAACATTACTTATTAAAATGTTGCAGACATTGAAAACATTATATTTATAGTGTTATATTCCTATTTCAGGTAAACTGGAAGCCGATAGAAAACAAAGGAAGGGGAAGACACGTTATACATTCGTATTCGGGAGAATTTCAGCTTTCTACTATGTTTTCCAAGTTTTATGCTAATGCCCATGTTCTATTAATATAGGTGACTGGATAACTGTATAAAATATGATGTAATAATGCAGAGCAATCTCTTTTTTTCCTCCACAAGTTTTCGTGTGACATGAGAATCATTATATGATAGCAGAGTTTTGTGGTATCCTTACCTGTGGTAAACATGTCACATCCGATCATGTGGAATTTTGTAAAAAAAGGCCTCGAGGGACTCATCCAAGCTAGCATCGTCAGAGAAGATGGTTTTTGTTACATATTGGAGAGAAAAGAGTGCACAATTGCCTTTCTCTGTACATGAAAAATGCCATAGAGAGTACATTCGAGCACACACCATTAACTCTTACAAAAGGCGACGAGAAGAAGATAGTAGTGCGTCATCTTCCAAACTGCGTTCAAAAACACCAGATTTCAATATAAAAGAAGAATGTCTGTATTGTGCCAAGAAATTAATAGACTACCATTTAATGTCAAAAATACCCCGTAACCGAAGGGTATTGCCATGATGCTATGACAAAAGCCTCTCTTCAAATCATATTTGAGAAAGCTCATGATCGCGGTGATGAGTGGAGAGATGATGTCAAAGTTCGCGTCTCAACTGAGTTTGAACTTATCGCTGCTGAGGCCAAGTATCACCTTAACTGTCAGGTCCTCTTTTATGCTGGCAAACCATTTCCAAGTGAGGGTAATAGGAATGGCGAGCGACGGGTCCGACCTGTCGATGCCACTAAACATGAATCATTCAAGAAGGTGTGCCAATATATACGCGATAATGTTGAATGCCAGTATTCACGTCCAGAACTTGTATCGCTGATGGATGGCTATTTGGATGGAGAAGAAGGGTATGACCCCAGAAGACTTGAAAAGAAATTAGAGGAATGGTTTGGGAAGGATATTATACGGACATGTGAAATTGGAAGGCCGACTATATAAACTTTCCTAGATGCTAGCAACCGCATCCTTACAGATAATTATGAGTCAAGTGCATGAAAAAAGATGCAATCATAGATATGGCAGCTGCACTCATACAAGATGATATAAGTTCTATAGCGTATTTCAAATCTGAATATCCTACAATGACCAAATTGCAGGAAAGTAGTAAACTGGTACCCGAGTCTTTGAATCGACTACTTAGTGGCATAATAAAATCAAAATCTAACAATGTCGTGGTCTGTGAACGCCGCCGTACAGCAATCGCACATAGCATTCTTTTGTATCGCCCATACTGTTAGCAGTATCCGTTCACATTAATCGGAAGTATAAATCGTGAGAACTGGTTGATATGCTGAGCAGTTTGTCATTTTCAGATGATTATAGGGAGGTTCAGCGTCTCTACGATGTTCTGCTTGCAGTTGAACAATTGTATGATATTGAGGGTGATCTTGTAAATGTTATATTTGACAATGATGACATTAATGTTATAGTCCTGACAGGTCATGGTACCTGGCATGATCTAGGTGGTATTGCATGTAAGACCCCGCCAGGTGAGGAGCTATTCCTGCTTGCCATCCCACGGTCTAGAGAGTTACCCAAAATGGACAGTTTGGTCACATACAAATCAAAATGTTTAAAAAACCTCACCATACCAGGAGTTAAGTTCATCAAGATTGGGCCACTTGAACCACCGAAACGAAACCCACCTATCCTTAAATTGGCCAAATGCTTGGATAGTGTCTGGTTAGTAAGTTTTTCTTTGGCTTTCACAATGCCTGTCGTGGAGTGGCTTTATGCAATGTGCTGTGAGGGGAGACAATCATGAAAGAAGTCAGATTCAGATTTTGCCATTCGTTAATCAGGACCCATCTCAACCTGATACCATATATTCTGCTTGTGTTTTGCACAGATCTTATCTGAAAAGCATAGACTTGGTGTTTGTCTGGTCATATTTCATCAACCAGTGTATATCAAGGCAACGGCATAGTTAAATCTTACCCAGAGCTTAACAACATTATTATCAGATTTGGGATTTTTCACTTAATCATGTCATATATGAGATCAATTGGATACATCTGTGGGAAAGTGTTTATGCTCCAAATACTGCAATCCATGTGATGGCAGGCCATGCGTATGCTCGTGCACTACGTGTTCATGTTTTGTCATCATTAGGCATTGTGTCGATCTTACTACAGACACCCGGATGTCTCGTCCCAATGCAGGATATACACACATCTCTGCTGAATGGTAAATGTCCTACTGCCAGTGTTGAAAGTGAGGTATATCGGCAACAACTCACAGATTATTGATGATATGATGGAAAGCGCTGCCACTCAAAGTAGACCTGGTAAGCTTTTGGTTGAATATTTGAAATAAGTGTCCCTCATTAGGAATTTCATCCATGCAGAGCGGACTGGGGATTGGGATTTACATCTCCACACAGTCAGTGAAATTATCCCCCTTTTTCATGTTGCTGCTCACATCGCATACGCAAATCTGCCCGCCTCTACCTTGATCAGATGAAAGGACTGATCGATATCATGTCGGCAAAGCAATACTGTGACTTCAGCGAGAGAGGTTTCTTCACCATTCGAAGAATAGGTAAATTTTGGAGTGGTAGCTTCTGTAATCAAACGATCGAACAAGATTTAATGAGATTGCTGAAAAGGGCCGACGGTATGGCTCATGGTCGATGTATTACAGACAGCACACTCACCAAATGGGTGCATGCCATGCCTTGCTATATCCCAGTCTGCAATGCACTAGAGAATTTCACTGGGGCCCATAGTCACATATCCGACCAGAATGTGGACCTGTGCGCCAGCAACACAGCCAGGGGCACTAAAGACTATGAGATTTTTCTCCACTGCCTTGATTTGCACTTTCCATTCTCATATAGAGACCAGGACGCACTGATCTGTATAGCAAGCGGTGTAGATGCTGGTAATTTTGTAAATGTGGATCAAGCATCTGCTCTCGGCATCAAGGCTGCTTTGGCTATGACTGGCCAAGCATATGCTGATGTAAAGTTGGCATGCAAAGATCAGGTCACTAGCATCAGTGGTGACAAAAACAAGACGAAGAGTGTCCTAGCAAGCATTCTCAAGTCAAATGCGAATGTCCACCTTCGACTACCTGATGGCACACACTTAATCCTTGATGGTGGGGGTGGGGTGTACCTCCTGCAGAGCCTGCCATGGCCTGCTAATGCAACATATAACCAGGTATGTGACCACTATGTATCCTATGTACTTAATCACTATGGTCCAGAGGCAGTAGTCGTGTTTGACGGATATGGCAGTGCTACCGCAACACAAATTGCCAAACATCAGCGATGGGCACAAAAGAACACATCTGCTGATATTATCTTTGAACAGGAAATGAAAACCACTACATAAAATAGGCATTCTTGGGTAATGTCAAAAATAAGGATCGATTAATCAAAATGATAGTGGAAAAATTTGAGGGCATAGGTCTGACTGTCAAGCAAAGCATTGCAGATCCTGATCGGTTAATTGCATCAATCGCCATTGATTCAGCCCAAGCAGAGAATTCACCTGTTGTTGATGTGGGGAGTGACACGGATTTGCAGGTAATGATGGTCGCCCAAGCCACCCCAAACATGGATCTACACGTGCTCTTTGGTTGGAACCCATTGCAAATGTACAGTATAGGTGAAATTCAGACAGCTTTCCATAAAATTAAGCAACACTTGATGTTTGCACATGCGATCAGTGGGTGTGACACTGTGCCGACTCTCTATAATCAAGGGGAAAAAGAAGGCCCTAAAACAGTTGGTGACAACTGGGACTGCTTGAGCGCCTTCTCTCAATCTGACAGTTCTCATGACGATATTGCATGAGTAGGAGAGTTGTTTCTGCTAAAACTGTGTGGAGCAGTTCAGACAAAGTCACTGGACAAACATCGCTATGTCTTGTACTTTTAATCAATCCATAGAGCACCCTTATCTTCATCCGGTTTCAAAGTGGAATCACTCCCTCCAACATCAGCAGCTGCGAAATTCCATAGGTTTAGAGCATACCACACTGTTCATCAGTGGCAGGGTAATGAGCTAGAGCCAAATGAATGGGGTGGCAATACAGAGAGGGATTGCTTGTTCCAATCGAGACTGACAGGCCAGTTGCTCCCGACAAAGTGTTGAAAATGGTATCTTGTGCCTGTAAGGTAGGGTGTGAAAATCATGTGGTTGTTACAAGGCAAGGCAGGGCTGGTATGTACAGTCGTGTGTATTGTTTGTAATGGCCACAACTGCAAAGATTCGTGTACCATTGACGTACAAACTGAGGTCTATGATTAGACTTCCCAGAAACTCACTTGGATGATGACAATGTTTTCTTTTCATAGCATGGATTGGTAAATATCATCATCAATATACTCAGATTCATGTGGTTAAGGGTTAACAATAACCACATTCCCAGAAACATGGCCATCAAAATACCCAATAAACATCTCCAACACGCACGCACGCATACACCCACGCACGCACCCACGCACGCACGCACGCACGCACGCACGCACGCACGCACGCACGCACGCACGCACGCACGCACGTACGCACGCACGCACGCACGCACGCACGCACGCACGCACGCACCCTTAAACATATTTAGATTAAACTACCAAGGTGGAACTCGTGGAAATTTGGTCTAATGCTCCTGTACTATTTGTGAGCTTTGTCATACTTGATACCAAAACTTAATCTCATGAACAACATTTTGCTGCATATTCATGAAATGGAATCTGTTTTATTGTGGCGACGTGCACACACAAACACACATGGACAGACAGACAGAACTAGAGTTTACCAGCATGTTCCTCGGTCTGGAGAACTGTCGTGCGTACTCCAAGAAAAGTATTCTAAAATGTCAAGGTGTTCCAAGCATGCTGTTCGGCCGATCTGTCGGTAAAAGGGAATACGTACGTGAGCGATCACTGATTGAAGTAGCATACATTTTACGTGCAAACCTAATAAAGGCAACTGTAAGACAGGGGACCAGCTTTTCATAGGGTTTTTTTCCGGAAAATAAGTTTGGATGAGCGCGGTGCTCAATTTAGTTTATTCTAATAAACCTCTACTGAGCATGAGAGTGCGCGGATTTCAAACATAGCCCATCATCGCTAAATTGATCTCTCAGTATTTGCATATGTGAGCACGCAGAAAGACATACACATCATCAATTTAAACGATAAGTTCTCTGTTCCACATTGCAAAGTCATAAATGTAATTCAACAGATTTATTCATAAATAATAAATATGTTTGTTATCATCACAATACATCAGAATTTGAATCAAAGTAGGCCTATTAGATTAATTGGGTAGATTTGGAGAGGGTCGAGATTGCAGTAGGTCTCTATAAAACGAAAACTGGTAACATTTCTAGAATAATAAGTACTAATTTAACAAATATATATAGCACACAAGTATATATATTTTTATAAATATAAATAGATATTGCTAAAAAAAATCCGGATGTCTATGAAAGACCCCGCATTTTTCGGATAAATCCGAAGAGCTGGTCACTCTGGTAAGGTACCGTATTTGTTTGGCTCGATTTTTAACATATATATATCCATTGTTCTGGGTGCAGAGTGCAGCGAGCGGTGGCCATAGTACGCAAGTAGAGTTGCGTGTACACGCAGATCGCTATGTGATAAGGGGGATTAAACGTATAATCCACCAATTAAACGAGACTTACGTTGATATTGATTGGGATTCTATAATGTCATCATCTTCGGAGTAGGGATCACGTGAGAAGCGGTCGAGCGCCCAGTAGTCAGTCTTTAACACGCTAATTACCACGTGTGTGCAAACAGGGTAGGGTAAGCAACTGGCTTGAAAAGCCTCCACATTGGGAGGGACGTGATCCCTACTGCGAAGATGATGACATTATAGAATCCCAATCCAACATCACCGTAAGTCTCGTTTAATTGGGGGATTCTACTACGTCATCATCTCGCAGAGTGATCACGTGAGATTTTAAAGCTCCACACGTGGTAGGATGGGGTACCCGAAAACCGTGGTACAAAACGAAAACTGGTAACTTTGATCGACATTTATAAGTAACGTACAATGAAATCAAATAAAACTTATACATTCTTACATACCTTGAATGATTTCTTCATCCACATCCGAATATTTACAATGAAAAGTTCCTAGAAATGTCTTTAAATCACTTTAAAACTGACTAGAGTCGCACTAAAAATTAACACTAAAATCTTGCAACACGGGTCCACAAAACCGTGGCAAAAGTGGGGTGGCTCAGAACGGCCATCGTGAACATTATCAAACACATGAAATACTAATTAAATTACTCTAAAAACATTTTGAGATTAGTTATTGTTCTGGTTCACAATGTAGACACAGGAAAGGCGTATTTTTCCGAACAATGGATACATTAGTGCAGAATTTCAAGTGCACCCAGTGCTTACAGATGTCACACTCTGCCCACTTTACAAAGATGATGCCAACATGAGCAAGATATGTTGATAAGCCAGGTGGTGATGCCGATTTACAAACACAACACATCTCCTCGGAATCAAAAGACTCTGATGGTGGTTGGCTATCTGGTCGTGGGTCACGTTGTTGCCTCTTCTGATGTGGATGTGATGATGATGTTGAAGGCTGTTGTTCATTGTGACCGATGATAACTGCTGGTGAGGTTGGTGTGTTGTCCGAAGTTTGCTGATTGACACTATTGGCGATATGAATATTTGAGGGTTCAGCAACAGCAATTCCACCAGATGCATTTTGTTTCCGTTTTGAATTCAGGGTGACAGGAATTTCAGGTTGTTTTCGTTTTAATGATTCCGGTACAAACGCACTACATTGACATTGGCAGGATGCTGTTAATGTCTCTGTTGAGCAGTCACTTTCAGCAAGTGGATGCTCAATCGAGACATTTACAGCATCAGCATTAAAAGGAACAATACCAGCTTTGCGGAATCCTGCTCGTAGATTGGAGCTTGCCATTGCCCGTTCCATGGCCCTACAGATCAAACCACACACTGTATATCTAGTCACTACTCTTCCTGGATTATGTTGCATATATTGTTGGCACTGTTGATGATAGTATTGTTTCATTGGACCAAAAACGGCTAAATCTAGTGGTTGTGTTGCATGACTGGTGTGTGCCGGTAAAACAAATAAAATTATGTTGTTTTTGAGTGCAAGTTTGATGATTTCAGGTGTTATGTGTGAGGTGTGTCCGTCGTATAACAGTAGAGTTGGCTGTCGAGTGTCGGTGTATTTCAGAAAATGTTTTTCTAAGAACTGAAGAAAGATTTCTCTGTTTGACCACCCATTGTCGCTCATTGTCATTGCACTTCCTGGAAGACACCCTTCTAGCAGATCTGTATTGTGTCTTTTCCCGGCGAACACGAAAAATGGTGGTAAGTGATTGCCGAGAGCATTTCCACATGCCAAGAGTGTTGTTATGTGTGTTCTGGGTGATGTGATGGACTGTGCACGTGCTGATGTATGTTTTGCAGCTATGATCTTTGGAGGTGTGTGTTCTGTGGAAAATCCTGTCTCGTCAACATTGTAAATCTTGTGTGGCTTGTTGTGTAAATTGTATTTTACTAAAATTGTACCTAACTCTTTAAAATAATTGTCAAGGGCATCAGATGTTGTTGATTTTGAACGACTCATTTCAAGCGCTTCAGGCTTGACCAATTTCAGCTGTGACCATCTTCGCATTAACCCACGTAACCAATTTTTACTCAGAACTTCACTTGTGTTAAGCTGTAAATCACTGGCTATGTTACCACCTAGCACACGTAACTGTATTGGTGTTAACCCATGGCCAAGCTTAGCCATGAATACTACATGGTCGACCAGTTCGCGTTCGGTATTCTGGCAGAAAAGTGATTTTCTACCAGAGCCAGTAGACGTATGTGGAACCAGTCCTTTCACTCTATCTCGAAGGGTTTGTTCCGGAACATTGTACACTTTTGCTGCCTTATATACACTAAGTTTTGCCTTGTTTACAGCATCATATGCTGATTGCATACCCTCATTTGTGTACCGTGACTTTTTCATCTTACCAGCCTAAAATGTAAGCAGAAGAAAAGATCAATATAGCCATTAAGCTAAATAGATCCTCTTAGTGCATATTTTGTGTTAAAATCAAGATAATTATATTAGACTCAAAGCAATACATTAAAGTTATTCTCAAAATTGTATAGTATATTACATTGTAAAATATTTTAATATCAATTTAATATGACATTATGTTATGTCTCATTAATATTTTATATAGATTTAGCCAATTATTTACTGAAAAAATGTAATCAATCTTATTTTATAGTGTTTGCCTCAAATACCACGGTTTTATGGACCCCTCAACATGGCTTTCGAAATATAGGGCATGATGTTTATAACATGGCACTACGCGGCTACCGTAGCATCTGGAATTGAAATTTTTTCACTATCTGGCAACTAGGCTTAGAGCGCTGTCATTTACTAATACTTCCGGCAACGCCGCTCAAACAATAACAAACTTACCCTGGATAGAATATACATTTCCTGATTGAATTATTTTTCACATGAGGTCAACAATCTTCTCTTAAGAGGTTTGTGGTCGGTATACACAGTGAACTGAGCGCCAAATAGATAAGGACGAAGCTTCTGCAGCGCATAAATCACAGCGTAAGCTTCCTTCTCTATTACGGGCCAATTTAGTGGACTATCTTTTAGGGTTGAGCTGACATATTGAATTACACGCTCAGTACCATTATCGTCAACTTGTACTGAAATCGCACCTATCGCCTAACTCGATGCATCTGTGTACAATTTATACAGCTTATTCAAATTTGGATAAGTGAGAACGGTCTCACTACACAGCAAGTTCTTCAATTTCTCAAACTCTTGCTGTTCATGCTTTCCCCATTCAACTCGTTTATATTTCTTAGTTAACTCGATCAAAGATCTAGGTACTCACCCTTGTCGTCTCCCTGACCACTCGTTTCGACTTCGAGTTGGATGAGGAACCTTTCGGTCACTGGCTCCCTCCGAACTCATTTAACGAGCGTCTGTGCCCGTCAACGGCTTCGGCGTATGATTGCCGACGTTCTACACCAGATGAGACTCCTCTGATACCGTAAGAATAATGGCCATACTCGTCGGTGTTCACATCCATCAAAACAAATCCGTCATGGTCTTCGTACTCCCGGTCTCAATTCATGTGGTTGACTAAATCTCTCTGCATGTTTCGGGAATAGTTATGCGTGATCATCCCTTGCCGCGAATCATAGGAATTATGATCATCAAAGTCGTTTTGACGATCCACCTCATCAATCTGCATCGGTGATTCGTGGCGATAACTTTTGTTATCGGGCTGTCGCGGTGGTTTAATCATGCGTCGGGGTTGACTTGACTTGTGATTGAGTGGGCAGTCACTCTGATAGTGTCTGATCTTCTGGCATTTGTAGCACGTCACAGATCGCTTCGGTGGTGTTGGCGCGGTCGGTGCAGCGTAGCATTCGGACGCCATATGTCCTACCTTGCCACAGTTGAAGCAAAATGTCAATGAGCTAAAGATGGATGCTGTAGGAGTGCATCAGTATTATTTGTGACATACAATTCGGTTAGATGAAAGTCTGGATGACTAAGTGTACCGTGGCTGGTTCGAATACTTGTTATTTATAAATATTTCATTCATTGGGACGGTGGAAAGTCGAGCTAGCCAGGTCATCTGTTTGTATGTAATATAAGTGCACCAATGCTAAATGAATAGGATGCTGTTTATAGTGTTACATAACCAGTAGATGAGTTTGATATAGTAATGTTAGAAATGGATGAATTAATTGGAAAAGATTCTATGGTTCTGAGTTGATGTATATTTGAAAATAGTTTAGATTAAAGTTGTTGCTGCTTAGCCGGCATTCACCTGTATAATATTCAGCAGTTGTTGGTAATTGTAGTTTTGGAAGTAATCAATGTTTAGTAGTCAGTGTTGGGATCATGAATTATGAGAATAAATTGAACGTGACAAACTGACTTAGTTGATGATGTAAGCCCTCTAGTATTTCACCGTGGGCTAGAACAACACCATCTGGTAATGAATCATCCAGCACGTGTGCCTAGCAGCCTAGTATTCCCGAGACGTCTCCATTAGTACGCAATGGACAGGACATGGACATTGTAGCGTCCTTTAGGAATTCATAACAGAATCGAAATTTATTGATAAACTATATGCCACTCATTTGATGGCATGCAACAACAACACATTCCGTAATGTTGTTAGTTAGCTGACAGATCACATCAAACCAGAACCGGTCCCCACCGCTTTGTCTATATGAGGCACAATCTTCATGGAAGAATTGGGCAGAGTATGATTCGTTAGTATGACGTCATAACCAATCAACATCGATCAGACCCTGCAGTAAAGACTTATAAAGAATAGATTTATGCGCCAGGCAAAGTGAGGGAGGAATTGCTTATTGGATAAGAGGACCAATCAGTTATCAGGTTAGAACTTCTGGGAAGAAATAAGCAGAGGTTGATTGGTGGACTGATTGTTCAGCCAGTCAAAGTGTGCTTATGGAACACCTAGAAGAGTTATAGGAATAGATTGGAATAGGATCCGAGAGAAATGTACGATATTGCGTAATGTTGTGAAATGCATAGAAGCATGAATCTTAGACTATAAAAGGCGACACTTCTCTCAGAATAATCAATCCATCACCATCTGTGGTTCACTGAGCATCTTGTGCTTGCTCAGTTAGAAAAGCTGTGGCTCTTATGCCTAACGAAGCTTTGTCAGTTTAGAATAGGATTGGACTAAGGATAATTAGCTATTGTTAATTTTGTACAACGAATTGTACTAAGTGTTTATTGTGAGCGATTTTGCTCTAGTCCACAAAACTTCTAATAATATTCTGCAAATAATGTTTTAATCTTACGTTTATGTAAGACAAGTCTTTGTCAATTGATTAGAGTAGGAATCTAGCCGAACTGGGAGCAACACCCAGTCCTTACCAGGATCTTAACATCAGTCAGATAAGGCCCAGCAGTCAAAGATAAATATCGTCTACCCCACCATCTATCAGACGAGGCGAGCCGACTGCAGACAGTCAGTTTCCTGTATCACCACCGGCGACGTTGTCGCAGCAACACTTTCAAGTTACCATCATCATCGTAGATCTTAGTGTAAGAAGAAGTAGGAGTTCCTGACGAACCCCGTGAAGAGAAACAACATAAAATCTTCAACATGTTACGTAAATGTCAGGATCAATATGCTACAGCACATTCAGATCGCTTTAGCTACTTCATTACATTTTTCTGAATGACATACTCCCTTTTCGACTTACATAGCTGATGGTTTGCAGCTTTAATATTAAATCTAGTGATATCATCGCATAATAATTTCAAGCGCTGATATACGGCTTTGTGTTCTAACATGTTAATATGGTTGTTTATCACGGTAACTTCACTGGTTACCACCAGCTTTTTTATTACCTCTACAACACTCCAGCCATAATTGGATACGTCAGTAGTTAGTACACATCAGTTGTGAGGCCATGGCAAATAGCAATTTTAGCAGCTGGCAAATTATCTAATGTCAATGATTGCCCGATAAGCATGAAATAAATAAGCCAATAAGTTCAGCAACTCGTCAAATAGAAACGCAAGCACGTGAAATGAGATCATGGTATTTATCAATAGTTTTTTGGTTTCTAATAACTACAATAGTCATATTAATTTAGTCAAAAATAAAGCTTCAAACGTGAAGCAGGCAGCAAAACTGATTTTCGCATTTTAGCAACAAATTCAAAGTTTTCTAGGACATAGATCATATGACATTCTTCTACTGAGCTCGTTTGAGCAATATGATATGTATGTATGTCCAAATAGTCGCTTCATAGAGGGTCAAATTTCCTAAGATGGAAAATATAGGTTTAATTAATTTTGTGAAAACTCTAGGCCCGGATGAGCGGCCGTTAGTGAAGCAAGTGAACTGGTACATTTTGCCTTCCATTGCGAATCGGAGATATTTCCGAAAATGTTTGATGATAGTGACAGAATAATATGCCCCTGTCAGATCAATATAGCTCATAAAACAATTTTGACTTATTAAACCTGTAAAAGTCTGATCTGTAGACATATTAAAGTGGTGATATTGCATGTACATTTTCGGTTCAGATAAATTTAATATCATGCAATGAGAGCTCTGTATTCGAGCACAGAATTAAAGATTGGTGACACAAACTGCCGCCACGCAAACTTCTTATCACTAAACACGTTCAATTACGCCTTTATGTAAGAGACACAATGGTCGATGACATTGTCACCTTTTCAGATACACTTAAGTGCGCAGTCACACATGCGCATGTCTGCTTAAAAGGTGGTTACATATTAAACTCATTTGAGTAGCCACTGGCCACAGTATTAAAAATCCACGATTGGGTAGAATATTAAGGTTAAGCGAGAACTTACCTGAAGGAGTAAGTTGGAAGGTTGACCTTGATTCTGCCCAATCAGCCCGGAAGCAGTGTTACATGAGATGCGCGCGCATCCCCTGGAATCAGTCTTTAACGCATAAGTGCCTTCACAAACCCAGCCAACCCCACATGAAAAACGGGCGGGTGGGACGGGCATGTAACACCGCTGCCTGGCTGATTAGGCAGAATCAAGGTCAACCTTCAAACTTACTCCTTCAGGTAAGTTCTCGCTTAACCTTAATATTCTACCCAATCGGCACTCAGCAGTGTTCCATGAGATTTTAAAGTTATGAGGGCATCTAATCACACTATCTAGCGGCACATATTAGATTATAAAAATATACAGAACCATAGTCCACTACCACTCATAACTCTGATGCCACAAGCAACTAAATATACATGTTAATTATATACATTGCCAATGTATTCACAATCACAAAATGCCTATTTTCGAAGTAATCCATCTGGAAAAGATAAATCTGCTGCTCCTTGCAAAGGCTTATTATAGAATCGAGCGAACATGGCCTCGTTCGACCACCCTGCCATATCCAAAATGCAGGACAACTCTACTCCTTTCCTATGTGCAGCTGAAACCGCAGCTGCTCATGCACTGTGAGGTTTAAATATCTCTATATTAATATTAGCTCGTTTCATAGATAACTTAGCCCATCGAGAAATAATATCTCTACTAACAGCTTTGTGCGGCTTGATTGTACTAATGAAAAGCGTAAACGACTGTCTAATTGTTTCAGTTCTATTTTAAAAAAATGATAATGTATGAAAAATACAAAGTCTAGTACAATCCGGAAAAACAGGAAGTACAATCTTCTAACTCTCATTACCTATTCTTGCTTGTTTGAAATTATTATGTAAATAAAAAAATAATTATCTGGAAAAACAGTCATATTATTAATATCCAACAAATTCACAGATTGCCCTCTTTGTGCGGACACTAAAGTTAACAAAGTGAAAGTCCGCAAAGTAAGATCATGCAGAGACAATGATTCAACTAATGGCTGCTCTTTAAATACATTGAAAATTAAACTCACATCCCAAATATATGAATATATCGGCAGAGCCGGATGTTTAGCAGCCAGCCCCTTCATAAATCTAATTACCAAAGGATGTGACCCAATAGGATTTGATGATGCAATACCCAAAAAGGATGAAATGGCACTACGTGCTGTATTCATAGCACTATAGCCTAAACCATCCTCAAATAATAAAGTAAAAAAATGTAAAGTATTATTAACTTCTCCTTCTTCTTCTTCTTTTCGATCGCTGGTATCACACTTGGAGAGCCGTTCTCAAGATGAAATCTGTGGTTTTCTGCAGTTCTTCCACATGCCCATACAGCTTTTCAAGAAAAGAGGTTGACAAAGGCCAGATCTCTTCTCTCATCAGCTGATACGTACTGCAACATTGAAGTATGTGCTCTGTGGTCTGTTCTGCTTCTCCACAAGGACAAGCGGGCGATGTCGTAAGGTGGAACCGCCTGTACATGTGTTGGTTTAGTCTGTTATGTCCAGTTCTGAGACGAAAAATGGTCACTTGCTCTGGCCTCTAGAGATGATGGTAGGCATCTTCTGATTGAGGTGTTCTATAGAGTGACTTAATGATAGTCTTCATCTCTGTATGTGTAACCATGTTTCCTCTCTGATTCTCTTCTGTACCCACCTTTGCCATCTTGTCTGCTTCCTCATTTCCTTGGACTCCACAGTGTGAGGTGATCCACTGCAATGATATCCGAAAGCATGTGATGGTTTGTAGTGCTTCTTCAAGTTGTGGCAGCTTACCTTTGGTGGTAGCCTCAAGGACTGAGCGGGCATCAGATAAAAAGACAATCTGTGCAATAGGGTCTGCTGTTCTGCTGATAGTATTAGCTGCATGAACCAGTGCTTCGACTTCAGCTCAGTAGTTTGTGCAGTGTTTGCCTGTCGGTATTGCAGCTGACTCATGTTGTCTGTTTGGATACTGTATGTGCAGTCCGGCACCTCCGCTCCTAATTGCATCTTTGGCTGATCCATCTGTGTAGATCCTTACCCATGTCTCCTGAGGGTACATTTCTTCCAGCATGGCTAGGGTCAGGGCCTTCTTGCTCACAGCACTGTGTTCATCTTTGGTTGTGAGATGAGGTACTGTGGTGCGAGTAGCTATGCTCTCTAGTTTGCTTTTCCAGGGTGGAGGATTAAGGGTGTGGTTTGGGTCTTCTATTTGTGCTGGCAACATTTCTTGGTGTTTCCTTTGAAGTGTTTTTGTCTCTTTCACAAAACTTGATCTTTTAAGTCTTCCTGATGACAGCTGTGCTTGCCTGATCTTCATCGGGTGGTTGTTGAATGATTTGAACGTTGCAGCTTGGATCATTGCTTTGCAATCCCTTCCTTTACTAAGTGGGGGGGGATGCCTGCTGTCTGCTCCATTAACTTCTCCTGATAATACACTAATCTGCTTATCAGAACAAAACGATATCCATTTATTGACATATGTTAAATATTGCTTGATCGTAGATTTTCTCCACGAAGACATGACTAAATCAATTGTTTGATCTGAATGCCCCTGATCTAACGATGTTTTCCTGATACACACCAAGCCATCAGTTTCAATTTGTTCCCCATTGGATGGACACTCTCCTTGTGAGGTAATTTGATCAGGTCGTCAGTCCACTCCAAATTCAGCGGTTTCGCTATCAGGGCCCGCTTCAAAATTGGATACCAGGTCTGGGATGGCCAATCTGGAAGCACTAAAATCCCCGAAGCCTGGTCCAGTTCTATTTTCCGTAATGTCTGACTCAAAATTCTGAAAGGAGGGAATGCATAAAAACAAAAATTAGACCAATCTAATGCAAAGGCATCAACTTCATGTGCCTCTGGATCCGGCATCCACGACACAAAAGGTTTGATCTGAAAATTCAGCCTAGAGGCAAAGAGGGCAATGTCAGGGACTACAAAATGATCAACAATCTTGTCAAAAATGTTTGTATCGAACCTCCATTCTGTTGTGTCATCAAACTCCCAAGATTTTAAATCTACTACTGAATTTAACTGTCCTGGAAAATGAGCTGCCGTAAGACACATTTTTCTCTCTCTGCACCAGAGCCAAATCTCTTTTGCCAGATTGTCGCATAATTTAGACTGTGATCCACCCATGTGGTTAACATAAGCCACAGCTGTTGTCTTATCCAATTTAATTTTAATGTTACATTGTTGAACTCAGACCTGAATTTATTCAGGAACCCACGTCGCATAGGGGGGGGGGGGGGGGGGGCTAAGGGTGAAAACGGGAAACTCCCTGAGGGCGAACATTTCCACTAAATAAACTCGGAGACGGACTAGCTAATTTATTAGCTACTTTGTTCGTCTCATTCATGTCTTTCAAGCGCGCAACGAGATTCTCGCCATATACCTCTTTTGAGGTGTCCGCGCCTGCAGTGCAAAGGCCTCTATATGCGAGATTTAACTCTCTCTCTTCTGTTCCTCCCGCCGCCACTGACACATCTCCTGATTAGCATTACTGTTAAGTGCTAAGCTATCCACGACCGAGGTTATTAATTTCGACATAGTGGCTGGAGACAAGCTCTCGCCTGACCTCGTTGCCCGAACGAGTATATCACCGCATGACGTTACGGCTACCATGCCTGAATGATGAAATTCTGAAAAATAATATCTTTTGACCTGGCGGCTGGCGAGAATTTGTCCCAAATTTCCGCGTTAACGTGTGAAACCACAAGACTGCCACAATTTTCAGGCCTAACATACGCCGCTAATTTTTCTTTAAGTTTGTCTTCAAGCAACTTTTTGCTAGAAAGATTAGAAATAATTTGCGCTAGTTGATTATCCACGTTCTGGGCCAAACATTCCGACGTATCATAAAAAATTTCAAGATCAGCCAGCACTTGAATCTCATCCGGTTCGGGGTGAATATTAACCACATCAGCGTCAATAAGTGCCGAATCCTCAGATTCAGCAACATAATTACGGTCATCTTCCGTCACACGATCAACGAACCATTTCATCTGTTTGGTTAAATTAGCGACTGACGACTACAATCGCGTAAAATCTGCCCTAGAAACGGCATAGTCGGGTTCCGTTCTACGTTTCTGCACTATAATTAAAGAGGGTACCGGAGTTTTCTCCACCCTCTTCCTTTTCAAGGGCACACTGTCGCTACCAGGCAATTTATGGAGCGGACACGCTTCTATTTATTGCTGTCTAGAATTGCCTATAGGCGCGGCCATTTCGCGCAGGGGATTGTGGGGCTGTGTCTCACGAGATTTCCATCGATACGAGATCTAACAATTCTCGGCGCGAAGACACGGCTCTATTTTTAGATTGCTGGATATCTCATAATTATCTTCATGTGCGTGATTCATGGCGAGTTCTCTTATTTGTTCTTGTCCGACTGTAATAAGAGTTTGCGCGGCGATGACCGCTTAATTATTTTAATAAACAGCCAACGGAACTCCAAATAACTACTCTAAATAAGTAGTCTTCTTTTACATGTTTATCATTCCTTCTGCAGATGAAAGTACTCAAGCACACGCCCACTCGCGGCATCTCTTATATGCCCACTTTAGCACTCTATCAAACTGACCACAAATGGCTTCTTGCGGTGATCGTGAGAAATGTCCATTTGCATTAGCTACTCGCCGGAAAACTTGTTTTGAAAGTTTACCACTGGAATGACTGGTTGGATAACCGATCCTATAATTCCAGTAGTAAATTGCAAAAGAAAAACCACAATGGTCTCTTGGACGGCAATTAGACATAGGACATTTTCTATGTTAATGGATTTTTCTGTGTATGACGTCATAATTATTTAGGTCAGATGTAGCTGGACGTCACAATCAAAATGTGTAATGAATGACGTATCTAGCTCCACCAGGAACATTGAATAGCCAGTCAAGTATGTGAATTGTACGTCTTTACTATTTAATCAACATGCTGTTGAATATTTTGAAACTAATTTGAATAGACGCTGTTCGAATTGTATGTCTTTGCTATTTATTCAACAGTCATTATCTATGATAATGGCTGGGTTAGATCTGTAACTGAAGGATATGACGTCATAATCAATTACTTCATATACAGGCTGACGTCACAATCCAAAATGTGTAAATGAATGGTGTATCGAGCTCAGTCATGAACATTGAATAGTCCGGCACGTGTACGAATTGTATGTCTTTACTGTTTAATCAACATCGTGCTGAATATTTTGAAACTAATTTGACCTGGCGTTGTTGCGGCCAGAGGCAACAAACCTTTAAAAGCACCCAGTCAAATTAGTTTCAAAATAGTCATCAGCTTACCTGTGCAGTTACCTTGAAATTGGAAGTCTGGGAATTCATTATTCAGCGTGTGTGTGTATATATATATATATTTATATATATATATATATATATATATATATATATATATATATATATATATATATATATATATATATATATATATATATATATATATATATATATATATATATATATATATATATATATATATATATATATATATATATATATATATATATATATATATATATATATTTACATCGATTCCAACACGCAACAAGGGGTGGAGCTTAGCTAGAAATAGGCGTGGCATACCTAGAAATGGATCCCTCTATTGAAATTGTCATGAGCAAATTGAGCATTACATGGCTAATACCACTTGGTAATGCGTGGCCCACACAATATGGACCACTTGTATTAAGAGACTACCCATATTTATAGGTCACATATCTTAACGAGGCCAATCATAGATTGCTGCCCTGAATACAATGTACTCGTCCTCTGACGGAGGGAGGATAATTAATACCACTTGCTAATGGGCATTTTCATGTTGTCTAGCCATCATATTACGTCATATGATGTCATAATCAACGACGTGACGTATAGGATGACGTCATAATCATGACGTCATGACTGACTCAATTTAGTCCGTCTTAAATGCTTAATAGTCCGACACGTTGTACGAATTGTATGTCTTTGCTATTTACAAAACATGCTGGTGAATATTTTGAAACTAATTTGACTGGGAGATGTTACTGCCACAAGCAGCAACAGCACCCAGTCAAATTGGTTTCAAAATAGTCAACACCTTACCTGTATAGTTTTCTGGAAATTGATAGTCAAGAAGCTCAGAGATCCATCGATACCGACATGAGCTCAGTATTAATCTATTAATATACCATCCGGATTCAGTGACCGATTGACTAACGTTAGGCCTATGGAAGTCATTTCAAGCAACCGCCACCAAGATGTGACTTTCTTGGGCACAATTGTGTTTTTCTAACAAAATCCTTTAGAATGTTTAACACCGAAATTCCAATATCTCAGATAAAGACAACTATATGAATATCTTTTTAATACTTTGACTGGTAGCCCACCCCACCCTACCCACCTACTTGTTGCTACCATAGACCTGTATTAAGTATTGCAACGACAACGACTGCCCATGTAAGCCTATCATCTTCTCTTAATGTATTTAACCCTTTCATGAGGAGGCCGCTAAAACCGACCTCTACAGTGATCTTGAGGATGTTAATTTGCAGGTCAAGAGATCGTTTTTGAAAATTCACCACTGAAATTACTGGCTCGATAATTGAGCCAGTCATTCCAATAGTAACTCTTCAAAACAGTCGTCTATTGGCCTGCAAATATGCACTCAATAACCAAATATTTGTTTATATTCTTGACTCAATTTAGGTAATACAGGGTTAATAAATTATGAGGACGACGATGATGTTCCATGTCTGTATTCCCGTATTGTATTATAGTATGATTCACATTTGTTGCATTCGAGATATGGTAAAAATTACAGACTTGTTACAGACAGTCTTGAGGCGTACTATGTGTGTGGTAAATTTCAAAAGAAAAACATGCATGATAATATTGTAGAGTTCGCTAACAATAATGGATCCATCTAAAAATAAAGAATTGGCTTCTTCGAAACTACACCTCTAATGTAATGACCGGCCATCTTCTTACGTTATCACAACGACTAGACTGTTACACAGACTCAACTTCGGATACCAGACAGACCGGCACCCAGTCTATCTCCGTAGCAGACTGTAAAAGCTACACTGTGGATCGTGAAATCGCTACGTCAATGGCTACTCAATAGTTTCACTGATATGGTTAGATAGCGATATGAACACGCTAATGAATTTTGAGTTTTCTACCACATAGTAATTTCGTAATATTCAATTTAGTAGCCACGGACAGTTGTCAAATGCCAACATTTTACTATATTCAGTATTAGAATCTCAGTTCTCGCTTTGTAATCTTTTTTTTTTACATATAGCTGTATATAACTGAATATGTACTACTGCTTTTGCACGATTCTACCATCAAGTAATTTGGTAATATGTAGTTACATATTCGCCATATGGCCCCATTGTAATATGGTTGGTTCACATTCACCACATTCAGATAGGTGTTGGTATGTCCTGACATATCGCTCATAATGGGTTCGGCCCAGAATATCCACCATATGTTTGGATAGGTATAGGCATAAGCTTACGACGTAGTGAGATTTAAAATTTTCATAACGTAAATAAGCGCAAACTTAGGATACTTCATGGTTTTCATTGCAATACGTTCACCCCCATAATTTCACCCACAAATACTTATAGGAAATATGCTAGTTGTATTCCGAATTTAAAAAAATTCTACAGGAACGTAATTTCATAGTACACAATTCCATACCGAAAATTGGCGCAAATTCTGTCAGATCAACGATTTTCTGTACCACACTGTTTGCAATAGGTTGTACCCCAGAAGTTCACCCATATGGTTAGATACGTATATGAATACGCTAATAAAGTATCAAAGGTTTAAAAAATGTTTACTATACAGTAATTTCGTCATATGCAATTTAGTAGTGGCACACCATTATCAAATTCCAATAATGTACTATATTCATTACAAGAATATCTCTACATGCCTTGCAGCCAGTTTTCGAACATAAGGCCATGTAAAACTCACTATGTTCTCGTGCTGTGCGAAATATTGTAATAATTCTACCACCAAATATGTATTATAGTAATGTGAAAATATTTCTATATATCCCATATTATTAGCCGCGTGTACTGGTAGAACCTGACTTATCAGGCTAATACCCTAACATTTGCACATATTGTCAACAAGATCGTCATCATTACAATGGTTGAGGCCGATTTTGGCCTTTTTGTCGAGCAAAAATATTTGATTTAATAGTTTGTCGCTGTTTCCAGTAAAGATATCGTTTAATAGGTGACATAGATATGATAGCTAAATGAAACAGATCACGATGTCGTGGCTGTTTCCCACTGGGTCGCCAGTCAGAATGTTTTCTACTATACCATTTTCGTTGGAGAAAACTAGGATCACGGTATTGGTTCTATCCTGGCCACTTAACTTTGTTGAAAAGGTTATCTGTCGGTACAGATCGGGGTCCTTGAATTGCATCAAAAATATACTTGCTTTGTGCATATCACTAGCATTGCAGTGTATATTTCACAAATATATTTCCGGGTAATACGCTCTTCACGTCTGTTTAAGAAGGTATCGAGATTTAGGTTTAAAATATTCTTTACAGTTTTTCTTTAATATGTTTGAATGGGTGTCAGGGTCTATACTGCTTCTTGCGCTGATTTTCTACTGACTGGGTTACCAGTTCTGTTGATTTATTTATCTTTACAAGTTTTTGATACCTAATGACCCACATTTGATCTGTTACACTCTGTTGATGCAGTAGTGCAATTTTCTCATCACTGGCTGCTCTTAATGGTGTCTGTTACTCTCTCTGTTAAGGAGTTTGGCCTGGAGAAAAAGGATGGATGGAAAAATTGTTGTGGACTGACCAAAAATATAAGCTGCTCTTCCTAGCCCATAGCTAATACTGCCCATATCTTTTTGCAAGAAATATTCCTTCTTTTGTGTTTATTGTCCGCGTATATTTTTGTCATAAGTGGCTTGTATGCCTTTATATAACTTCATTTTTTCATGAAACAGTTGAGTTTATTCTAAGAATTATAATAACCTCCAGGCACGCTATTTACCATTAATGCCTTGCATCAATATGTGTACTTGTTGTCTTTAGTGGTAGGACTTGGTCTAACATGATCTAATGAACCCGACGGACCCGCCTTATCAACCGATTCATGTACAACTATCAACTCCTCCTGGAGCAAGTCGAGAACTGGCGCGCTGCCCGATGCCGCTGTTATACGCATTCCATTGTTTTAATTAACACATTAAACATAACCACAAAGTCCGACGTTGTAAATCCACAAAACTTTCACCCCACTTCTTAACTAAATCACACAACACACCAAAACACGTTTTATACAATTAAAAACAACATTTAACAACTTTTCTAACTTTATCAAAAACTTTCAATAATATTTTTAGACTGATCCATTGGAAGCCAAAGGCGCACTGATTCCAGAGGATGCGCCCGCATCTCATGGAACACTGCTGAGTGCTGATTGGGTAGAATCTTATACATCAGTTGTGGAGTCTGATTTTACCCAATTCTGTACAGTACTAGGCCTATAGATATTCATGAATTCTATCCTATTTTTCCAAATGATGATAGTGTCCTTGTTACCGTAGGCGTCGCCACCGCAACTGCCGTAGCAGCAGCAACAACATCATCATCATCATCATCAGCAGCAGCAGCAGCAGTAGTAGTAGTAGTAGTAGTAGTAGTAGTAGTAGTGGTGGTAGTAGTAGTAGTAGTAGTAGTAGTAGTAGTAGTAGTAGTAGTAGTAGTAGTAGTAGTAGTAGTAGTAGTAGTAGTAGTAGTAGTAGTAGTAGTAGTAGTGGTAGTGACCAGTGAACCATGGCATAAGGGTTTCATCCATGACGCACACACGGACGAACACACATACTGTTAGACGTACATAGACCTACACCAGGATATATTGTGCGTATGACGATGACCGCGCCCACCACGGAGATGACAGACACTACGTGCATGAGTGCATGGATAGGGTAGGACTATCACAACTAGACACGCCAAGTAATGAATGTATAGCAATCAACAGGTGAAGCTACAGCCAATTTTGTCGAGACGTACCTTATCTCAGACATCGCACATAACGAACATTACTTAGACGCCAACTAATCAACTCGTTAACTGAAATTTGTGAATGAACTCGAACATCAACGGCTTACCAGTAAATTAATTATTCACCAAAACTTATTATAAATATGTTCAAGACCTTGAATCCAAGATTATCACTTGTATTAATTTGAGTATTCCTAGACAAAACAGGCTTGTACTTACATGACTGAACAAACTTAATGATGTCACTGTATTATATTTGCCTGAAATGGAATGAATGGATGAGAATCAGGAGGCGGTGGCTTGGTGTAGTGGCTAGCACTACGCCTATACCCAGGAATATAAATGGGTACCAGTGTTAAAGCTGAGGATATTACCAATAATAGACTGAACACACACCCCACCCCACCCCCACTAAAACAGCCTAGATATGGCGTGAATAGGACCTGGAATTAGGGGGTTGATAGATGCCAATCAAACCAATACCTTCTTGGATGAGAGTCGGCTTGGTGTAGTGGCTAGCACTTAGGATTACTTAACAGGAGGACCTGGTTCGTTCCTGAGCTGTGCACTATCTTGCCATCGTTAGAAACATGAGCAGTCACCTTTGCTCCTTGCCTCTCTCCAGCCAGGAGTATAAATGGGTACCAGTGTAAAAGCTGTGTAAGTTAGCTGTAATGGCATATTAGATTGAAATGAAAACCAGCTTAGAGATAGTCGAATGGGACCTAGAGATAAGTGACTTAATATAGGCCAATCAAACCAATACCTTGGATGAGAGACGTCCGTGGTTGGTCGGTTAGTTGATCGGTTGCTCACATGGGCACTGGCTAGAATATATTGGTAGATTGCTAATATTTGTAAGAGTTAAATTGGTTAGGTAATGATTATTAGTTAGGCCAGGCTGCTATGTTTGGCAAACCAGTTATCAACCGCCTGGCATTCGTCATTTAGAGACATAGGCGAGGATTATCATTGCTAATAAAGTATCGATTAAGTTCAATCAGTATTGATGTGTTACGCTGTTTATCTTGATTTCGGTTGACCAGAGTAAGCATCCATTGATACGAAATTATGCATTTTCACTAGTCTACATATAATAGATCAGGTGTCTGTCATTGATTATGGCCAAGACACAGGAAGGATCTGGAACGAGGTCCCATTAATATCACTATTATCAACCGAGTCGAAAATTATCACACCCACACGAGCTTTAGCAAGTGCAATGTGATAATTTTCGATGAAGGTGATGATAGTGATAAGAAATTGGACCGAATTTAAAACTATATTCTATTTATTTTTTAGCTTATGTTTTTGAAATGTTTTTTTAAAATAAATTAAATCCTTGAAACCCATTTGAACGCACAATTTTGCCCTATTCATTTTCGTCGCTGTGACGCATCACTTTCTAAGATTTTTCTGATCAAAGCATCACAAAAAATAATGACAAACAAAACTTCGTTATTTCGGACTTGAAATTACTTTTAATCTAATCCAACTTTTAAAACTTCTGCCTTTGTCATGCAAATTCCGTAATATAGTAAGTGTTTCCTAGCGACGACGACGACGACGAGAATCTAAACAAGACATAGATATATATATATATATATATAAAAGTTAAATCACCATAACGTATCCCGTCTTGTTTACATTTTCGTCGTCGTCGTCGCTAGGAATCATTTGCTGTGTTACGGGGGCATGTGGGATTATTACGCGTTATCTGACCAATGCAAATATCTCTTAGCGTTATCTAACCAATGACAATCTTTCGTTGAATGTTAAACATGTGTTCATATCGAGAAATATGGAATAGATTGAAATCCCTGTTTATATGATAATCAAGTTTATCGTCGTCGTCGTCATTTGTGACGTCATCATCTGTGACGAGTGTGGAGGCCTAAAATAGACCTATTGTCGGTCTAGGTAAAACTATAGTTGAACTATTTCACATGACGTATATGCATGCACACTACTAAAATATGCACATCTAAATTTTACTACACACAAAAAAACATTTAATTTGGATAAATATATTCGTTATTTACACTATTAGTATAATATATTGTTGGGTCTATACATTCAATATTACTGTGAATTTAGCAGACGAATCAACAACCCCCCCCCCCCCCCAACAAAATTATCATATTACTCGCTTATTCTAGTTGAGAATGTCTGACAGAGGCGTAGTGACGTTGTACTAGTCGTTAGCTGCGGTGTGGCGCCGACCATCCAATGTATCCTGCCAGTTCTTAGGTGAGCTGCGGTGGGCCGCCTACCAGGAAGACTGGCTCACCAGACATGGCAATGCCGAGAACAGTGTCTAGGAGTTTCTACGTACAGTTTTCTACCAAGATAGATTTGCGTAATTACTGAACATTTCTAAGTGATGTAGTAAGAGGCAGAAAGAAATTTGCATTTAGTAGAGTAGATTATGGCTCCATTGGTCACAGTATCCTGGTCGTGAGGTGGACGACGGTGTGCTGCCTACATATCAGGATACATAGCCAGTCTTTATGCGAGCTGCATTGTGAAGTCTGTGGGAAGACTGGCC
Organism: Chaetoderma sp. LZ-2023a; assembly: GCA_034401795.1. Taxonomy (NCBI): domain Eukaryota; kingdom Metazoa; phylum Mollusca; class Caudofoveata; order Chaetodermatida; family Chaetodermatidae; genus Chaetoderma; species Chaetoderma sp. LZ-2023a. The sequence goes on from CM067359.1 coordinate 90,511,116, forward strand.
CACCAGTCTGTTGTTCTAACCCAGCATGAACATCTGATCCTGCCATAATTTATCTAGTCTATTTTTTAGGCAGTTTAGTGATGGCGCTGTTACTACTCGTTCTTTTAATGAGTCCCATGAGCTGACCTCTCTATTGGGAAATACACGAAGTCAAAGACCAGACACAATCACATGGCTTCCACTACTGCTATCTAAGCAGTGTGAAAATATGCTCAAAATACACCCTGCCTATGCGATGGAAATATTTAGCACGCTAGCTTGTGTACGTTTCTATTCTATAAATGCATTTCAAACAAATATGCATTCCATCAACGAAGCTTTTACGCTGCTTGCCAATCCTTCATTTTGGCGTCAAAGGGTATATACAGCCAGTTGACGGTGTGCGCATGGCTAACAATTTGACAACGCCGCAGGTGCCACATAATTCAACAACGTACAGACAAACTGCTCCCCAAATCGACCGAAAATGACGACTACCACTCTAGAACTCACAGAATGAAAGCCGCCACAGCAACAATCCCCACGCAAGCCAGTTTTCAATCTGCAGCGGCAGCAATCACATCACCCATCCATCACTCCGACAACAATCCGACCAAATGTTGAATGTCGCTGTGGTCACTGACAGCACAAAACCCCACGCAAACAACTGTCAAAGGATAAACAAGCCTGCTCCAAATCTCACCCAAAAATCTACACACCTGCGCCGAACAGCATCAAAATGCTGGCCATGGAATGCACCGCCGCGAACATGTCCCACGTGCATGCCCGCGCCTCCAGAGCGCGAGGACAAACGACCACCCGCACAAGCACATGCTGATCGGCTTTGCCTGAGAAATCCTGAGCCGTACAGATAAGACCAACCGAATACGGCGTCCAACAGCTACAACGATCCCAGTGTCAGGGCACCACACGCCTGGCAGTTCTGCACGAAGGGCAGCACAGCAGACTGGACAAACCAAACAGAAACCAACAGGCATAACATATCTCGTGCAAATACGTCCACATTTAACGGGACACGAGAACTTTAAGGTACCACATGCCATGGGAGATCACACAACACAACTTTCAAATCTGATTAAGCACAACAATTAACCTTCTACTAATAGAGCATCAGTAGGAGAGACCATATGCCCTTTTATCCTTAAGTGATGTTTTAATATCGGTCTAACAGTGGCGTGCCTAATATTCGGAATAACAATTAATGAGGGTACTTACTTGGCTAGGCGTACGAGTGCCAAATGCATTCACTGAAATATATCTTTGCGCTTACTTATCACGAGATGGTAATGAAATAAATGAATGAGACTGTTAATAAGAAGGACAACCGAAAGACTATGCCTAATATATCAGCCATATGACTTATTATGGTAGACATGACTAAGTAGATGACTATCGTCGACGTAATGACGACGCATGCATGCCTGATTAGATGTTATAGAGAAGTTCTCGATGTCACAGGACTACCTACGGAAGGAAGGGAAGATTTAACTGGTTAGGTTCACGAATCAAGGTTGCAAGAGTTCCTAAGGTAGGCAGGACTGGGCAGATTTCCATGGTCGATGTGTCAATGTCGCCGGACTCCCTAACGTAGTCAGGGCAGATGAATGACTTTAGTCAATTTGTCAAAGTCGCATGACCGCCTAAGGTAGGCACGACAGGTTAAATGGTTATGGTTGATAGGACTGCCTAAAGTAGGCATATATGCTACATAACTATATATATATACGATGCATCAAAGTAGCATGTCTTCCTAAGGCAAGCGGGATAGATTTAATGACTTTAGTCAATGTATTAAAGTCGAAGGGCATATTCAATGGCTAGGGTCGATATGTCGAAGCTGCAGGGCTTCCTTAAATATGAAGAACAGATAAAATGGCTTCAGTCTATGTGTCAAAGCCGCAGTACGTCCTAAAAAGGAAGGACAGATAAAATGGCTTCAGTGCATGTGTTAAAGCCGCAGGACTTCCTCAAATAGGAAGGGCAGATAAAATGGCTTCAATCCATGTGTCCAAGCCGCAGACTTCCTCAAATAGGACGGGCAGATAAAATGGCTTCAGTCCATGTGTCAAAGCTGCAGGACTTCCTCAAAAAGGAAGGACAGATAAAATGGCTTCAGTCCATGTGTCAAAGCCGCAGGACTTCCTCAAATAGGAAGGATAGATAAAATGGCTCCAGTCTATGTGTCAAAGCCACAGGACTTCCTTAAATGGGATGGACAGACATAAATGACCTCGTGACCTCTGTAATCATATGTGTAAATCACATACCAAATTTGGCTGAATTCCGTCCCTGGTTTCTAAGGATTTAAGTTACAACGAATTTCTTGTCCCCTTGCACCGCACCCACGCCCCTGATGGGGGACCCAAATGTAAAGGTACGCATGCACTCCACGATCATATGGCCAATACGCATACCAAATTTGATTGAACTGTCATACTGGTTTGATATGAGTTGCATTACACACGATTCCCACACACAGAGTCAAACAGGCACGCACAACTCCACACGCACGTACCTATATGAGTAGTATCAATGCACGCACGTACGCAGGCAGACTGGCATGCCCACGCACGTAGGCAGACTGGCAAGCAGGAAGGTACGCACGCACGCACACACGTACGTACGTACGCACGCACGCACGTACGCACACCACTTCTTAAGGAGCCGACAGGCAACCTTCCACTCAAGGCTGACTAGGACATCTCTAATAGAGTCTGGGTTATTGACAAAATATGTTTCAAATAACGATATTTTAATTATTTTTTATTTAAACATATTTTATTGTAACAATTGCACAATGGGATCGGGCATAAGTTCTTACAACTTAGATTTGCCCTCTCCCTACAAAATTATTATAAGCAGCCAATGATTGAGAATACTAAAAAGAAGTGACAGTGCAACAATAAATTAAGAGGTGTGTGTGTGTGTGTGTGTGTGTGTGTGTGTGTGTGTGTGTGTGTGTGTGTGTGTGTGTGTGTGTGTGTGTGTGAGAGAGAGAGAGAGATGTAGGGGAGAAAAACGATGTAAACAGATTAAAAAAGAATAGGAAAGAAAAGAACAGCTCCTTCAAACACTTTCATTGTCGGATAGCAGTTAGCCATTAATATAATAGATTAAACAATACGAATAATTGAATTAACAGACCATATTCATGGTTATTCCATACCGTCGTCATTTACCCCCATTTACCCACCCCAACCCTTCATCTCAACTCCCACCGTGCTTTCACCAGGTCTTCTCTTTTCGTTTCTTAGACGAAACAAAACGAAACAGAAACGAGAAATGAGACCCAGTCACCTCCAACGCCGCCCACCCCACACATTCAAAATGGCTCCACTCCTGTGTATTTAGGTAAATCTGAACTGTTAACCTCCTCATAACTTGGAACGAAATGACTGAGGAGATTAACCGTTTAGCGAGCCTTTATTGCATCCCCATCATCCCCTCTCCTGTCGTCATCGTCGCCGTCGTCGTCATCGTCATCGTCGTCTGCGGCATCGCATTATCGTGGATGGCCCGAAAAGCAATAGGAGAGTAATACATTAATTGTGAGTACGGGAAGAACTAAATACACAGTAACGACAGCGGAAATAAAGCATTACAGTATATAGCACATCTATGCAGTCATTTCTATCATACACATTTAACAGTAACTACAGCGGAAGCAAAACTTTAAAGTATATAATATATCTATACAGTCATTTGTATCCTAACCATGTAACCATGACAATAAAAATACGGACTATTCCTACATCATATCAAACGTTGGGAACATATATGAGGTTAAAATCTGCCAGTAGCTTAAATATAATTTTGAACTTGTTTGAAGATGTATTCATTTTAATTAATCTAGTCACCATGACCTTGACCTTTGACCTTTTGACATCAAACTTTTCACACATTTTTGGACCTCGTGGGCACTCCCGCTCACACCCACTCCACCCTAATTCACCTCCCCACCCCCACAATTTGATTACTGTATCCCAAAAACTCTTGAAATTCCCCCTACTCGCAGCTAAAGAGGCGCACTCGTTTACTATGGGGCGGGGATGGTGGGGGGGGGGGGAGGGGGGGGGCGGATGGCTCTTAAAATTGTTGACGAGTAATCTTGCTCTTTCAATGCGGTATCAGTCTGATACGGGTCACTGATATCGAACATAGTTTTGCCCTTCAAATGTATCAACCTTTCTAACCAAGACACATGTCTATACTAACAAGAGGCCCAAGGGGCCTGTGTCGCTCACCTGGAACATTTACAACTCAACTAATCTTTATGGAGTTTTACATCAATCAGTGCCACTTCCAATGACTTTCAGTCAACTGGTTGATTTTGCAAAGCTTCTTTTGAACAATATTTAAGCAAAAATAGTAGACATCAGTACTAACAACAGAAATTGATGACATGCAGTCAAACTTGTATTAAGACACCCCTCAAGTGAGAATCAGAAGACTGCCTCTTATGGTAGCTGGTTTCTTAACCCTTCAATGGTCATGATTTTTCAGTAAAACAAAACTTTCAGGTTATGACTATTTGCAGGCCAAGATTTGGAGCATTTTGAAAATGTATCACTGGAATGACTGGCCCGATTATCAAGCCAGTCATTCCAGTGGTAAATTTTCAAAAATACTCATGCTGGCCTGCAAATCGACATTCCTCAAGGCCACTGCAGAGGCAGGTTTTCGCTGGTTTGACCATTAAAGGGCTAATAAAGTTTCAAATACATTACTTAATTGCATTTAGCAAATGAAGAAAATAGTCTTTAAGGCAGGTGGTCTCTTAACCCTTTCACCCATAAATCCCGGAAAAAGTATATTCTTTATGATATAAAACTTATTTTGTTGAATATTTTGAAATTAATTTGACGCGAAGCCGTTGTGCCTTAGGCAACATTGGCTTTCCGTTAAACTAATTTAAGAAGGGTTAAAACAGATGGTCTTTATAGCAGGTTCAACTGAGTATATTCCAAACCATCCTTTTAACACATGTACATCTTGCTGAATGGCCAAGTTCGCGATGCTGCAGTTTATTTAAAAAATAATTTGACTGAGTCATAGCTGACTTAGGCAGCAACAACTTTCAACGAATCAAATACATTTCAAAATATTTTAACAGTATAGGTATCAGAGTACACAATACATATCTTAAATAGTTAGGCAGCAGTTGCGGGGAAAAGGTTAACCTGTTAATTTAGTTTTTATCTATTATGGTAATAAAAGCTGTCATATGTCAATGGATGGTGGAAATAAAACTCCAATTGCACATTAATTAACCATTTAACCATTGAATTTAAGAAAAGTTCAATTTTCTAAATAGAAACTGTCTATTTGCAGACCAAGACTATTTTTGAAAATTTACCACTGGAATGACTGGCTCGTTAAAAAGAGTCCGTCATTCCAATGGTAAAATTTACAAAAATAGTCTTCCTTTGGTCTGCAAATGGACAATTCTCAAGATCACTGCCGAAGCCGTTTTTGGCTGATATGATGGCTAAAGGGTTAACCGTTTTCCTAACCTACCAAAATAGGTAAGATATTGTGTCCTCTGATATCGATGGCCAGGTGAGCTAATAATAATAAATTGATAAGAAACGAATCTTATTAACGCATTTAATTGGAAATAATGCGCTAAGCTGTTGCTTAACAGCTGTTGTGTAAGCTGCTGCTGTCACTTGTATAACAGCAACAGCACTGTCTATGACAGCAATGGTCTTCAGCAATGGTGTTTACAAACTGTACACCAGCCTTTCTAATACTGGCTTTGTAACAATTAATCTCTAGACATTGGTGTGACAAGGGTTCAATAGTCATGCTGAAAACTGTTGCTGCCCTTGACAGTAACAGACATCATCAGCAAAACCATTTTCAAAATGTCCGGCACCATGCTACATGCTATCCAACAAAACTTGTGAATAACGCAATACTCAACTAAATTCATTGCTAGAATTAATTGGCTTTAACCCTTTAACCCTCAAATTTATTCAAGACAATTTAAATTTTCTCAAAGAAAATGTCCACTTGCAGACCAAGAGAAGACTATTTTTGAAAATTTATCACTGGAATGACTGGCTAGGTTATCGAGCCAGTCATTCCAGTGGTAAATTTTCAAAAACCATCTTCTTTTAGTCGGCAAATGGACATTTCTTTTTGCTGATATGAGTGTTAAAGGGTTAATGATGAATTAATCAAATAAATCTTTTAGAATCAGTATGTGAATATGGTACACTTCATCAGCTCACTACCTCACAGGGTATTAATTTCATTTAAATCCTGAGAATTAGAGTTGTGGTTATAAATTACAAGATTAAATGTTTTCCTATGCTGGCTAAATATCTAAGATATGTATTGTGTGTGCTGACATATATGACTTTGAACATTTTGATATTTATTTGACAGAAAGGTGTTGCATTCTAAGGCAGCAATGACTTTCAGTCAAATTATTATTTTTAACTAGTGAACAACTGCTGCTAAGCGAGTTTTATCACTCTGTCAAATGATTACAAGGGTTTTAGAATGCAGTTAAACATGCTATAAAGACCAACTTCCCTTGAATAAACTTTAATGGCCCTTAATCCCTAATTAGATCTGCCAAATTTCGATCCCTTCAGCGGTTCTGGAGACTGTTTTGGCTAAAACTAGGTCAACCAAAATGGCCGCCGAACCATTTGACCAATCAAGTTCCCTTGAACAAACTTGGTTCAGCTCTTGCCATAGATCATATTTCACGGGGTTTGTTTCAATCCACCAAGCGGTTTCGGAGAAGATTTTTAGACGTTTTAAAAAATCGGCCAAAAATCAAGATGACCATCGGCCAAATTGGCCGATCGGCTTCCTTTGAACAAATTTGAATCTCTACAACCTAAGGATGCTTCCTGCCAAATGTTATTGAAATTGTCCCATAAGTTCTCGAAAAGTAGACATTTTAAATTTCCCATTGCTTTAGTATGGGAGCTTTTGGCGGGAAAATGATCCAAGATGGCCACCAAACCGTTTATCCGCCAGCTTTGAAAATTGCAAATTTGTGATCAGAATACCCAAAAAACCTATATAAAACCAATTTCAGCCTCAAAATCCATCAAATAAAAAAATCCAATATGACCACCAAACATGCTGTATTTTGATTGGCCGACTGCACCATGTTTTTTGACGGATTAACTTCCCTTGAACAAACTTTAATGGCCTTTAGTCCCTAATCATATCTGCCAAATTTCGGCCTGATCCCTTTGGTGGTCCTGGAGAAGAAGTCATTTTCGCTAAAACTAGGTCAACCAAAATGGCTGCTGAACCATTTGGCCAATCAAGTTCCCTTGAACAAACTTCGTTCAGCTGTTACCCTAGATCATATTTCATGGGATTTGCTTCAATCCACCAAGCGGTTTCGGAGAAGAAGATTTTTAAAGACATTTCATAAAATCGGCCGAAATCCAAATTGGCCACCGGCCAAATTGGCAGATGGACTTCGTTTGAACAAACTTGGATCCCTATGCCCTAAGGATACTTCCTGCCAAAGATAACTTATGTCGGCCTAGTGGTTCTTGAGAAGAAGTCGTTTGAAGGAAAAGGTTGACGGACGGACGGACGGACGCCGGACTGACGACGGACGGTCGCATGGCATAAGCTCACTTGGCCATTCTGGCCAGGTGAGCTAATAATGGTTAAACCCGGGGCTACTAACGAAGGTGGCAGAAACAGTTCACAGTCAATTTACTTTCAAAATAGTCAGCCAATTAACTTGTATGCATGTTGCCATAAACGTGAAGTACTATAGCGAAGTGGGATTTCGGGGAGAAATTGTTCATCTGATTAGAATAGCAGAGTCCATTTACTCCATTAATTTTAGGTATACACCTACCGATCATCGCAGACCAGATCCAGCTGTCTGTTGTCGGCGGTAGTCGGGCGGACTCACACACAGCAGGGGTCAGCAGGATTAGCGTATTTTGGGAAAATACCTTCCCGGAATGCATCGCTCATACGACATCCGGCTAGTAATCGCGATAGCCGACGCGCAAACAGCATTACTTTGCTATGGGAATCAGATATAGCGCACTTTAGGCAGTGCATATGAAAAACTATGTTCATAATATTTTTGAAGTCATACATCATTGGAAAACGAAGCCGATTTTCTATACACATTTCTGTATTAGTTTTAATACTTTTATAAAATTGAATACAGTTGATTGCAATTTTAAAATATCCCCTATTGTCCACTTGATTTAATGAATCTAAGTCGAATGGTGTATTTTATACAAGCAAATAACTCGGTGAACACGTTACAAAAATAAAAAAAATAATGCATTAATGTTTCAGCAATTGAATGCGCTTTCCAATGATATATGATTTAAATAATGTATTGATTTTAGTTTATCATAGGAACGGTTTAGATTACGGTGTATTTTAGTGTAAAAGTAACTCAATGCGGGTCAGTGAGTGGCTTGTTGGCGGCGGTACCAGCCAGGGGCCAGTTACACATAATCATGTTTGAATAAATCCTATAAATAGTAATTTTCTTAACATTGATTTTTCTAATGTGTTCGCAAACGAAGAAAGAAAACACCAAATGAGGTCAAGGCATAGGCATTTTTAGCGCGACGTCGTACCTCTCTTATTACGGAGAGTGACTTAGAAGTAGGTCAGGCTGAAAGCGCCTATGAGTCAACGCGCACTAAAACGGCGGACGTACACGTCTACTGCGCACACTCGCTTTTGGGACGAATTGATGACTATCCATAAGAGTTGAGTCTTAAGGCGTGTTTCCATTACAAGCGTTTTTCCGCGACGCGTTTACCGCGCGTGCGTGATTTTTTTATCGGGCATGTGTTATTTAATGCAAGTGTTTCCATTCCAAGCGTTTGACGCGCGTTTCGGAGCTATACAGCAGCGCTGTCATAATAAAATCGGTCATGAGCCGATTTTTCATGCAGAAACGCTTCAACGCCCGTCAGCCCGGTGTCTATTTGACTGAAATAATTGCATGTTCGGTCATTTCTGCTACGCGTGTCGGTATGACAAAAACAAAAATGCGGCGCCGATGACGCCAGGCGGCTAACCGCGCGGCCAAAAACGCTTGTAATGGAAATGCGCCTTTACTGTTAGGAAAACACGATCACATGCCATGCATGCACCTAAAACCCCACAGCGGGTGAGCTGCAATTATGCAATTAGCGACCACCTAAATTAGTGACTATATTTTGATGGTCCATACAGTGACCGTTATAGACACGTTTGCTTGTATAGCTCTACCAGTGTTTCGTTGATTGAAATAATATCACCTCAAGAAAGCAGGACTGAGATCGATAACCTTTTCACTAATGATGGGTGGGGGGGGGGGGGTGTTGCGCATACCACTGGGTGGCAACGCCCACTCCATCACATCCCAACATCCATATAAAACCAGGGTTGTCAAGACTAACTGTATGGATAATGTCAAGTGATTTCCTGAAGTAAACAATACGATCTGATTGCAGACCCTCACTCGCCTGTTGTTAGTTACTGTTATGACGTTGTAACCACTTCCAGTTTTTAGATTGCATCCCTAGTTGTGGAATCCTAGTACAGGATCGCACACATTCTTGTGTTAAAATTTGAGCTACAATAAACGAGAAAAGTATTGTTAACACTGTCGTATGCGTTAATTCTAATACCAATAAAGAAAGATTATTGGGTTTGAGAAGCATTTCAAAATTGTCATCATTTCGTGCGTTTGTGTGCGTGCGCTTGTGTGTGGGTGGGTACGCGCGTGCGTGCGTGCGTGCATGCGTGTGTTTGTCGGTCTGTTTACGTGCTCCCCATAAAAACTAATCAGATTTGAGTCAAATTTTAACACAACAAAGAATTGTATTGTGAAAGCGGATATCCAACATTAGCCATGATTCAGAAAAAAGCGAGATGCAATTTTTGGAAACTATTTAGCTCCAAATTTTTACATAGGAAAGGATGTGACCATACCCTAGGGTTTCACAATTTTGGACGTAATATGACAAAATCTGGCGAATAGGAAAGATGTACAATGTGATAAAAATGGCAGGGCGAGGGTCTGCAATCTCTATCTTGTAATTGTATAACCCCAAAACAAGATAAAATGTACCATTTCCCTTTAACCTTAGCAAATACCTCACAAAATGAGACACATTGCTTGTTCATGTCTTTATGCCAAAGCATGTGGGTTGTTAAGGAATATTAACAGGAGGCCCAAGGGGCCTGTATCGTTTACCTGAAATATTTGCCCACTGACACAACCGAACAAAATGAGATGACCATTGGAAAATTTTACCAATCAAATTTCTGTGAAGAATGCTTAGCCAAGTTTTATTAAAATTGGCCCAGTGGTTAATAAGTATGATTTGCTAAGAAAGTTGCAGAAAGTACAAGATGTCCGCCAAAAACGTTATATTTTGATTGATTCATGGTGGACATGTTTTTTTACATATACACATATACAATTTTCAGCCCGATCCATTCAGCGCTTCTAGTTGTTTTCGCGAAAACTAGATGATCCAAGATGGCCGCCGAACCATTTGGTCAAACAAGTTCTCTTGAACAAACCTGGCTTAGCTCTTGCCCTAGATGATGTTTCATGAGTTTTGAATCGATTCCCAAGTGGTTTCGGAGATTTTTAAAGACTTCTACAAATCGGCCAAAATCCAAGATGGCCACGGTTTCGGAGATTTTTAAAGACTTCTACAAATCGGCCAAAATCCAAGATGGCCACCCGCCAAATTGGCCGATCGACTGTTTGAACAAACTTGAATCTCTATGCCCTAAGGATGCTTCCTGCCCAGGCCTGTGCTGTTATGATAACCTGTTGAAAACGCTCTCCATGAGGTTGCCTTAATTTATTTTAGGGGACCTGAACCAGGTTACCGTAATCTGTTGATTTTAGTATGGAAATCAATGAGCTTTCTAAGGTTTAGGTTACCATATGTCTCCTTAAAACATATAAGGCAACCTATTATGAGTTACCATTGGAAATATTACAGCACAGGCATGCTGCCGATATTATATAATTGAAATCGACCAAGTGGCTCTTGAGAAGTCATTTAAAGAAAAAGTTGATGGACGGACGGACAGTGGACGGTCGCCACGGCATAAGCTAACTTGGCGATTCCGGCCAGGTGAGCTAATAATTATTTAAAACATGTTTTGTTTACGTTTCAGATGATACTTATGTTCCAGAGTCATGGGAAAGACACTCATGCTATAAATTCATGATGCTAATTTACCAGCATCTACTTACTGTATCTGATGACATATTTCACTCTGGCATGTTGCTCAAATGCAGTAGCAGTATTCTGCATGTCATTGGTTGAAACTTTGAATCTAGCCTGAATATGGCATTTCAAGGGCATTATGATTTTGCATGACTAAACCATTTAGTCAATTTCATAACATACAAGTCATTCCAATTCCATAATTTTAAAAATATTCTTCTTGGTCTACCAATGGGCATTTCTCAGTACCACTGTTTGGCCCGGCTTGAGTGATAAAGCGTTAAGTTGGATAAATTTGTGTCGCTTTATAGCATGTCATGTAGTTGTAATTTAAGATGGACCAAAATAAAAAGAATTATAAAGTATCATTACCATGCAAAAAATGGCTATGATATTTTCATAAATTACCAACAAATAAACACCCTGGAGATTGTATCGCTCACATGGAACCTCAGTATTTGAATCAGAACACTTGAAAATTAATTTCAAAACACATTTTGGCTGAAAACATACACATTTTGGTCAGAAATGCTAACATATTTTTCTTGAAATGAGGTAATTTGAGATTAAAACCAAAACATTTGGACAGAGATGTATATATTTTAGCAGCAAATATGGAAATCGCAGGTCAAAATGTAACACTTTTGACCAGAAGTATGAAACTTATGATCAGAATTACAAATTATGTGCTAGAAATGTGCATAGGATAGTAGAATTATGTAGGGGACAGAGGTTTTATCTTTTGAAAATTACAACAGTCTGCAATTACCAGTTCATACAGCATGTGAATTCTGTATTTGATGAATGATACTCGTGACTGAGTTAGAAAATCACAATTTTTCATTCATCAAGTACAGAATTCATATTCTGTATAAACTCGTAGATTGTAGACTGGTGTAATTTTAGATTCTTATATCCAGTTTTCAGTACTCATGGTGTCTACTGACAAAAATGACTGAGTAAGGCCAGGTACATTAGTGACTGTACACAATATGTGTATTTAGACACTAGCCCAAGATTATTTGTTTAACATCTAGGCCATGCAACCCTTTAAACAATATATGCCAGTCTTATTAACTACTGGTTCTGCAACAATTAACCATTTTGAAATCAGTGTCATAACTTTTTTTTCTTTTTAACTCATTCAATAAATATAGTATTTGCATTAAATATGATTATTGATTTAATGAACTATAATTATCAGTGTGTTGTTAATAACAAGTATATATATGAGACTTTGAAAACAGTCTTTAGAAACACTGTGGTCACATCCATCACAGGTGTGTGCTTGTCATTCTGAGATTGACTGAGAATGTCTTTTGGGAATTTGGTACCAGTATTACAGATGTTATTCAATTTACTGCATCCAATCATTTAAGAGTGATGAAGAAGAAATCATAGAATGCATCTCATTGCAAGGCATTCTTATCTGTTACACTATATATTGATTTGGTGCACACTCATCACCCTGGCACAGGCTGCAAAACAAAGGAAAGTACTTTTGAATTATATAATATATTATTCACCAGTTGGGCCCCCTGGAATTGCAGTCAAAGATAATGCTATTCTTGGAATCTTATCACTGGAATGATTGGCTCAATCACCAAGCCAGTCATTCCAGTGGTAAATTGTCAACAATAGTATTCTTACGGTCTGAAAATGGAAATTTTCTATGGGGCAATCTATATCCATTCGCAGATCAAGAGAATGCTATTAATGAAATCTTATCACTGCAATGATGGGCTCAATCACCAAGCCAGTTATTCCAGTGTTAAGTTGTCAAAAATAGTCTTCTCATGGTCTGTAAATGGAAATTTTCTAGGTGACAATGTATTTCCATTCGCAGACCAAGAGAATGCTATATTTGAAAGCTTATCACTACAATGATTGGCTCAATCACTAAGCAGTCATTCCAGTGGTAAGTTGTCAATAATAGTCTTCTCACTGTCTGGAATTGGAAATTTTCCACGGGCAATGTATAATCCATTTGCAGACCAAGAGAATGCTATTTTTGAAATTTTATCACTGCCATGATTGGCTCAAGCACCAAGCAGTCATTCCAGTGGTAAGGTGTCAAAAATAGTCTTCTCACTGTCTGCAAATGAATATTTTCTATAGGGCAATGTATTTCCATCCGCAGACCAAGCGAATGCTATTTTTGAAATCTTATCATTGCAATGATTGGTTCAATCACCAAGCCAGTTATTCCAGTGTTAAGTTGTCAAAAATAGTCTTCACATGGTCTGCAAATGGACATTTTCTATGGGCCAATGTATAATCCATTTGCAGACCAAGAGAATGCTATTCTTGAAATCTTATCACGGGAATGACTGGCTAAATCATCAAGCCAGTCTGTCATTTCAGTGATAGGTTGTCAAAAATAGTCTTCTCATGGGTCTGCAAATGGATATTTTCTATGGGACAATTTTTTTTCTTGACTACATTTTCTCATTACTGCGTTCATACATCTTCTGCAGATTGAAATTCCATACTTTTTCTATACCTTTTCCAGACCTAATAATCAATTTCTAGTCCCATTTTATGTCTCAAATCTGTGTCCATATGAAAGCCGCCAAATCTTTCAGAAAAATTATGAAATTTGTAGCAAGATCATCAATATTTTGATTATTATCTATATTATTTTGCAAATGAGAATCACATCTGACAATATTTTAATTTCCCATACATTTTGCAAAGCTGTAGGAGAAAATATTAAATTTTCCATAATTTTCAAGGCCTGAATATATTGGTTTCTTATAATTCCACACTTTTCCCAGACTTTCTGTGTACTTGTGTATGAACCATGCCATTAAAGGGTTAAACCTTTCCCTTGAGGAATATTTTAATTTCAAGGCAGCCATACTGGAAAAACTTTACTAGTGTGTACACAGGTCTGGCAGTTTGTCTGTCAATAAGTTTGACATTTGCATGATGGAACTTAACAACTTTCATCACTTGTTCCTTTTGACAATATCTATTGTGGCTATGACAACTGACCTGCATTCAAAATCCAATATGGCTACCTGATTTAAACAATTCAGATTCAGAGACTGTATATTGTGCCACCACCTTATTCGACTACAGGTTCATAGGCCTAGTTTTAACAAAGGAAATGGCAGTCACTGGAAATGATTCTTATTTTCTTGTTTTAACTCTTTAGCCAGCCAAAAACAGCTTCCGCAGTGGTCATGAGAAATGTGCATTTGCAGACTAAGAGGATTATTTTTGAAAATTACCACTGGGATGGCTGGCTCACTAACCGAACCAGTCATTCCAGTGTTAAAATTTAAAAAAATAATCTCTTGGTCGGCAAAGGGACATTTTCAATGAAAACATGGAATTTATTTTTCAATTCAAGGATTAAAGGGTTAACAGCTTTTTTCATTAAACCATTGTGAAAGCTTGCAGGATGCGGCAACTATTTTTTAGATTTGACCACTTGAAGTATTGGCTCGATAACGAAGCCAGTCATTCCAGTGGTAAATTTACAAAAATTCTTGTCTATAATTACTGCAGTGCTGTACCGGTATTCGAAAATTCATTTACCAGAAACAGAGAATTAACTTGTGTTACTTATGACAAAGGATAAAGGCTAAAATGGCTATAAATAACTGGCTGATTATTTTGAAAACAATTTGACAGTAAAGAACTTAAGGAAGCAACAACACACTCAATCTATTTTCAAAATAATCTGCCAACTATTAGCTGTCACCTAGGGCCTTGGCTCCATTCACTATTCATATTCTGACAGTTATACTGTGCTCTTATAGTGTGGTCGTAATAGAAAGGCTTTATCGATTAAATTAAATCCCGGATTTGAAGAGTAATTTTTAGAGGACGATGGCTCGATTATTTCAAACAACAAAATGTTGCCTGTACTTTTAGATCGAAGCTGTACCTTTGACATGTTAGAAGCGAGGCGGGGCAGAAGATACGAGCTCTATCAGAACAGCGATAGGGATATTCGAAAACTGGTGACTCATTTTGGAAGCTTAAATTACGGTATATAGTAAAGCCAAACCTTTCAGTGATGATCTGTTTGTGTCGATAGCAATGCATTCGGTAGCTGCGAAACGTAGCCCCACGCCATTCCGCTTACGACGTCCAAGCTAGACGTAACGTCGTAAGCGTATGGAGATACAGTACTGCAGCTATGCATTCGGGAAAATGTGCGAAGTTCCGACGTGCACAGAAGAAACAGATATTAATAAACAGATCTAATTTTAACACGTGTTCCCGATCTAAATGTTGACCTAATTAGCCTCTCGCGAATACTCGCCGTGTACGCTGGAAAAGGAGATTCTGAACGTGATGTTCTGAGTTAGACGTTTAACTTACGCGTGGTTCGCAGCACGCGTAAGTTACGACCATATTTATGCCCCCGCGTAAGTTACGCGCTTTTCGTGAACCACGATTTACGCTCCCTACCGTACTTACGCCATATTTACGTCCAATATCGTACTTACGCACCTTTGTGAAACTGGCCCCAACAGTTTTGCTCTGAGCGTTGATTTAGGGGAATACCGGCGTTTTATTTGTTCATTTTGTTCTAAGTAATTGTCTATTCTATTAGTTAATATACTAGTAAATAATTTGGCTAGCGCCTCCCTTAGGATAATTATAATCGTTTGATCGGTATTGCGGTGCTCTACACCGTTTGCTAAATATCCAAATACACCCCTTCTTACAAACACACCATTTTGTCGACTGGTGTCGATATTAAAACATATTAAACCCGTTAATTACGGCCACCTGAATGCTACGATAATATCGTCAATTGCCCATGGTTTGAAGGTCTATCCCATCCGGATCATTAGAGATTAGTTCTGGAAAAAGTAAATTCTTATGACGCCAAGCAATAGGCATATCTTTTGATGAGGAGTGGAATATGACTTTACAAAATAATAAGAAACTGCTATCTTAGTGTTATGTTCATCCCTCGATATGATCCGAGCATATAGTCTAAAATACACTTGGTAGATTGTTACACCTCCCTATATCAATGAACCTTTCCGGTTTTAGCTATGTCCCGCCCATCTCTAGATAAGCTCCACCCACACCTCGCTCGTGTTGGGATAGATCGATCTCTGAACACCCTGACAATCAATTTCCAAAGAACTACACAGGTAAGCTGTTGAATATTTTGAAACTAATTTGACTGGGTGCTGTTACTGCCTAACAGCATGTTTATTAATTGGTAAAGAATAACAAAGACACACAATTCATACAACGTGTCGGATTCTTGAAGATTTGATGAAGTTCTATATGGAACCCTTTGTGACGTAATGGTTGTGACGTCATCATACACGCGCTTAGCTGATTATGACGCCATACGCGGTCAGATGATGGATGGATACTCTGGAAAGGTGAATTCACCTTTCCAGAGTACCCACCCATCGTATGACGTCATAATAAACTGCGTGATGTATACAATGGCATCATAATGAATGACGTCGATAAGTACGTCACGAACGCATATTTGAAGACGGTCTATGCGTTGTTGTACAAATTGTTTGCCTTTATTATTTAATAAATATTCTGTTGAATATTTTGAAACTAATTTGACTGGGCGCTGTTGCTGCCATAGGCAGCAACAGCGCCCAGTCAAATTAGTTACACAATATTCAACAGCTTCCTTGTATAGTTTTCAGGAAATTGATAGCTAGGGCATTTGGGGGATCGATCAATCCCAACACGGCGAGGTGTGGTGGAGCTTAGCTAGTGATGGGCGGGGCATAGCTAAAAATGGAAAGGTGAATTGGGTAGCAAATAGCACAATACTAAAAACTCGATCGACTCGTTGTCCCTTGAAAGAGACGCACGCGCGTCGATCTGTCTTTCATTAAACGGCGGACATATGAATGACTGTAGCTCGTCAAGTTGCCAATCTGCTGGAAAACATATATCTAACCTTAAAGGGATATTCCACTGGGGGATTTTAAGCATCTGACGTAAAGTACTAATTTTCCGCATTAATCTGAGACCAAGAGCACAATTTTATGCCAACAAATAAAAAAGATATCCTCAATTTAAATTGCTAAAGTAACCAGTAGATAGAGGCGCCATTTTTGACAAGCAGCAGACGTCACCGACACACCTACTCTGTTTGCCCGATCGAGGATAGCCGTAACCAGGGGAGGTAAATCTTGCATCTCGTGGCTAAACAACTGACACTGCCACAGTGTTTGGAGGAAATTAAAGTGCAATTAGTGTCCCGATCCCAATGAGTCATTGTAGTGCTAAATTGTCAAAAATTGTTTTCTTATGGGTGATTTCTGTTTTTAAAAAGCATTGAAGGGTTATGCCAGGAGCGTGTTTGCAATCAACCAGCTACAACAAATTCTTGAAAAATATTTTAGTTGAATAAATGTTGAATGTAATTTCTCTAAAAGCTGTTGCTATTGCAACTTCTGCTTCCAGTCAAATTCCAGTTTCAAAATATTCAACTGGCAGTAAATATGGGTCAACATTAAAAAATTTGGAATCAATTAGTTAACTCTTTCAAGGACAGAAAAGCAGAAAGCTTAAAATTTACCCTGCATAGGCCTATTGTGAGAAACTAATTAGTTTGGAAGCTACTGCAACATAATTCCAGGAAAATTTAATTCAGAATATTCAACACTCTTGCGTAGTTATTTTAAAATTGGGAGTAAACGTTGTAAATGATTAATAACGCTGGATATCAATAGTGTGAAAGCACTAAACTACTAATTATGTCTAGCATACACTTGTCATTATTTACTAGCTGTCACCTCCTATCGTCTACGAAGTAAGCCGCTAAGCGGTTGCCTATAATTGACCGACCGGACAATCAGCGACATCGTTTCATTTTGGTTTGCAAATACCGTTTTACAATTGATGCAAGCAAATACGACGTTAATTGTCGAGTTTGATTCTGTTATATTAAAATTAAGTACCGCGCCTTTTGTTTTGAAATGCATGACACATTATTTTAAAATTATACAGATTATATGTTCTAAACTTGTGTCTTCCATATTTAAATGTGGAAGATATCCATCCAGTGCCGATGTTATGAAGCCATCTTTCAGTTAGCCCCTTTTCATGCGGATGCTTCTGTGGATCCAGTATCTGAAAATGTGAATTGCCGTACCCTTTCCATGCTCGTTTCTATTACTGCAAGCCCATGGATGACATGCGGACATGATGCGATTTAACCATTTCACACCAGCACTGGCCTCTGCAATCGTCAAGTTGAGGACTCAGGTCAAAAGAAGGCTATTTTGAGAATTTACAACTAAAACGACTCTCAGTAACAGAACCAGCCATGCCATTGGTCAGTTTTCAAAAAATAGTCTTCGCTGGGCATGCAAATGGCCATTCAATAAGGAAATATTCTGATTTTCCTGACATAATTAGGTCATTAAAGGGTTAATTAATATTCGGCCTTCATAACGCGCAGTAAACAGGTAAATCTAAAAGCGCTGGCGATATCTTGCTGGTGTGTCGTTGACGTCATAATCTCGCTGGTTCTCTCTCTCGTTGCGAGAAAATGGATGCGCCCAGGAGTCACGTTTTCGAGCGTTTTGGGCATATTCATTTTATTATTTCACGGCAATGGAACAGCGTATTTTATATTTTTTTGCGGCAACTATTTCGGATACTATACACCTGTGCAAAAGTTAAGCACCAGCAAAAACAATAGAACGTAGAAACATGATGGTACAACTAGGCTGCCATACTTTTTGTCCCCGCGTTAGCTGACATAATTCCAAGTACGAAATGCACATGCATGCATGACTTTACGCCGCTTGATGTCCGTGCGTGGCGGGAAACAGCACACGTGTTCAGTTATGTAAAAGTCCAGTTTGAGGTGTAGAACATTACATACAGATTTAGGCGACACGATTAGGAATTTTGTGTTCATGACCGTGGTTTATTTGTACAGAGAGAATTAGCTCTTGATTGTGAACCGCTATGGCAAGACGAAGGTTAAGTGATCGTGTGAAATGGCAAATCATAGGCATGCATACCACTGGTATGTCATGCAGAGAGATTGGCAGACAGCTGAACATTAACCATACTGTAATCAGTCGTTTGATTGCAAAACATGGGCAAACTAACGAGGTGAAGGACAGGCCTAGATCTGGAAGACCGAAGAAGACTACTGCCCGTGATGATCGAGCCCTAGTACGCCTTGTTAGGAGATCTCCATTCACCAACAGCAGAGTGCTCAGCCAGCAATGGGAAACGCGCAATAGAGTGTCAATGTCTACCGTCAAAAGGAGACTGTATGCTGCTGGCATGAAAGCTAGGAGACCTGTCAGACATCCTCTCCTCACTGCACACCACAAAGAGGAGCGTCTGAGGTGGTGCAACGAAAGAAGACACTGGAACATGAGATCCTGGAGACGGGTACACTGGTCCGATGAAAGTCGGTTCCTGCTTCATGCCACAGATGGTCGAACTCGTGTATGGAGGTCCAGACGCACGGCGTACGACCAACGTAACATCATGGAAGACGTTCCATTTGGTGGAGGTTCCGTTATGATATGGGGGTGCATCTCATTTGATTGTAAGCTGGGTCTGTTGACTGTACCTGGAACACTAAATGGACAAAGATATCAAGATTCCATACTGGATAGAGTTGTGGTCCCTCATTTTGTAAATCATGCACCTGGAACCCACCCTATATTCATGGATGACAACGCCCGACCCCATCGTGCTAGAGCTGTGCATGAATACCTCCGCCAGAATGCCATCGAAACCCTACCATGGCCAGCAAGGAGCCCTGACATGAACCCTATTGAGCATATCTGGGACATTCTGGGAAACATGGTGAGAAGGAGAGATCCTCCTGTGCAGAACCTACAGGAATTAACAGACGCACTCCATCTTGAATGGCAACGAATACCACAATGGCGTATCAGTCGGTTGGTGACCAGCATGAGACGTCGTGTCCAGGCCGTCATCCAGGCACAAGGTGGATATACCCGGTTTTAATAATGACAGTCTCAAACTCGTGCACAGATGTTAAACTTCGTTTTCAGACACCATTAATGACAATCTAGCCACGTGTGTCAACTGTAGGGCAATAGTTGGCAGTTATGTCAGCGTAACCATATTCAGGCCTCGTTTTCAAGTTCAAACAAAAACATACAGTGTTTCCCCACCATCATAATCAGCATTCCTCTAGTTGCATTATTACCTCTTGCACTAAGATGGATGGGTACATAAATGTTTATGCTATTGCTTTCTTCATAGCACATGAATATACCCTCGCATGTGCGTAAAAATAGGGCGGTGCTTAACTTTTGCACAGGTGTATATATAGTATATTTTTAGGTGACTTATTCCCGATTTTCACTGGAATTTCCCTTTAATATTTCTATAGGGGGCCTATTGGAACGATACAACTGTATACTCAAGACCTCCGTCCAAAGAACGGAATTGAAATATGAGTTATAGATATCTAAAATAAGCTACCGATATTTAGAATAAGCAAGTGTGTTTAAAGATTGAGTGAACAGAAAAGACCTCTTTATGGCCGAAATATAGACACTGGAAGAGCCAAAACTATGACAATGATAATGATATAATGGCATAATGATAATGATATAATGGCATAATGATAATGATATAATGGCATAATGATAATGATATAATGGCATAATGATAATGATATACTGGTATAAGCATATAACGAAATTATGATAAAATGAGAGAAAATATCCGGGCAACTAGCTTGTCATGATTT
This sequence comes from Chaetoderma sp. LZ-2023a, assembly GCA_034401795.1. Classification (NCBI taxonomy): domain Eukaryota; kingdom Metazoa; phylum Mollusca; class Caudofoveata; order Chaetodermatida; family Chaetodermatidae; genus Chaetoderma; species Chaetoderma sp. LZ-2023a. The sequence continues at coordinate 90,532,038 of CM067359.1, forward strand.
TTTGTCCGGAAAATAAGTTTGGACGAGCGCGCGCGATCGTCCATTTTCGGACAAAGCGCGCGATCTGTCTCTTCAGGGGGGGGGGGGGGTTACATAGATGTGAGTATGCGGAAATGTATATAAATCATGAATCAAGCTATAACTTGTCTATTACAAACTGCAAAGGTATAAATATAATTCAACAGATTTATTTATAAATACTAAATATGTCTGTTATCACCACAATATTGGAAAGAACGTTGTTTGATAAATGGATGAAAGAAATCTGGATATTTTACAAGATCCACATTTTCTGGATAAATCCGCAGAGATTGTCGGCCTGACATATGCGCTATCGGAGAGTCTGGAAGTCATATGATGAACAGGACTACAAAACCAGCATTTATAGTGGTCTTGAGTAATGTCCTTTTGCAGGCCAAGAGACCACGGTACTATTTTAAAAAAATAGCCACTAGAATGACTCGCTTCGGGGAATAACCGAGCCAGCCATTTTAAGGGTAAATTGTCAAAAATAGTGTTCTCTGGGTCTGCAAACGGACATTCAATAAGCAATTATTTTGATTTTCTTTAACAAATTTACTCATTGGCAGCCTACATACTCACCGAGCCAGATGTAAGTCCAGGTGTGTTCCCGCCTAGTCTAGTGAAGCCCCTATCCCGTGCGTTCTTCTATGACTTCTAATACTAATAATAGGATATTTATAGTGCGCTATAATTCCACGCAATTATTGCGTGCTCTAAGCGCTTACAATAATAAAATAAAATGATCATACAGTTGGATATGCCTGACGGAACAAAAACGTTTTAAGATTTGATTTAAATATAGCTAGAGTGGATGAAGATTTAAGACTAGCTGGAAGATCATTCCATTCTGCAGAGGCAACAAAAGCAAATGTTCTGTGACTATAGGTTTTTGATTTAACTTTCGGAATTTTAAGCAGGTTTAGATTTGCAGATCTAAGTTTGCGATTTATATGTTTTTTCTTCAATTTATACGGTAAATATATGCAATATAACACCAATGAATCACATTAAAATCTTGTTTGTTTGCGAAGGATGTCTAAAATAAACATCGATTTAACAGCACTAAGCCCCCCGAGTCATGCCATCACAAAATAACTGACACTGCGATTGCCTTTCATTACGTAGCGCAGTAATACCAACCATATGCTTGACTCCTATCTGCCAGCGTTCTGATAATATGACCTCTGACTAAACAGCAGTTAAAGGCCCATATTCACCCCGTAATACTTGAAAATAAAAATGTTAAAATTATATGCTTTTGGCGGCTTACCCCTTTAACACTTACATCAGCCAAAACGGCTTCTACGGTAGGCTTGAGAAATGTCAATTTGCAGAAGAGAAGACTATTTTTGAAAATTTACCACTGGAATGACTGGCTCGATAACGGAGCCAATCATTTCAGTGCTAAACTTTCAAAATCTTTGAAAAAAATAAAATTTTCTTGAAGAAATTCAAGGCTTAAAGGGCTAACTTATGCACCTGAATGCACTGAAACGACATAAATTTTGATATATGATTTCATTCCGTATAAATTACTAAAAGTTCTAAAATTGAATGAGAGACACTATCACTATTTCAACTTTGTAAATAAATAGATTAGGCGAATGTATTTTTGCCGTTTTAAGTTAAATTTTTGGCAGTAAAGTGTGTGGGGTGGGGTGGGGAGGGGTGGGGTGGGAGTGGGGTGGTTATGTGCGGCAGAATAAATTAATTAAATAGAAAAATAAAGAAAATAGGAACTATGAAACAAAGTGGTCAGCTGGTTGTAAGAGAAGCTGCTGGCCAGAGGAGACTCGGGGAGATGACCGTTGTCAGCTCTAAACTAGTCCCTGACAAGGTCACCCTCCTCATCTTGCTCCTAAAATTGCTCCTCAAATTTGATCAATCTCGCTCAGCCCCAGACCCTACCCCGCCCCCCCCCCTCCCTTTCTACTCCTTAGTCCATAATAAGATTTCACAAATTTCGGAGAAATCAGTTCAGAGCTGCTGGAGAAGTCATTTGTTGTGAAACCTTAGTCAACCAATATGGCTGTCAGACGAATCCAGAAATCACGTTCTCTCGAACATCTTCGTTTACGACTTGGCCTTAGCATCAGTTGATGTTCCTTATGGTTCAAATTAAATGGCCAAGCAGTTTCCGAGATTTTAAACCTTGTTTTAAAAAAGTGAGCAAAATCCAAGATGGCTGCCTGGCAAATGAACCAATCAGCTTCATTTGAATAATCTTGGATCTCTATCACCAAAAGCTGCTTCATGATAAATTTGGTTTTAATCAACCCAACGGTTCTTCAGAACATGCTTAGAAATCTACGTCGATGACAGGCAGACGAACGGCGACATATAGACAAGCGACGGAGGGTTGCCATGGCATAAGCTCGCTTGGAAATGTATGAAGAAGCCATCAATACATCCAAAGCTTCAAAACACATTTTTAGGACAATGCGGTGAAGTGCCACGGTATGTGAGCTGAATGTAGATGACATGGAATAGATGAATCCAGTCTATCGACTGCGTCACATGTAGGCTGACATCATAATAATTTACATCATGAATGAGGCAATTAAATCCGATATAAACATTTAAAAGTTCGTCAAGTTGTACGAATCTTTGCTATTTAATAAACATTTTGTTGAATATTTTGAAACTAATTTGTCTGGGCGTGTTTTTAGATTGTACATATTATCTTTACACGATTTCTTACTCGAAATAATGGCCATGATCACAATGTCTCCAGGAATGACTGGTACCACTGGAAAGCCTGAAGATCAGGGACTTGATAGACGCCAATCAAACCAATAACTTCTTAGCCATTCCATTGATCGGCTGACTCCGCATAAGACGCTGCTGTAACCTGCATTCAGACACTAACTGTCCCTGATTGGCGGAGGACACGCTTATGTAGTAATAGTTTAAAAGACACGCGCTGTGTTGAACAAAACCGTCTACCAGTCCATGTCATGCGCTGATGGTTCGACAATGACTCCGGTTGATGGGCTCGGTGTGAGATGACATCTACATAGCCACCAGCGCACAACCACCTTTTCTAAAAGGCTGCCTTGCAAAAGCGGCCTAATAACAGCCTAAATTTGTCCACCTCCTGAGGACTGTCCACCGCTCCTTGTGATGCTCAAAGCCATGTCTACAGAAGCCCTGCACCATTTCCCGATACTGACGTAAGATCGAACCTGCTTCTACCAAGGCAGAAACCACATGCACAATCTTCAGCCTGCACTCATGACGATCGCATACGCCACAGTCTAGCAGCCGCCTGTTCCGGAAGAACTGATACATTACACTCGGTATCAGTCTCTAACCAAGTTTTGCTTTGTGCCACTACGTGTCTCGCTTTCCTGAAGAACGTTTTCTGTGAAAACAGAACATCTCATGACAGCTGACTTCCATCGCCTGGACTTCCGTTCTAAGAAGTTCCACCTGCTGGCTTTGTGATCTCTGGCCGGCGAGGACTAAGTCATCGTGTGACGTTGTGTCTTGGGAAGATTTCTACCAAGGATGGTTCAAATCCGACAACATCCGCAGTAGCAAAACTTGGACCCTGCAATTATGGGACTTTGTGACTGTGAACTTTTACCACTCTACTGAGACTTGCAACTGTGCCTTAAATCTCAAATGTTTTCAATTTCTTACAGATCTTTAAATATACAGCCATAAGGCTCATTTTCATTTCTCCCTCTCTGCTAGCGGACATTTCTTTTTTTTGCTTAGGAAAATCCTCACCTGCGGATGACAATCTCGCACCCCACTCGACGTGAAGAAATATGCTAGCGCCATTAGCAGTGTCATTTTTTGTATCAAAAACCACAGATGACGACATCTGCCTTAACCGCCAACTTTGCATGTGGTGTCCTTTGTGCTTCCTGCAGCGTGAATATTCTAAATTGCGCTGTGATCGAAGACGCCAGATCCTCTTCCAAAAAGGCTTTTTGCCACTTGCTCAGTAGATCCTCCCCACAGCACTTAGAACCTCTCCTAAAATGTAAAGTCGCCTCCCGTTTAGCTCGTGCTCGAATCTCCTGTGATCATCGTGTGTTGATATGTGTGTTGATAAGTGTGTAGGCACTGCGATATGCGCTCTTTCGGCTGACCTATGCACCTCTTAGGAGTAGCGAATTTATCTTAGGATAAGGAAAGCTGAGTCTCCAGTTCGCTGCACTTCTCAGCTCACATTCTAGCACCTAAATACCACTGTCGCCAATTCCCTGCGCCATTGTGAATGATCTTAACACTGCGACCTTTTCCGTGCTACTTAAGACCACTTCCATGAACACTTCATCCTCTAAGGCTTCAAATTCCCCCCACGTTCCTTTCGACTCACTCATTCTGGTCTTACGACCCTTTTGTCCAGTTGTCTTAGAGAAAAGACTCACACCTCAGCCACTAGCATGCACTAAGCAAACCTCTGATGGAAAAACCACCGGGGCTCGATCTTCTCAGTCGACTCGAGACTTCTTTCTTTTGGAACTGCCTCGTCCACAGACTGGATAAAACTTTTAATTAAGTGGTCCAGCAGTTATCATTGTGCAAGGCGACTGAACCGGATAACCGCCACATCAGCCACAATATGTGCCCAGTTTTGCAGGCTACTTTCTGCATGATGTCACATTAGACCTCAGAGGCGCCACGACTGGACAGAGGTTCCTTAAACTCTTTCCTCTTTAAGTAATTATATGAGGCAATTTGCGCATCTGCAACTCAGAAGGAGGGAGAGGTCAAGCATGAATCTCGTCATCGTCCTCATCATTAACCATGAGTTCGACGTAAAGAGATGGCAAGTTTATTTCCCCAGGGATTCTAGGCATGGCTAGATCCAAGTGTAAAGCTAACTCGTGGCTTAACATTAACATATCAGGGGTGAAGCCGGTGCTGGAATGTACAGAAGTATGGTATGCCATGAGTACGTATGGGTGACGGAGATCCCAATCTCGGCAGCCAAGGTGCATTTCCTTAGTCAACATTTTTGGTGTCACTCAAGTCAATGTAGGCTCCAAGCGAACAATTCTCCCAACTTTGCAAGGGTAGAGATTCTCGCTTAACTAAACTGATTGCATTCTTTTTGCGGCCACCTGAGGCATTGAACCATAAACACCTCATTTAGCTAAACCACCATCTTGTGCAGGATCCATTAAAACCACTAGGAATAGTGACACTTAGAAGAACTGCATCTGAACATCTGAGAACATCGGATCAACCAGGTGGCATCTACTAAAAGGTTCCAAAGAAAGAGGCACCATCGCCCATCTGAAGACGCCAAAGTAGACAGTTGTCCTTGCTCTGGTATAAGCAGACCACTAGGAGTTACCCTTAGTACCAATGATTTTCATGACAGAATAACCTCTTATAGACCAATGAAACACAAAGCGACTGTTAGCTACGTAACCACCATTGGGAAGGAATACCGCTGTCTCTTCATCCCACTCCCCAAGAACTGTTCTCCTCCCCATTCCTTGTAAAGAACCCCAGAGGGACAGCTTATCACTTCCTCACAGGCCATACTCCTTTCAAGCAACGATTGTAAGTTAGGGTGATGCCAGTCCGACGAAGAGGACGCAAATTGATCCTTTCTTTCCCCCCACTGTGCACTTTCTTGGCCAATGGAAAATACTGCTCATGGAGCCTTTGGAAAAAAAAAATGTTAAGAAAGACCACCCTCGAGACTTCTCTCTCGCCTCCCGTCCCCTCCTCGATACACTAGCACCCGAGAGAGAACCACTTGAAAAGAGCCTGGCTCGAATGCAGGTAGGACCGAAAGCCACCTACGGTGAAGAGAGCCACCTGCGGCCTTTTCCTTCTGTATCGCATTCACTCCACCCGCACATGCCTCCCTCAACCTGCAGACAACCTGATCGAACTTCATCCTCCTAAGGAAAAGCTGGCTAGCCTGGGAACACTCCTCCGAATGTGTGCACTGAGAACTGCAGCTGCCACCATGGAGAGAACAACCGCTGGAGCCAGCACCGCCACTGCCGCTCCCGCCAAATCAACGACCAGCACCACCGCCACTACTGCCACCTCTACAACCACCGCCACCACCACTACTACTGTATCAACAACTGTCGGCACTGCCACCGCCACTACCACCGCTTCTACAACCACCGCCACCTCAAGCACCACCTACTTCTGCTGGGACGAACGTATGTAGAGCAGCGCTCATTTCCTCTACTCTGACTGAGAAGACTACATCTCCGACCCAGGATGGCTGCCTCTAGCCCCGAAACTCCACGCATAGACGACTACGGGGATGAAAAGTGTGCATCTCCTTCTGAAGAGGGCAGAGTATTCCAGACAATAGTAACCAAGAGCCACCCGGAAGGGCAACCCACCCTGGCTGTGCATAGTGTCTACTTCGATGACCTGACCACGCCGGACCGGCATCCTGACCCAGAGCACGACAGATATGAGGAGCAGGAGTGCTTCCGCGATGACCAACTACCCGGTCTCTCCATACGATGTAACGACAACGGGCGGGACAGGGGCAAGATGGCGGAGGCAGCGGGGATGACAGATCTTAATCTTCATGGTAATATATGTAGGGGTGGGGGTGAGGGTGCGCTTTCTCGTCGGAATACCTAAGAGTAGAATTGTTGATTTGTTCAATTCAGATGCTTGAATCATGCACCTGAATATTTGACTGGTTATAATATCCTCACAAATGAATCTACTGCATTTAATTATATAAAGCTGCGGGATTTGAGTGGCCATGGCACATTGGATTGACAATTTTGATCTGGGAATTCTGGCGTGAACGTGTACCGTTAGCAAAGTAGACCATTGAAATTTTAGCAACGACTTTTCAGCGACAACGTCTCACTTCTCTTTCGTTTCTTTTCGTGTTAGGACACGAGGAGAGATTATCTGGCGGAATGGTTATTTGTGATGAAAGGGGTTTTAGAGTTTCGTTTTAACGGCCTGGTCATACTCCTTGTTTCACTTTCGTTTCTTTTCGTAATAAGAAACGAGGAGAGATGATCCGGTGAAATGGTTAATGGGTAAGGGGAGGAATGATGGAGGGTGGGGCGGGCGGTAAATGATGATGATATGGGGATTAACGTTGAATAAATGAGGGTAAGGATGAGGGTAAGATTGCAAGTACGTAAATAGATAATTACATATATATATATATATATAATGTACACTGAGTAAGTTTATATTAGTTTTACTACTGTTTTACACATTGTCCGCCACAGCCTTATGTAATTTGTACACCCAAGGGCCTGTTGCGGAAAATAAATCATCTATTTATCTTAGTGGGTCTTGCAGGGGTCTTGGCTGTCCTTAGAATGAAGACGGGTTGGGGTGGGGTCTTGGCTGGCCTTAGAATGAAGGTGGGTTTTGGTGGGGTGTTGCTGTCCTTAGAATGAAGGTGGGTTGGGTGGAGTCTTAGCTGGCCTTAGAATGGGGGTGGGTTGGGTGGGCTCTTGGCTGGCCTTAGAATGGGGGTGGGTTGGGTGAGGTCTTGGCTGGCCTTAGAATTGGGGTGGGTTGGGATGGGGTGGGTTGTGTTGGCTAATCTTCTATATCCTTGAACTGATCGTTGAACCATTCTCTGATGGTCTCATGGTATCCATCGTTTGATCCGATGAAGGGTCTATCAGAGTTGTGGACAGCGAGTGGTTGCTATGGACGGAGTGTCGTTTCTTAATGACTTGCTACTTTGAACATTCATTTACGACAATCATCAGAGGAAGAGATGTCATTTACCCAGTCATCCACACATACACGCACTCGCTCAGTCACTAATAACACAATAATATCTAGATAAATAGAGATGTATTTCATTTTAACTCTACATCAATTATCTTATTATTAGAATATATACATGTACTGCTTCGTAATGTTATGTTAAAATAAACACATAACATATTGGTAACAGTAATAAACATTGTTTACAAAATACAAATTCTTACAGATAAAATGTTAAGATATATAACCTGTACACCTGTCAAGCATTGGTGTCGACATGCCCGTCACCAACACACGTGTAGAGAAGCACGCATACATACACGCACGCACGCACGCACGAACGCATGCACGCACGCACGCACGCACGCACGCACGCAAACGCGCTTTTACGCATGTACACACACGCACGCCCAAACACACGTACACGTACGCTCGCACGCACGCATGCACACACGCTCGTAACCACCCACACACCGACGCACTTATCCGCCCATGCACTCACTCACCAACCCACCCACTCATCTAACCTCCCACCCACTCACCTACTCACCCAATGACCTACGCACGCGCACACACGCGCGCGGGCACACACGCACGCATACACACACGCACGCACGCACGAACACACACATCATCATTGCCACACACGCACACGCGTTCTTGTTTCCTTCCAGTCTTGTTTCTGCTGGCAGTAGTCTGTCTATGATTGCAGTGTTCCGTGGTTACATTCATTCTGACTGTTAAAATATATCTATATAATAATTGCATTAACGCAGTGATCTTGAGGAATGTCCAATTGTAGGCCGAGAGAAGACTATTTTCACAAATATGTATCATTGGATGAGCCAGTCATTCCAATGGCAAATTAAAAAATATAGTCTTCTCTTGACCTGCAATTAGACATTCAATAATCAAATATTTAGTTATACTTGACCGAATTTAGCCATTATACGCTTGAAGCATGAGTCCCCTCAATCACGATTTCAAGGCGGCCGTACAATCAAGCTGCGCCAATCAGCTAACAACTTCAACACACCTTTCCCATATTGACGTCATTACGCCGGGATTCCCCTAAATTAACAATCAGAGCAAAACTGCTGACCCGCGTTGAGTTACTTTTGCACTAAAATACACCGCAATCTAAACCGTTCCTATGATAAACTCAACTCATTATATTATTTAAATCGTGTATTATTGCAAAGCGCGTTCAATTGCCGAAACATTAATGCATTATTTTTATATTTTTGTAAAGTTTTCACTGAGTTATTGGCGTATATAAATACACTATTCGACTTAGATTCATTAAATGACTCAATAGGGGATATTTTAAAATTGCAGTCAACTGTATTAAATTTTATAAAACTATAAAAACTAATACAGAAATGTATAGAAAATTTGCTTAGCTTTCCAATGATGTATGACTTAGCTTTTCATATGCACTGCCTAAGCTGTACTGTATCTGATTCCCATAGTAAAGTAATGCTGTTTGAGCGTCGGCTATCGCGGTTACCGGCCGGAAGTGGTATGCGCAATGTATTCTGGGAAGGTATTTCCCCAAAATACGCTAATATGGGAAAGGTCTACTGTTGCAATGGCTTCCATTCAAACTAGTTCCAAAATATTCAACAAGTGTCAAATTAGCCGTATTAATGGTCAAGGCGGTCAGAACAGCCTCTGCAGTGGCCTGAAGCAATGCCCATCTGCAAGCCAAGAAGACTAATTTTGAAACTTTACCGGCCAGCCATTCCAGTGATAAATAGTCTTTTGTTGGCCTCCAAATAAATGAGCACTAACTTTTTGATAATTAACCTTTTGATAATTAAGTCGTGCAATCTACAGTGGTCTAGATGAATGACAATAGAAAGCTATTCGGTGCTAAATTAATTTTTTTAAATAGTGTTCTTGGGCTGCAACATCTTCAATTTTAATGAAAAATCTTGACCATAAAAGGGTTAAGTGATATGCGTTGCCTGTCGAGTGCTTTGATGAGCTGGTGACATGACAGGAGTTAATATTTTAACACTTTCGTGACGAAACCGACCAAAACCGGCCTATGTAATAGTTTTGAGTCCATTTTCAAGCCAAGAGAAGAGTATTTTTGACATTTTACCACTGAAATGACTGGCTCGGTAACCGAGCCAGTCATTACAGTGGTACATTTTCAAAAATAGTTTCCTCTTGACCTGAAAATGGACATTCAATAAGTAAATATTTTAATTTTTCGAAGAAATTTGGTCATTAAAGTATTAATAACTTGTTATATCTGGTTATTACGCTTTACCGGATGTGAATGAGCCAAAGATAAAATAATAAACTTGATTGTGTGTGTGGCTAACAAATCCCGACAAAATTAGCCTCTATTCGACAAGGTCATTAGACTGTCACACAAATAGAGGCCTGAATTTCTAGCTATGCATCGTATATTTCTAGCTATGTACCTCGCATTTCTAACCGTGCCCGCCCATTTCTAATCGTGTCACGCCCATTTCTAACCGTGCCCCGCCCATTTCTAACCATACCACGCCCATTTCTAACCATGCCACGCCCATTTTAACCTTCCCCACCCATTTCTAGATAAGCTCTGTCAATTTCTACGTACGCTTAAGTAAATTTTATTTAACAGTTTGAACCCTGAATCCGCGGAATACCAAATTCAAGGGCACTATACAAGTAAGTGGTTGAACATTTTGAAATTAATTTGACAGCGATAGTCAGCAAGAGCTTCTATTCATATTAGATTCAAAACTATTTAACAGAATGATTGGTAACTTGTAAATTCGTTCAAACGCATACTATCGGAACTTTGCCACTTTAGTGTCTGGCTTACGTCATTTGATTGTGACGTCAGCTAACAAGTGACGTATTTTGATTATGACGTCAGATACTTGTTCGGTAACCACCTTTAGTGCTATAAAGGTGTTTGTATGAGTTCTTACAGAGGGTTCTCTTGGTATACATCTTACCAGCTAGGAGGTCATAGAAACGCACCCGTACATGTAACAAGAGGTCAAAGGGGCATGTATCGCTCATTTGCAGTTATTGGCCACTAGCACAAACGAACAAAACGAGATGACCACTGGAAAAATGTACCAATATAATTTCTGTGAAGAAGGATTATCCAAGTTTTATTAAAATTGGCCCAGCGGTTAATAAGTAGTCTTTTGCATGATTTCCTCAGAAATTTTTAGAAAATCCAAGATGGCCACCAATCATGCTAAATTTTGATTGATCCACGGCGGCCATGCATTTTTTACGTATCAACCTTTTATGGAGAAACTTTAACTGCCCTTAATCCCTAATCATTTCTCTCAGATTTCCGCCCAAGCCATTCAGTGGTTCTGCAAAAGCTATGTCATCCAAGATGGCCGCCGAAACATTTAGCCTAACAAGTTACCCTTGAATAAACTTGGTTCAGCTATTGTCCTAGATAATACTTTATGAGTTTTGAATCAATCTCCCAAGTACTTTCGGAGAAGTTTATAAAGATGTTTCTAAAAGTCGGCCAAAATCCAAGATGGACACTGGCCAAATTGGTCGATCAGCTTCCTTTGAACAAACTTGGACCTCTCTGCCTTAATGATGCTTCCTGCCAAATATACTTGAAATCGGGCCAGTGATTCCCGGGAAGTTCCCATTGTTTTAGTATGGGAGTTTTTAGCGGGAAAATGATGTCAAACCTTTTATCCGACAGTTTCAAAAGTGGAAATTGGAAATCAGCATACCCAAAAATGTATAACGAGTTTTAGCTTCAAAATTCATCAAATAAAAAAATCCAAATGGCCGTCCAGCATGCTACATTTGGTGGGTCCACGGGGGCCATGTTTTTTACGTATCAACTATATAAATTGAAATCGGCCTAGTGGTTCTTGAGAAAATGTTGTTTAAAGAAAAGGTGGACGGACAGATGGATGGATGCCATACGGACAGATGATGGATGGTCGCCATGGTATGCGCTCACTTGGTCATTCTGGCCAGGTGAGCTAATAATATTATACAATTACTATGTTTGGAAACCCCTGCGCATGCCTTCATGGACGGGAACAGTATGTCACATATGTGTTTAAGCACATTTAATTAAAGTGGTCGGACTTTGCCGTGATATTATGGTTCCTGGAAGGGATTAACCATTTCTCTAAGACTAACATATTATGCCCATACATGGGTATGATGTATGTTTTGGATTCGAGGCCATCCAGATCCTCACTATATATCATACTATCTTTTTGAAGGACTCAAACGTTAGGGAATCTAAGGCTATGTTCACACTAGCGAGTTAATCCAGAGTAACACCATACACGTTACTCCAGATTAACCTTCTAGTGTGAACATGGCCTTAGGTCTTGTTCTCATACAGCCGCTATTTCGATAAATAGCAGGTATATCTGCTACCATTCTCATTGGAGTGCCTCTTGTCCAGGAATAGATACGTCACTTATTTCTGAAGCTTAATCCCACAAAATCGTCAGATTATCTTCCACCAGTGTGATTGCAAGCACACACACACATATATATATGTGTGCCTTTCTAATGCATATTTCATGCAAATTTCTTAGTGCTTGTTTCAGTAAGATATCAAATATTGTTTGTTGAATGAATAATGTGTTTTTTCTATTTGTAGTTTTGCCAGATGGCTTATCATCAGCAAAATATATAGCTTTTATTACTAACACCGGTTATATGCTCATTTAAGATAAATGGAGCATAGTGCACATTGATATATTGGTGACTGGTTTCGTGATGCACATTCATATGATTCATGTTGTGCCACTATGTATAACAATTAAAAGATGATGGTTATGCCATTGAATGTTTCATCTGTAATATACCAGTTCTCGTCCCAACCTATGAGGTGATACATTCAGTACGCATATCAGAAGAGCTGGCATCTAAGTGTCAAGAATATTTTTCACAGTGCTACGAAAGTTTTAAATTGGGAAACATAAAAATATGAAACTTAGTGTGCTGAACGTATAATACTTATGGTCATGTTGGTTTTCAGTTGTAGAATAATTCATATTCTTTTAGAGATTCTGATAATCTGACTAATCTGAATCACCATAGTGTTTACAGACCTACTTACCTCGCACAGAAAAAGAATACACATTCTATAGGTGGTAGATGGAGAAATAAGACGAAGCAGCATCATATTGCACCGGGCATCTAGTAGCTTTACAATGAAGTTTTGTGATTTGTTCGCTTCTAGGTTTAATTTCCAGATTAAGCCACATGTTTCTTGAATACATGTACCTCGGGAGATCGGTTTGAAGTCGTTTACACTTTTTTGCCTCTACTGAGAGTTAATCTACAAGAGTAGAATTGGATCAAGCAGCAGAAACAGTAACATAGCATCAAGTTGGAAAATACATAAAACAGAGTTTGTTATTTAATAAGATGTTGTTTTTGAATTGGCAATCTTGGGGCATTCACACATAAGGACAGTGTGCATCTACTAAGCAAAATATTGTTAGTTAATAGCCTCTTGTACAAGAGAGCCTCGGATGATAAAGATCTTGCTGGCTAGACAATTTTGATTATTAATTCATGGAGAGAATCAATAAAGAAATCATGCTTACCATGTGGTTTAAGTATTGCAATCTTTTGGGTTATTGATATTTTCACCAATGACTTAATCAGTGTTGCATTTTCTGGGTTTAAATTGTCTTCACCAAACCATTTATGAGTCATCAATTAAGGTTAAGATTTTTAAAATGGATCATTGTTCAAATATCAACTAAGGCCAGATAGAATTATATTTGGCATTTCAGTAAAGTTTTAAGTAAAATACTTGATATTTATATACAGCAATCTCTTGAGGAATTAATTTAGGAACTTTAAGCAATCATTATTAGAACACAACTATTTTGCTTGCATATAAATCAATTTCGCCTAGGTGTATAATTTCCAATGCATTGCCATCATATTTAGAGAGAATTAAGAATATAAGAAAGATAACAGGCTTGGGTACAAGTGTAAATGCATTTGCATTTGAATTTGAATGCATTTGCACTTGCATTTGCATTTAAATGCAATTATGAAATTTCTAACGCATTTGCATTTGCACTTGCATTTGAATCTCATGTATTTGCATTTGCATTTGCATTTGTATAAAAAGGGTTGCATTTGCATTGGAGTTTTCAAATGCATTTGAGTTTTTTTCAAATGCACTACTTTTTTCATTTTGCAAATTTTTCAAAATAGGATGGAGCCTAGCTGCTGCTGCCGTAAATAGCAGTCACAGCACCCAGTCAAAAAATTTCAAAGTATTCAACCAAATTATTGGTTAAATCCTAAAAATGACATTTCTGTTGCTAGAAATTAGAAATTTAATTTCCTGTGATTTATTAGCACATTTTACTCTGAATTTCTTAACTTGTAGCTCTCAGCCATAAATAAATATATATATATATATATATATATATATATATATATATATATATATATATATATTGTGCGTGCGTGCGTGCGTGCGTGCGTGCGTGCGTGCGTGCGTGCGTGCGTGCGTGCGTGCGCGCGCGCGTGTGTGTGTGTGTGTTTTGAAATTAGTCTAGCTTAAATCAGTTGAGATCTTAGCAAGCCAACACATTTTAATTGATTTGTTTCTGAGAAAATCTACAGCAACGTATCTCTAGAGTACAATAAATATTTTCACCTTCTAAATAGTAAGGAATGGGTGCCTCCATTCTGTTGTCCGATGTATTGACCCTTCAACCCGTACATACAAAACCACTCAAATCATTGGGTCAGTGATCCTCTTCTCTCGGTCTGCAAATGGGAATTTGTAAAGACCACGACAAAGGCTGATCTTTCCGGTTTGGGCATAAAAGGGTTAATAAAACAATTGGACTAACCGTTGTTGCTGCGTTAATCAATATGTTGATTTTCAGGAAAATTAATAATATTCATACAATCATCTGTTTTAAAGAACAATCTTGTGGCCCCAAAATACAGGTGGTCACTAGAGCACTTTTGCCTGTACAATCCGTTCAACAAGTACTTGCTATATTTCTTTGTCAAGATCCTTTCAAAGTAATTAGAGTGAGCTTAGTAATATATATCTCTGGTCGCGCAATCTATGAATAGGTTATTGTGTTGTTAACTCCATTCATTCAGAAATCTCTTAAACCTTAATTTGTCAATCTTGGCCTATTGAATGTCCATTTGCATTACAAGAGAAGACAATTTTTGAAAATTTATGACTGATATGACTGGCTTGGTAATCCAGTCAGTCATTCCGGTCGTAAATCTTGAAAGCTTATCTTCTTGGAATGCAAATAGACATTTATCAAGATCAATAAATAATAGATGCTGATAATTCTGCATGACATGGGCTAATTTACTGTTCATCCGTTGTGATTAGAAGCCCTTGTCATTCAGTCTAACTATGCACACATACTCAGTCATGTGTTATCTCAGCCATAGGATTTAACATTTAAACATTTGAATCCTGAAATGCGAGAATCTTAATTCAGGTATTGAACAAGCTGGTGAATCCTGGGATCGGGACCAGCTTTTTCGGAAATAAGCTGGTGAATATTTTGAAACAAATTTGACTGGAAACCTTTGCCTACAGCTGTAATTTGCCTGGAAACTGTTGCTGCCATAGGCAGGGTTAGAAATTAACATCTCTCTATGTTGATCCATACGGATCAGTACATCAGAAACTTAACAGATCCCTGTCATTTCTGCTGATCCGTAGTTCAGTACAGCTGAACAGAAAATAAGATTAATCATATGTTCGGAATTTAATGCACATGAACTCAAAATGTTTGCTTAGTTAATGCCAATTTGCAGACTAAGCGAAGACAATGTTTGAAAATTGACCAGTGGCATGACTCGCTTGTTTATCGAGCCAGTCATTCCAGTGGTATATTTTCAAAAATAGTTTTCTCTTCACCTGTAAATAGACATTTCCCAAATACTACTCTAGAAACCATTAAGGGGTAAAAACATAACAGATTTCACTAGCTGGTTGATGAAGTAGGCATTACATGCGGTTTGAATTGTCATAACAACCACTGGACTGCTGAAACACTCGGATCCAACCGGATCAGTTACTGTGCTTAAGCAGTGATCAGTTACTGATCCGTATCTGAAAAAGGCATATGGATCACGGGATCAGTGGTTAATTTTTATCCCTGCATAGGCACAGCAGCTATCAATCAAATTACTTTCCAGATATTCAACATTATATTTGATAATTATTTTGAAAGTAATTTGACTGGCACATGTTGTTTCCATGGACACAATAGCGATCAGTGAAATTACTTTCAAAATAGTCAACAGAAATCTGAAAATTAAATTCTCTAATGGTTACCGCTTAAAGGTGAAATAAGTATTATTTCTTTCATAGAAAAGTTCCATTTACAGACAAATAGACTATTTTTGAAAATTTTACACTGCAATGACTAGTTCGATAAGCGAGCCAGTCATTCCAGTGGTAAAATTTCAGAAATATTATTTTCTTGGTCTGAAAATTGACATTCTTTAAGATCAATACAGAAGCTGGGTTTGGTCAGTTTGGCCATTCCTGGGTTAATAATAATATGCTATTCTATTATTCACATTCTATAGTACATGTACTGTTGTTTATCCGGCTTAAATAATTTGTAAATCTAAAGGAAATGGATTATTTTAATTTCTAACAGTGATTATTAAAAAAACTAAAATCATTTCTCATACGTTAAAATCCACCACATGATTATGTTACAAAAAAATGTTTTCCCAAAGATAGTGACTCCCAACAGATGCATAGTTGACAGATGCATGCCATGGTGTTCAAGAATTTCAGTACCAGAGGTTTGTCCACATATTCAAATGCAATTGCATTTGCATTTGCATTTGCATTTGCACTTGCTTTTGAATAAGTTGCACACATTTGCATTTGCATTTAAATGCAATCGAGCTAGGCTGCATTTGCACTTGCATTTGCATTTAAATCATTTGCAAACATTTGCATTTGCATTTAAATGCAATACCCTGAAGTTGTACCCAAGCCTGAAAAATAATAACACAAAATTATTCATGAAGACGATAATGCAGTACGTAGAGACACTATATATATCGAAGGCTGAAAATTACTAGGATACTGGCATGGATTGATATAAATATCTATAGACAATACAATAGACAGAAATGGCAGTAGACAGTTTTTGCTGTCCATTGAGATGGTTTGAAAATTCCATAACTTAAATCTGTACAACAGGTTGATAATGAATGTTTAAAAGTTTTATAACAAACTACTGAATATATTAGGAAGATGTCAGTGTTCAGAAGGATGATTATAAATCTGTTAATTGTTCAGTTCATAGGTTACCATAATTGTGAACAATTCATTACATGGAATTTATAGTATTGAGTGCACCCACAGCTTTGAAGTCTCGTGGAACTCCGGCTGACTGAGTGGTGACTGGCTAGAATTTATTAGTTAAACGAGAACTAACGTGAATGTTTGACTGTAATTTTAGCCAATCACCACTGGAAGCTGGAATTACATGACCACCTCTAGAAAACAGGTCATAGTTTGAGGTTTCATTTTCAGGTTTCATTTGGGAACTTTTCTTGTCCCACCCTAATTTGGGATTACTGTGCTGTGCACTCAATTTATCTTTGAAGACTGATCTCAGAATAAAGCCATACGTCAGTATGGCGTTATTCCGGATAAAGTCTCTGGTGAGAACATGGCGTTAGATTTAGCCAGTTACAGAGATTAACATTCATCACATCGAGTAAAGCCTGCCTATAACGGGCACTGCATGGACTTTTAATAAGTGGTCCCTAAACACAGGTGGTCGCTTAATACAATAGTATATAGTTTTATGACGGCGGTTCCTTATGTCAGGTGGTTTTATGAGCATCGATCTTAACCTTTTAACACTCAAACCGGTCAGAAACGGCGTTTGCCGTGGTCTTGACAAAATTATGTCCATTTGCAGATTAAGAGAAGATTAATACAAATTTGGAAAATTTACCATTAAAATCACTGGAGCCAGCAGCAAATTTTCAAAATTAGTCTTCACATGGTCTGCAAATGGGCACTTTCTATGAGAAAATTAAAATTTTAACAAATGTGAGGGATACTGGTTTAAGGTAAAACCAGCTTTTTTCACTGAATGCAAATGTCTGCTAATATACAAGTTTAACTGTACGAGTTAATCCATGTACCCAATATAGACGCGGTATATGCCCCCACCCCACCCCACCCCACCCACCCCTACCCCCACACCAAGCCATCCAGCCTGGTATTTTCCCAATGAGAAGTATATGTATCACCATATCTTGCATTTGTTAGATGGGTTCATAAATGATCCGGCAGGACAGTTGAATGCCTGTGCAAACTCATAGCTGTTCTGGAATGCGCCTATTGGCCTACAAAAAATAAGAAAAATAATACAATCAATATTGATAGTGAATGATGTGTGTATGTACGATACAATCTTGTCTTATCATGACAGCATAGTGAATAATGTGCGGTGATAAGCAAAGTGGCAGCAGTAGCAGTAACAGTAACTAAAAGAGTACCAGCACAACAACATCAGCAGCAACAGCACAAGCAACAGCAGCACAAGCAGCAGCAGCAGCAGCAGCAGTAGTGGTAGTAGTAGTAGTATCAGCAGCAGCAGCATCAGTGGCAGTAGTAGTAGCAGCAGTAGCAGCAACAGTCGCAGCAGTAGTAGTAGTAATAGCCGCAGTAGTAGCAGCAGCAGTAGCAGCAGTAGCAGCAGCAATACAGCAGCAGTAGCAGCAGTAACAGTAGCAGTAGCAGCAGTAGTAGTTAACGTACCTATATTGTGATGGTGTATGGACGCCATGACGGATGCTGTATTCAAGTTGTCCATCTGTATAGTATGTACATCGCATCTACAAAAACATGGTATGAATGTCTGCATAGTAAATGATACAACATTCTCGCAACATTACAGCCATAATCCTCGTCATGTCATACCAATAAAATTCAAACAAATAGTGAAGAAGAAGAAAAAGAAGAAGAAGAAGAAGAAAAAGAGGAAGAATAAGAAGAAAAAGAGGAAGACTTCATGATACTTTATTGCGCTTATTCCACTTGATAAAACCCCTTTTAAGATACCATACGTTTACATAGTATCACATAATCTCCTTACAATATGTATTCACAAAAACATTAGCATATCAGAAACTATATAGTATTACATAATTTACTTATAGTATACTAAGTAACGTATAATAACAATAAAACATAACAGGTTATAAAAATCCGTTGAATGTAAGATTATTGTTTTCAATAGAGCACTGTAAAAAGCCCAACAAGTTCTCAAATACATCCAGGGTTCCCCCTCCTCCTCCTCCTCCTCCTCCTCCTCCTCTGAAGAAGAAGAAGAAGAAGAAGAAGAATGGTATAATTAACTATAATTGGCATAATAATGACTTCTATAGCTGGCGGTGTGAGAACTCACATAGGCATAGCTCATAAAGAACAGCTGTTCCTGGGTGTTAAATCTACACATGAAGTGAGTGAATATAATGAATTCCGAAAGCCTTGCTATAACTTCCAAATATTTCCAAAACAAAATAAAACGTACAGTTGAACATTTTGAATATAATTGGATTGGACGACATTGCTGCAGCCCAAGGTATCGATGTCTTCCAATACAATGGACCTTTCCAGTTTGTAAATAAATGACATGACGTCATAATCCACTACGTGCAGTGTAGGATGACGTCATAATCAATGACGTCATGAACTACGTATCTAAGTTCGTCACAAACGCTTAATTGATGACAGACTAAGCTTTGTTGTACGAATTGTATGTCCACTATTTAATAAACATGCTGTTGAATATTTTGAAACTAATTTGACTGGCCGATGTTGTGGCAGCAACAACGCCCTGTCAAATTAGTTTCAAAATGTTCAACAGGTTATCTGAATAGTTTACTGGAAATTGCTAGTTAGGGTATTGAGTAGATATAGTTAGATATCGATTGATCACAACCCGAACGCAGCGTGGGTGGAGCTTAGCCAGAGATGGGCGGGGCATATCTAAAACTGGATTCCCCCATTATGTTCAAAATATTCAACAGAACATTTCTTACTAACTAACATATTTCTGAAGGGTTTGGTTTTGGAAACATCTAAACATATTTACGAGGTGTACTGTACACTCACCATGTACGCCTCTCTGACGGCGCCATTATCAGCGATATTCTCACCCAACGTCTTCTTACCATCCAGCTGTCAAACACCAAGCGACATTAGAATGTCAACAGCCAATTATTATCTAGCCACTGATAGGAAACAATGACTCTCAGTTTCAATATTTGCATATTGTTTTGCTGATTATGATAATGTTAATTCACATGAACATTGAGATCATTAATTGTCCACATACTTACTATTGCTGTTCCTCCTTCACCCTACCCTCCTCTTCCTCCTCCTTATCCATCCTCCTCTTCCGTCTTTTCCTCTTCCCCTCCTCCTGCTCCTCCTCTTCCACCTTCTCCGCAGCCTTCTTTCCACATTTCCTCATCATCCTCTTCCTCCTCCGGCTTACTCCTCATTTCTCGTCTACTCCTCCTCCTCCCCGTCCTCTTCGCCTTTTTCCTTCTTTTCCACCTCTTCCTCCTCCTCTTCGTCCTCGCCCCCCCCCTACTCATCATCCCTCGTCTCCTTGTCCTCATCCTCATACAGGTCCTTTTCCTTCTCCTCCTCCTCTCCTCCTCCTCTCCTCCTCCTCCTCCTCCTCGTACTCAGCTTCTTCATCCTGTCATCGCCTTCAGCCCCCACTTCGTCAATCTCTTCCTTCTGTACACCCTTCCCTCCTTATCCTCCTCCATCCACTTACCCCTCCTCCTCCTCCTAACTTCCCTTTTCTCGCCTCCTCCTGCGCCCCCTCCGTCTCGTACTCCTCCTCCTCCTTATCCTATTCACACTGCTTCTCCTCTTCCTACCGTCCCTCTTCCCCTCCTCATCCCCTTCTACTCCCTTCCCATATTCCTCCCCTCCCCTCTTTCTCAATCTCCTTCTCCTCCCACTCCTCCTCTCCATCATCATCCTAGTCATGCCCCCACCCCTGATCGCCCTCGCCTACCCTTCCTCCCCTCCACCTCCTCATCCCTCCACGTCTTCCTCCTCCCCTACAGCAGCAGCAGCAGCAGCAGAAATAACAACAACAACAACACCCACCACCACCACCACCAACAACAACAACAACAACAACAAAACAACAACACCACCACAACCACCACCACCACTACCATCAACAACAACAACAACAACAACAACTAGAACTGATATTGTTGCTGCTGCTGCTGCAGTTGGCCCGACATATGGTGTTGTCACTACTGTTGCCGGTGCTACCGGTGCTGGGACTACTACTGTTGTTGTTGGCAGCCCTGTTATTACTGTCGCTACCTCTGCTGGGGCCACTGCTTCGGCTATGCAATACAATACTAAACTTTATGCTACTCATCTATTTACAAAGGAACACGGATGTAGAAATTACATACCAAACGTTTTTGAGACGCATTGTTTTCCGAAATTAACAGAAGGCCCGCAATCACTGAAAACATCTGTCTCTGTGTAGTAGGTATTAATTGTATTCAAAGCATTTATATTATTAAAAAAATAAAATTGACAAGGATTGTGTTATTTCATTAAAAAAACTAATTTTCACTCAAAATCGTGGACCTCTAAAAGCACATCTACCCATCATATAGAAGCCACATGCCACGATTCATTAAATTAGTTTAAGCGGTTCTATATGATATGTTATTTACGAGAGAATTGACAAAATGTGTGTTTTTGCATTAAAAATCCCATTTTCACCCAAAATCTTGGCCCTATAAAGGTGAATCCTTCAGAAGGGACATCGACCTATCATAAGGAAGCGACCTGCCACGTTTCTTTAAATTATTTTTAACGATTCTATATGATATGGAGTTTACGAGAAAATTTACAAAAATTGTGCGCTTTCTTGCACTATAAATCCCATTTTCGCCCAAAATCTTGAACCTAAAAAGGTGAATTCTTCAAAAGGCACATCTGCGTATCATATACCAAGTTTCATTAAAATAACTAAAGTGGTTCTGTAGGATAAACCTGTTTACGAGATATTATGAACGGACACTGGGCGGGTAGACAGACGGACAAACAAACTGACGGATGCCGTGATTACTATAGGGCTCCCACAGCTTCCAGTGCTAACATCTCAGTACCAACAGTCACCACGAACCTGCATGCCAGTCTGTGGATCTCGTATGCTTGCATACTGATCTATGAAGCATTTAGACCTATTCTGAAATCCCTCCCATGATTCGGGTGTCCACCAGAATCTCAGCGCTCCATCGTGATCAAGCTGGGCACCTTCAGAAAAGACAAAAACAAGCTGGGCACTAGAAAAGAGGTAACACAAACGGGGCATCTTCGGAAAAGAGAAACCATTTCCATCTATGTTACTCCCATTTCTAGTTATGTCACTCCCATTTCTAGCTATGTCACTCCCATTTCTAATTATGTCACTCCCATTTCTAGTTATGTCACTCCCATTTCTAATTATGTCACTCCCATTTCTAGCTATGTCACTCCCATTTCTAGTTATGTCACTCCCATTTCTAGTTATGTCACTCCCATTTCTAGTTATGTCACTCTCATTTCTAATTATGTCACTCCCATTTCTAGTTATGTCACTCCCATTTCTAGCCATGTCACTCCCATTTCAAGCTATGTCACTCCCATTTCTAGCTATGTCACTCCCATTTCTAGCTATGGTAACCCCATTTCTAGCTATGTCACTCCCATTCCTAGCTACAGTATGTCACTCCCATTTCTAGCTATGCCACTCCAATTTCTAGCTATGCCACTCCCATTTCTAGCTATGCCACCCCCATTTCCAGCTATATCACTCCCATTCCTAGCCATGGCACTCCCATTTCTAGCTATGTCACGCCCATCATTTCTATCAATGCCACTCCCATTTCTAGCTATGCTACTCCCATTTCTAGCTATGCCATTTCCAATTCTAGCTACGTATGTCACTTCCATTTGTAGATATGTCAGTCCCATTTCTAGCTATGCCACTCCCATTTTATAGGTATGCCACTCCCATTTCTAGCTATGCCACTCCCATTTCTAGTTATGTCACTCCCATTTCTAGCTATGCCACTCCCATTTCTAGTTATGTCACTCCCATTTCTAGCTAAGCCACTCCCATTTCTATCTATGCCACTACAATTTCTATCCCCTTTTCTAGCTATGCCACTCCACGTTCTAGCGACGCCACTCCTATTCCTAGCTCTGATTTTTCCATTCCTAGCTATGTCACGCCCATTTCTAGCTATATCACTCCCATTTCTAGCTGTACACCTCCCAGTTCTATCTAGGTCACTCCCATTTCTAGCTATGTTACTCCCATTTCTAGCTATGCCACTCCCATTTCTAGCTATGTCACTCCCATTTCTAGCTATGCCACTTCCATTTCTTGCTATGTCACTTCCATTTCTAGCTATGTCACTCACATTTCTAGCTATGTCACTCACATTTCTAGCTATGTCACTCCCATTTCTAGCTATGAAACTCCCATTTCTAGCTATGTCACACATTTCTAGCTATGTCCCTCCCATTTCCAGCTATGAAACTCCCATTTCTAGCTATGTCACTCCCATTTCTAGCTATGTCACTCCCATTTCTTACTATGTCACTCCCATTTCTAGCTATGTCACTCCCATTTCTAATTATGTCACTCCCATTTCTAGTTATGTCACTCCCATTTCTAATTATGTCACTCCCATTTCGAGCTATGTCACTCCCATTTCTAATTATGTCACTCCCATTTCTAGTTATGTCACTCCCATTTCTAGTTATGTCACTCTCATTTCTAATTATGTCACTCCCATTTCTAGTTATGTCACTCCCATTTCTAGCCATGTCACTCCCATTTCAAGCTATGTCACTCCCATTTCTAGCTATGTCACTCCCATTTCTAGCTATGGTAACCCCATTTCTAGCTATGTCACTCCCATTCCTAGCTACAGTATGTCACTCCCATTTCTAGCTATGCCACTCCAATTTCTAGCTATGTCACTCCCATTTTTAGCTATGCCACACCCATTTCCAGCTTTATCACTCCCATTCCTAGCCATGGCACTCCCATTTCTAGCTATGTCACGCCCATCATTTCTATCAATGCCACTCCCATTTCTAGCTATGCCATTCCCAATTCTAGCTACGTATGTCACTTCCATTTCTAGATATGTCAGTCCCATTTCTAGCTTTGCCACTCCCATTTCTAGGTATGCCACTCCCATTTCTAGCTATGCCACTCCCATTTCTAGTTATGTCACTCCCATTTCTACCTATGCCACTCCCATTTCTCGCTATGCCACTCCACGTTCTAGCGACGCCACTCCTATTTCTAGCTCTGATTTCTCCAGTCCTAGCTATGTCACGCCCATTTCTAGCTATATCACTCCCATTTCTAGCTGTACACCTCCCAGTTCTATCTAGGTCACTCCCATTTCTAGCTATGTCACGCCCATTTCTAGCTATGCCACTCCCATTTCTAGCTATGTCACTCCCATTTCTTGGTATGCCCCTCCCATTTCTTTCTATGTCACTCCCATTTCTAGCTATGTCACTCGCATTTCTAGCTATGCCACTTCCATTTCTAGCTATGTCACTCCCATTTCTAGCTATGCCACTCCCATTTCTAGCTATGTCACTCCCATTTCTAGCTATGCCACTTCCATTTCTTGCTATGTCACTTCCATTTCTAGCTATGTCACTCACATTTCTAGCCATGTCACTCCCATTTCTACCCATGTCACTCCCATTTCTAGCTATGAAGCTCCCATTTCTAGCTATGTCACATATTTCTAGCTATGTCCCTCCCATTTCCAGCTATGAAACTCCCATTTCTAGCTATGTCACTCCCAATTCTAGCTATGTCACTCCCATTTCTTACTATGTCACTCCCATTTCTAGCTATGCCACTTACATTTCTAGCTATGCCACTTCCATTTCTAGCTATGTCACTCACATTTCTAGCTATGCCACTCACATTTCTGGCTATGTCACTGCCATTTCTAGCTATGTCACTCACATTTATTGCTATGTCACTCACATTTCTAGCTATGCCACTCACATTTCTAGCTATGTCACTCACATTTCTAGTCTTGTCACTCACATTTCTAGCTATGTCACTGCCATTTCTAGCTAAGTTCTGCCCGCATTTTGCGTGCGTTGGAATCAATTTACATATGCCTACTTTGAATGCCAATTTTAAACTGACTGTACAGACAAGGCGTTGAATATTTTGAACATAATGTAGCTGGGTGCTGCTGTTGCCTATTAAATAGTAAAGACATACATTTCGTACCCTTGACGGATGTTTTAATGTTCATGAGGGAGTTAGATACGTTACTATGTATTGTGTCGTCGGTCTACATGTGACGTTTTGATTATGATATCATATACTTCAGTGACAGATCGGATGCATCCATTAACTGTTTGAAACCTGACGTCACAGAATCACGCTTTGATGACAACGATACAGGTAAGATGGTGAATATTTTGAAACTAATTTTACGGGAACCTGTTGCTGCCTCAGTCAGCAACCAGTACCCTTTTAAATTAGATTCGAATTATTCAACATGATACTTTTTAAGATTCCAGTTTCTCAGCCAATCACATGACGTCATAATTAACTACGTGACGTATAGGGTAACATCATAATCAATTACGTCACGAATGGGGTAGCTATGTTCGTTATGACGGCTTAATTGATGACTTACTGAGCGTTGATGGGCGAATTGCACGTCTTTACTATTTAATAAACATGCCCTTGAATATTTTGGTACTAATTTGACTGGGCGCTGTTGCTGCTATAGGCAGCAACCGCACCCAGTCAAATTAGTTTCAAAATATTCAAGTTTTCTGGAAATTGATGATCAAGGAGTTCAGGGATCGATTGATCCCCACACGGGCGAAGTGTGGGTGGAGCTTAGCTAAAGATAGGTGGAGCATAGCTCAAACTGAATTCCTCTATTGTGTGTTAATTTGTGCAATAGGACATTCGAGTTGAAGGGGATGACTTGAGCAACCATAGCTTGGTGACTCACGGGCATTGTTTAGAGCGGGAACGCTTCAGATCGGCATCTATTTCTTCTATATCAGTACCCATACCAAAATCGAGAATTCTGTGCTTTCTTGCAAATTTTCTTTGGTCAAGATTTGAAGAAAACAATATAATAGAGATAGACGCGGACGGACACACTTACCACTACTATCGAACGCGTGTGTTATTTCGTGCCCAATAATTGCCCCAATGCAGCCAAAGTTCACGAACCTAGTAAACAGAAAATACACCTAACCGGTAAATGCATTATACAGCATTAGAGTCTCGCGAGAACGTCCCCTTAATCTCAGCCCAAATGTCCGGCACGGAGAGGGACGTACTTGTGAGAAGAAATAATAAAATAAATCGACCAATGGCCATATTGCTCACCTGACTGGCGATGAACTGTAAACATGTTTACATTAATTAATGCACAACAAGCACCATTTATCAATCATGAGAGCATAACTGTTGTCATAGATCAATGAGTCAAGGGTCCTTATCATTAAAGATCAATCATCCAATGAGGGGGTCACCCTGACCACTAATGACTGGCAATGCAAGCAGCAGATGTCAATGAGGAAAGCGTAACTGATGTCAATGGTCATGGAAATCAAATGTGCCGGAAATATGAAAATATGTGGCGGGGGTGGGATGGGGTGGGGGTGGGAGGGGGGGGGGTGAACAAAGTCTTATATACCTGATTCCCTTGACCACCAGAGAAAACACCATTGGCTTATAAAGCAAATGCCATTTGCAAATGGAACGATGGTCACGCGTAAAAACTTGGAGGGGAAATACAGGAATATTGGAATCCTTGACATTATTGCCCAACGGAAAAAGTACTATTGGATGGGCAAACATCCCTTACACTATTATCAAATAGTTTAAGTGTACCAACAGATGCCATTTACCAATGGAGAAATGGTCACAAACTAAAATTTGAGACAGTAATAGAAAATATATTGGTGTCCGTGTCATGATTGACCAACACAAAACGGACCATTGGTCAATGGGGCAGCCATCCCTGATATTATAGACCCAGCAGATGACATTTACCAACTGGACAATGTTCACAGTAAAGATTTTGGATGAGGAAATACAAGACTATTGGTCGCCTTGACATTATTGACATAGGAAAAAAGTACTATTGATCAATTGTGCAGCAGTAGTTATACATTAGGAGTTCTAGAACAGAGGGTGGTGGCAGCTGCCAATCCACGATATGCGGCTACCACCAAGTAAAACAGGTCAGAACAGAGGTGATATATATATATATATATATATATATATATATATATATATATATATATATATATATATATATATATATATATATATATATATATATATATATATATATATATATATAATGTAGGCGACCAACTGTTTTACTCGATGGCAGCTGCCAATCCACGATCCGTTACTCCCACCAAGTAAAACAGGTCAGAACAGAGGCGATATATATATATATATATATATATATATATATATATATATATATATATATATATATATATATATATATATATATAAATATATATATATATATATATATATATATATATATATATATATATATATATATATATATATATATATATATAATGTAGGCGATGTGTTTTATAACGTAGGGCCCATCCCAACACCCCACCCCCTCCCACCCCCACCCACCCCAATCGGTGGGCCCCCAGCCTATGGTTAACATTGCCCAGACCATCAAAAAATCCCTTATTAGAGAAACGCAACTGTATAGGTAAATACCTGCTATGGACATTGATGAAGATATCAACCACTACGTACTGGGTCCTACATCAATCTCCCCACTTCGATTAAGCAAAAACATGCGTGGTTAATGTCCAGAACAATGATGATCACTGTCTTCGCTGGTCTCTCTTGGCTGCTGCTTATCCTGCAGACAGTAATCCGCAGCGGACATCGAAGTATTTAAGGCACTGGGATAACCTTGACTTCAGCGGTGTAGACTCTCCAACCCCTCTGCACCAGCTTTAGCGTGTTGAGTGGCAGAATGGCTTGGCCATTAATGTATTCGGGCATGTCAAGGGTGTCTTACCAATTGCAGCTGAGTGAGGCTGACCCAGACATTCCGAAGACAAATCTGCTGCTTATTGAGAAGGGTGGCAAGCAACACTATACCTGGATTAAGGACCTGAATCGTCTGCTCCATGATCAGAGTCGGTGTATTGAGAGAAAGCACTTCTGCAAGCATTGTCTCCACTGTTATTCTCGCGAAGACCTTCTCATTAAGCACAAACCAGAGTGCCATGGTATCAGTGACAGACGAATGCGTATAAGAATGCCTACAGAGGACAGGAAGATGCTACAGTTAACCAACTACCACAAGCAACTCAAGATGCCATTCATCATCTATGCCGACTTTGAAGCCCTAACAACCAAGGTTGAGGGGCCAGAGGCGAATCCGGCTCAGAGCAGCACACATAAAACGCAACACCGTGAGATCTGTGGGTTCTCATACATTGTGGTCCGCTGTGATGGTGTCAGTGAACCACCAGTGCTGTATCGAGGAGAAGATACAGCTAAGCACTTCCTGGATCGATTGGCACAGGAAGAGGAGAAGATAACGACCATGTTCGCCCACCCTAAGCCGATGGAGATGACTAGAGAGGACTGGCGAGCTCATAAAACCGCAGTCAGTTGCCATGTGTGCGACAGACCATTAACTAGCTCTTCGAACGATGAAGTCATAGATAGTGTCAGAGATCACTGCCACATCACAGGACTCTACCGGGGAGCAGCACACAATGTGTGCAATCTAAAGCTGCACCTCAACCCTAAGACACCACTATCCCAGTCGTGTTCTACAAACTGCGTGGGTATGAATCTCACCTCATCATGCAGGCTATCTCCCAAACAAAGAGACAGATCCACTGCATCCCCAACAATATAGAGAAGTACATCTCCTTCAGCCTCTGTCAGCTGTGGTTCATCGACTCAGCCCAGTTCCTTCCAGCATCACTTGGCAAGCTGGTAGCTAGTTCCACAATGTTCCCACTTACAAAATAGTATGAACTTAGCATTGCCAAGCAGGAGTTCCTGTTCCGCAAAGGTGTATACCCCTATGAGTACATGGATGGGTGGCACCGTTCAATGAGACCTCTCTCCCACCTCAAACTGTTTTCTACAGTAAATTCTCTGGCGAGGGAATATCTGAAAGCGACGCCGGCTCGAGATAATTGTGGCCACTGGTCAGGTGGAGTAAAGCATACGACTTCGTTTCAGGCCGATAGAGACAGCAATCAGCCAGATCGCACACCTCACAGAGAATGTTGGTCCCAGCCACCACAAGTTTGAAGTCGTCTAGTTCCCCTACCTCTTGGACCACCCCTCCCTTCTGAACCAAGACTGCTACAGCTACGCAATCCTAGGCACCTCGTTGCAATGTCAACTCTAAATGCTGGTTAGCCGTGGCCTGGACCTGCTGATGCTCTCGCTCTACATGTAGGATGCATTGTTTAGAGCCCGCAGGTTTTAGTTCCTGGTCGTTCTCATCATGCAACACCTGAAGTCGTGGAGAGATCATCATTACATCCAGAAGATGTTTGGTATACACCCGGAGGAACAGCTTGTCCTGCATCAAGGCTGGGTTCACATGTGTGTTCTCGAGGAGGGAGAAGATTGGCACCGCGACAGGTACTTCTACATCTGGCTGTAAGTCGAATTCTGTGAAGCCTTCATCACATCCGATGGCATAGTACCCTTTCCCCTTCGCGTGGTAGGAAGGTCAATGAGCAAGTGGAGCCAGGACTTGGTACTCATCGTTCACATAGGTGGTGTCCAGGGTGTTGTTGCTCTGCATAATCTCCCACCTACTCACCACCTGCGGGAGCTCTACCTCCTTCGCCAGAGTGCTCTTGAGCGTAAACTTGAGCGTCATGCTCCTAATCTCATGGATCTGTCCCGAGAGGGTGAAGTCGATGAACTAACCTGCTATGGATAAAGGGTTCGCATCATGGATACTAGGTCAAATGACTGTCAGACAGTCCTTCCGAGGATCAGTGTGGTGTGAGGCTGCGGATTCAACTGCCCCATCTGGATGCTGTACATACTGCTGCATGTTTAAACGCATGTATATATATATATATATATATATATATATATATATATATATATATATATATATATATATATATATATATATATATATATATATATATACATATATATATAGTTAAACGGCGATGTTTGATAAAGTTCTCCAGCAGATCATCTTTGAAGGGCAAAAAACAGTGGGTGGCAGATGTAACACATCGACCACCTCCAAGAAGAAAGCAGATGGTTACCACACCCCGCTCCCAATTGACAAGGTCCGACGACTGCTTCGAGTCGTCAACATTATCAACGAGCGAGCCAAGGTCCTACCTCTGTTTGATGTGGAGATACTGACTGCCATAGTATGAAGGAATTATTGACTCGGATGCTCTACCTGAAGTTTGACAGTGCCAAAGGCAAGGTCACTAGATTTCCCCAGGACACCCATTAAGAGTCATGTAATTCTAGCTCTCCAGAAGGCTAGGGTTGATCCCAAAGATCTGCTAACTGTAGGGAAGTCGGCTGGCATATTCAATATCCACACTAATGATGAACACCGGATGTTGGATGATATATAGGCTGGGGGCCATAGATTACTTCCGAGAGGAGGTCGGCGCATGTGTGACTGAAAGCTGTGAGGCTGGGCATGTCACTGGGTTGGCCGCCGGCCATATCAAAGGTAAAGAGGAGGGGTTGGCTGCCGGCCATACTGAAGCTAGAAAGGAGGCCATCGAGCACATCTTCAACGAATGAGGGCGCGAGAGGCTGGCGAGAGATGAGGCAGCGTTTAGAATATACCCTGAGAAGACCTACCAGTACTACCTTATCAAAACTTGCCTCAAGGCAAATGCTAAGAAGGCATGGGCGAAGTGGATCTTCCGCAAGAAGTTTCATCGGAATAGAGTCATACCATCTGATCCTCAGTGGATAGAGTTTCAGAAACACCTACCCAACACCTATGGAGCTGCGGCGTCAACGGACGAAGCACCAGAAACCATGGACGAAGCAGCGGAGACTGCGGATGAAGGTCCTCAAGCCTGAAAAAAACATCCCGGCTGACACAGCAGTTATGCATGTCGACCTGACTGACATGTGAGCTTCATGGCAGAATTCAACTTGTAGCTGAAGTTCTGAGCCTTATCCAGTGAGGGCTTGAAGTGTGCAATCTCCCCTGTCTCCTTGTTGCTGAAGATAAGGAGGTATAGATCTGCAACCTTCTGCACGCCTGCGATGAAGTCTTGTTTGGTCTCCTCGAGGGTCAGGCTGTCATATATCATCTCAAGCAGGGCACGACTCCTCGAGCTAAAGTACAGGAGCCTCGCATTGTGCCGGATATCTGGTGATATCTCACGGGTGTACTTCTGAAAGAGGATGAAGACAGTGATCTTGGTGTGCCGAATGCATCTGGTAATATTGCTGAGGTATGTGACTGTCTTCTGGTCCATCGCAGGGTCGTCGATAACTAGAACAAGTGGTTCAGTTAGTCGAGTCACGAGCAGCTTCTCCATCAGTGCTTGCAGGCTGTGCGTCTTGGTGATTGGACCATTGTACTACCGATCATTATTGTCGACTGCCTCAGCGGCGGAGTCGGACACCAGGAGGATGTATCGAGATTGAAGATGTTCGGCGGCAGGGCCTGCAGAAAGATGTTTTCCCCATGTCCTGATGGGCCAATGATCAGCACCACCTGACTGGCATCATTTGGTCTTCTACTGTATGGCACTGACATGTTGCACATGCGGATGAAGGATTGTTAACAGCTCTTCAGCCAAAGCCTCATCTATATCTGGGAGATTAAATGGCAGTACTTCCTGTACCAGCTTTTTTTCCTGCTGTGTGGGTAGCGTTGTACCACTGGCTGATATGAAGGATGCGATAGAGGCATCAAGCATGAAATCACAACAACAGCTGAGAAGGTAACGCAGAGGGCCTGTGTCAGTACCCGCAGCATCTAGCACCACGAGTATCCGTATGATGCAAGCTCGGGCAGCCATGCTATTATGTGGGCTTAAACGGCAGGCCAAAGATTCCCGACTTCTTCACCTCGTGTAGTTGAAGCTTTGCTGTTGCATTCGCTTGGCTATCCACCGTGACATGGCTCAGGCCGATGGTGCCTACATTGAGATTCTCCCCATCTTGTTGGAATGAGCCCCGTGGTTTCAGGAGATCCTTAACCAGGCCCTGTGCATAGGACTCTGCCATAACCTTGATGGCACCAGCCTCGTCGGCTCCGAGCATACCTTACATCACTGCCATGTCTTCGATGCCCATCCCCTTGTATACAATCTTGGCCTTGTTGATGGCTGATTGTCCTACTGTGTCAGTGTTTCCGATGAGATCTCTGGCTGGGATGGTACCTAAGATCTCTCGAGGTTCTCCCTTCTCATCGAAGTCTAGGAAGGAGATAGAAGCAACAGTGTCTTCTGAACCGAGGCGTGCCTCACCCAAGTGAGCGAGATCACCTAGCTCTTTGCTCTCTAGGTCTGTGAGTGACAGAGACATTGTTGTGGTGAGGCCACGATGATTTCGGCCATAGCACTCGTCGCTAGCCCTAGAACCGTGGCTATCAATTAGAGGCATGCGTTCACCCATGATCTTGGCGGCAACAGTATAGGAGGCGCCACCGATGGTGATCTTTGGGATGGGATGTGTTATTTCTAGACATTGGTTGACAACCGTACTCGCCACTGTAGCAAGAACAGCGGCACCAGCAGCGGGAATAACCTCATTACCACCTGTCATCTTCACCACGGCCACATTTGCGGCTACGTTACTGGCGAGATGAATGGCCAAGAGCTTAGCCTGTCTCAGTAGCTTCTGTGTCTTACTTTTGAGCAGCTTCTCCAACTTCTGGAGACGTGCCTGGCTCTCCGGGATTTGCTTTACAATCTGTACCGACGTCATTGTTTAATCTGTCTCTATAAAGACAAGTATACAACATGTTCAAACGTGTATGTTCTACCTCGAGAGCACTGAGCAGATCTGACCAGTCTTCATCTGTTAGCTGATTAGATTGGTACTCGGGAATATTCATATTTATCCATATATAAATATATATATATACATATGACTTATTCCGAGCAATATGATTGTGAATATATATAGTGGCTTAAACCATGGACCTACTAGTACTATGTACTAGGTATTATGATGTCTTCTGTGTCAAATTGAAAGATTATAAGAAGTCACTAGATGAGCTCGCCAAGCTCTCTAATGCTGAGGTAACAGAGGAGTTGACAGCTGTGAAACTCTATGATATGGTAAGGCCCAGATATGCTTCATCGAATACCTCATTATGAAAGGCAGTACTAAGGGATTCTACAAGGATCTGGAGTATCTGTCGGACGTGTTCCAACAGTTGCAGGCATCCATGGCATCCCTCCGAATAAGGATCTGCGCTACTACAAGCTGGAAAAAGCTGTATCACCAAACCTTACATTCCCTGGGTGTGTATTCTGACAGCGTGTTTGGGGCTGTCTGGCAGGCCAAGCTAGTGCAGGCAATCTCAGCCATGACTCCCATTGTTCCCCTGGAACAGGCGGAGGAGTTGTTGCTAGCGGGAACTGCGGCCGAGCAGACTGGTGGCGAGCACAGCAATAGGCAGACCTGACACCACTCCTAGGGCTATCGTCCTGCTTGCAGTGCTGGGCGGGCTGCTGGTGGGTGCCTGTTGTTCCAGCTGTCGTAATTGCTGTTCCAGCGGTCCCTGTTTGTCGTCTGCTGTTCCAGCAGTCGGAATTGCTGTTCCAGCTGTCGTAGGAGACCACGGGAACCTAGGTGTCGCCAGAACGACATGCGCGGCCGAGTTGATTTCTGTGTTAAACCCAAAGTGCACACCTGGGGAATTCCCCTCGACTATCATGTTATTGTACCCCCTAATCTTCAGATCCTCGACATTCACAATCATATTGCTCGGAATAAGTCATAGGTGTGACGATATAGCGAAGTCGAGCTTACGGCGGGCCTTCTGTAAGGCTTGCTGGAACTTGGCAATGAGGCTATTGGGATCCGCAACAATGATCATGTCCTCAACGAGACTGCTGAACATAGCCTGCACCTCTTTTCTGCTCACCCCATCTATGGAGTGGCGCAGCTTCGTCTGGGCTGTCAGGAGACAATAACATAATGCTTCTAAGGACTGGTTGATTCGAATGATCCCTGCTGGTGTGAGCCCTGAGGTTGTGTGTGGGACAAAGTATTTCCACGCATCTGGACGGTCCTGCCTGATTCCGATTATATGCATATTCTGCACCAGTGCTCCGGGCTCTGAGTCTGGATCAAATGAGAACGTTAATGTCCTCCAATGGCCGATTTTTCGGGGTATTTGATAGGGGAAGCCTGAGTAGTCTCGTCTCTCGTCATAATGCCTAGACTGCTGTTGTCTCCACCATGGAAATGATAGTCTGAGTGGGCGTTGAACTCTCGTTGGAGTCTACTGGCTGCTGAGAGGCTGTAGTTTGTGGTTCCCACAGTCTGCGGATCAAAATCATTCGTATCAGGCAGGCTTGCACCCAGCTCATAGAGGATTCGCCTCACTGTGTAGTACACATGAAATTTGAAACAGCTGGCAATGAGCACAGCTTCGGGGATACCAGAATAGGAGTGCAGCAAACCCGCGCTGATGCCACATCCTGCTGTGGCACACCACACGGCAAAGTTCAGCTGTCGATTCCAGAACGAGAGATGCAGGCCTGCCATCCAGGTATGAGCTTTCTTTGCATCCTTAATGGTGACTGCCAGGTTGGTCAGTGGTCGTGGATTGATGCAGAAAGTGATGCGGGACAGCCTGTCAACTGTGATCGAAATAGGTGTTAGGTCAGGTATATCATCCAGGAGACCATGTGTTGAGCGGGTCCAGAGTGTACCCAGGAGGGGCGGTTGGCTCTGGTCGATTGTCGTGAGGTTCGTCAGGAAGGCTATCTATAGTAGTCATCCTAAAGCCGCTGCTCCAGCCACGGTCGCAACATACTATTTGGCACCGTAGAGATTAGGGATGCACAATTTTTCAAATATTCAATTAATCGCGATTGTATAATTCAAAATGATCGTGGACGATTATAAAATGAAATAATCGTGTAATCGCCATGTTGAAATTGTTGTCAAGACACTTTTACGCTTGTGAAACTCTGCTCACGTTACCAATCATGGAAACAAACATCTGGCTATCAGCCGAATGTGTGAATGATTAAATAAACTAAATAAATAACTGATTTGTTTGTATTGACTCATGATTAGTTTTAGATGAATAAAGATTGTTCACTTGGTCGCTATTTGTCATTGTTGTTGTAACCACACACGCTTATCCCATGTTCCCCTTTCTCTGAATAGTTATGCGCTAACGATTTTCCCAAAAATGTTCTAAAACTGATAACATGGAAATTCAACGCATTTTCTCCCGTAAAAATTCTCACTGCCTACGCCTATGTTTAATGTATACCTCAAAACATCACTGGGGAAGTGAAATTATTTGATTTGAGCACCTAAATATTGCGTATCCTTTAATAAAGGTCGTTTATTACATCAAAATTAATCCACAATTTGATATAAAATCGCGTAGCGAAAAAATACAAATCACGCGATTCGCCTCCAATTGAAAAGTTTATTTTAAAGCGAGTGCTCGGATATAAATATTCTGGAATCGGGGACTCGGAACTCGGGAATTTCTATATATTATCATTGCACGATAGGAACTGAGTATTATACTGATCTGAATAATGGGTACCCGTTTGATAAACTCCCGTTAGTTAGCGTATATCTCGCGAGAACACGCTGCCTCCCATCGCAAAAGAGCCGCTGGCTCGCCAACTTAAGAAGCCGGCTATATTGTCATTCGTAATAATTTAATTTGGATCATTTAATGTTGATCGGTGTTACAAAATTGATGCGCAATTTCTCCCGTACTTGTTTGGTACATAAATTTGGTCTTAAAATATATTTATAAGGAAGGTATTTAATCACGCCAAGACTGTTTTAAGCGCATTTTGACTACAAAAGTGTGGAATAAACTTTATTATATCTTGAAAATACGTGGCCTACTATTAGTATAATCTAATAGGTGGTCGAGATTTACAAATCCGAGGCCTGTATTGACTTCTAGAGGCGCCGGAAATATATCAAGGCAGAGATCGGTCTGAAGTAGACACACCCTGTGACACGATTGTTATTATTATACACGCTATTCTTAAAAATTTGCTCTTAAAAGAATGTTTCCTATACAATCTGCTGAGTTAGGGGGTAGGCTTCTAATACAGAGTTTTGCCGTTTTGAAACTGCTAAGAAATCATTGGAGCTCCTATGTCAAAGTTAGGGGGTGGGCTTCTATTAGAGCATAGGCTACAATTAAGCAAAATACGGTAACTTCCATTTTCCGTCTAGAAAAATCTTGATACATTCCTTTGTTTGCAATCATCAACTGGCGTATTCAGTCGATGTATGTATTATACCCAAGTGCCTAACACATAATCTTACAATCTGCAGTAGCATAATAACGTTCTCTAAGCAGCATTGACGTAGTTAATATAGTTCATGATTAATCGTATGATCGCGATCTTTTTCCTAAAATGATCGCGATTATGACTAGTGAATAATCGTGCAACCCTAGTAGAGATCTTCGATGTGGCCCCGGTGCAGCATCTCTTTTTTTAACTCCTCCATGTCCACCCGCCCACTGAAGCCTTTGAGGTATTTCTGGCGCACTTTGGGTTTCTCTGTGCGGTACAGGGTTTGGAGCTTCAATATATGGTGGTACTCTTCATCCCTGACCTGCCCATCCTCGAGAGCTTTGCTGACAGACTGTAGGCTGCTCTGCGCTAGTGTTACACACTTAGCATGCTTCTCCAGCTTCCTGGTGATCTCACGCTGTCCAACTGCCAAGCCATGACAGTGGTGGCAAGAGTCATGCCACCCAGTGGGATAGCAACGATAGCACCCATCCCTATAGCGAGGGTGGCAACGGCGGCCACATCAGCACTGGCTCCAATCACACCCGCAGCTGTGGTCGTGCGAGCTAGACTGTTGTAGGCCGTTTTATATCGCCTGCATGTTCTGCTGTACTTTTCTGTCTCATGAACAAGATCCTGTCTGATGGTGTCAATCTGCTGGAGTCACCAACCGTGTACTGTAGCACCCTCAGGTGCTAATGCAGGATATAGTTCAGGTTGCTTTCGCCACTCTGATTTAGCCATGGTATACCTAGTTCTTAAATTCGTGCTAGCACTGCATCACCTGTAGTATCTGCTGATGTGTCATTGTGGGATTCATCTTGGAAAGCCTGGCGAACCGTACTAGCTTGTTGGTGTGGATACACACCTCCCTCAAACACCCCTCATCCAGCTGTCGGAGCGACATGTCAGGGGCCAGTAGCTTGTGCAGCCATGACATCTGGAACTTCACCCTGCCACTCTGATAGTAAGAACGCCGTTGGTGGAATTTCTTGGATTTATACTTTTACACCCTCTCCTCCTCCCACTGCAAAACTTCTACAGACTCATCACTCATCACACTCGTTACCCATGATATGATCACATGAATCATCCAAGTTTGGCCATACGATGCCCTCGTCCTGCCGGATGAAGCTCTCCCATGCTTGGACACAGTTGGAGTCCCTTCGTCTCCATGCCTCTCTGGCGTTCTTTTCATACCAGCTCGTCTGCTGCAGTCGCTCGCCTTCTTGTCGACAACGCATTTCCTGTGCCACTATATCTGCCATTTCCAGAGGAACAAGGGGTAAGGTGTGTGACTCCTCTATCTACTTTTCCCACAACTCGGCGAATGCCTGATATGTCAGACATGGTATCGTCATGATGGGGATAGGTCAATAAGTAGTAGCAGCATAAACTCTAATTGGGCATCCGACAGACCATCCATGCTGGCATATAGACTAATGGCGGAGCTGTCAAACAGGTGATTTACGTGGGTGAACATGTTGGGGCTGATCGCTTTCCACAGTTTGCTGCTGGCTCCTTGTAGATATTCTATCATGTCTAACCCTACTTAAGTCAGTGAGCTGTGGTAGGTACTTCCCGGTGGTGGATGTAACACATCGGCGTGTACGTACGTGGTGGAATGCTGAGCTACCTTGAAGAGAACCCATTCTATGCGATACTGAACTGCATGTCTACCAACTAGAGTTGGCCTGATGACATTCTCTCCATTTTGGAGTAGCAATCGGACAATCGGAATGGCTATACACTCCGTTTAAACCCTATATATTTGCTCACTCAACCAGTCTAGCTGATCTTGTGGACGTGTACATCATTGATGCCGCCACGGTTAAGGAAAGCGATGGCAAGTTGTTTGTCCTCCAGTATAGAGCAGACTCCAAGACATTCTCCCTTCATCCCGTCGGTGGAGATGGTGTAGAGCTGCTCACTGACCTAAAGGATGTCCTGAAGGAACGTCTAGGCTGAGAAAGAGATGGGGACAAAATAGTGTTCCGCTATGACTTCCCGAAGAAGAAGTTCATCCTCCAGCCCCTGATAGAGCAGTCACTAGAAACGTTTGAGGATGTTAACACTTTGGACGCTGATTTCAGCTTTCATGTTTTAGAGCCGACAGTGAAGCATGCCACACGGATGTCAAATGATGGTGTGGTGTTGATCATGACAAAACAGCTGCAGGTAGTCTTCGAAAAGAATGTGGTGTCGTATCATGCTGGACCTGGTGGTAAGTGGCGAGCGTGGGTGCCACTATATAGACCTCTAATGGTTATTGACATGTAGGTCACCCCACTCTCCACCATTGTGAAGAAGGATGGCACAGTCCGAAAGCTTTATAACCAGGGGACATCTTTCCTGACCTATGCAGGACAGGGCACAGCCCTTGTTGCAGTGGGTCATAGGATTGGGGTCACTGGAGGAAAGCTCCTGCTGCGCCGCCCCTTTGATGGACCAGAGGAAGCCATCACTGTGCAGGATGGTGTCCTGCGGATAGAGGGTGTGTCGCACTCCTCGAAGGCGAAGGGCTCAGTGAAGCTGCTCGAGCATGTCGGGCTCATAAGTCCGCAAACAACCCATCTTGTGCTAGAGCTGCGGCTTCTAGCTGGTGGCAAAGTGAAGCAACTAAGACCTGCCCCAGATGGGATGAAGATCAGCCTCGAGGACGGCACAGGTCTCGATATGACACATATATTTCTCGAGGGGGTCACCTTGTTAGGTGTAACCCTCAATATATAGAGCCAACATGCTTAAAACCACTATCACTTGTATCTGCCCTCGTTGTTACGGTACTGAGTGCAGATGCCAGGACAACTGAGACAGCCATGATATTAGATTCCAAGTGGGCCCACTTCCGAGACGAGACCCAGTACAATCCCTTCCGTGATCATCTGCGAAAAAATATCTATGACCGATTTCACCCACGTGAGGAAATTGAATCTAACTGCCACTTCTATGGTGTAGAAAGGGTAGGGCGGGTTGTCTGCAGCCACAGTTCCTGCTACAACACCAGATTCTCTGTGTCACATGTGAGCATGCTAGAGTCTGCGGAGGTGCAGATGGTAGGCACTTTAGCATTCTGCCAAGTGAGCATTGCCAAGGAAGCTGGAAGGGCCTGTGGGGAATCCCCTCATGGCGATGTGACACTGGGCGTGACTATGTGTTTGTTTGATTGGTTTGTATGGAGACATGAGGTGTGGTATGTATTTGTGATCCAACATTATGTCTATAATCATCATCATCAATCATCAATCATCATAATCATCACCATCAATCATCATCATAATCATCATCATCATCATCATCATCATCGTCGTCATCACCATCATCAATCATCAAAATCAATCATCATCATCATCAATCATCATCATCAATCATCATCATCATAATCATCATCATCATCATCATCATCATCATCATCATCAATCATCATCAATCATCATCCTAATCATCATCATCATCAACATCATCAACATCATCAAAATTATCATCACCATCATCATCATCATCAATCATCATCATCAATCAACATCATCAAGTTGTCCAGCATGCTCTACTATCTGCAATAACAACAGATAGCGAGATTTGAACCAGCGATTTTAAGTGTAATTCAACATATAATCTATGAAATGAATATCCTAAGGAAAAATCTGTACACATGTATATCGGCGAGGTCTATATCTTTTGTAGCAGTATTGTCGTCTGTAGGTGTTTTATGACGATAGTATTAATTTTTAGGTGATTGGGAATAATAGTTCACTAATAATACATAGCGAGATTTGAACCTGCGATTTTCAAGTGTAATTCAACATATAAACAAAGCAGCAGATTAACTACCTGGGCTATGCAGTCATTATTTGCAAATTCGTACCTGTTTCCCAAAGCAGAGGGAATATATACCTTCAGATTACAATTGCTAACGTCAGCATATATATTTATATATTTACATAAATTATAGACTGTTGTCAATAATTTTAAAATGTAGTTGTCAGTGTGTTATCAGTCGGATTGATCTGTTTGCTATTATTGCACAACAATTCATAAGAGATAAATATCATTATTTGTAATGTAATTATCGGTTCCCTGTTGGCTCAATTGATAACAGCGCTGAATTCTAATAAAAAAAACATGGTTCAAATCTCTCAAAAGACCCCAGCTAGATGGTACCAAGTTCGAAAAAAACAAGATACGCACTAGTGTAGGGGTGTAATGACAGAAATAGGAGCAACGAGGGACCCACCCCCTCCCCACTGCGGGGTCAAGCACTAAAAAAAGCCAGAGAAAGATATGAGAGAGAAGTGAGAGAGAGGCCAGCCAGCCAGCGATAATGCGAGGGTTCTCTCTGAAGGTGGGGTCCGGGAGTTTTATAGTTTTATTAGTTTTTTAAAGGGTTTTTTCGTTTGCTGCAACGTTATCACGCCTCTGTATGTAATGTGTGGTTGATCACAGGTGATCGGTATACAAGTAAATGACGAGCTGGTGCAGCATTATCAGAAGCTAAATAGTTATATATTAGGAGTTCTAGAACAGGCCACCACCAGATGATGCCCTATTAGAGAAACGCAACTGTATAGGTAATCAATTCTCAATCATATGTTATCCTGAAGAGTTATGGAGTTATATGCGTTGTGTAGGCTGCGCGGCACAGCCGGAAAATGTGGCAAGATCATTATATGACCTGAGCGACTATGCAAATAAATCGCTTGAGTTCTGGAGTATCTATTTTTAGAGAGGAGTTAATAAAAGTCAGCTATGTCGTACGCTTTTCTTTTAGGAGGACATTCAATGATGTCTACCAGAATTTTCATTGGTAAACTGATTCCCATGCTTGAAAGTACAACAGTGGAACTATCAATAATCCCGGAGTCATAGTATTTACCTATAGGATCTCCAGCTTCATCGAATTTATGATGTACGTGGACCATAGGTTACCTAGCAATGCCCCACCATTCACGAGTGCTTTATCTGAGATTCGATCCTGAGTCATGTTGACTACTCTCAAGTTAGGT
Source organism: Chaetoderma sp. LZ-2023a (assembly GCA_034401795.1). Classification (NCBI taxonomy): domain Eukaryota; kingdom Metazoa; phylum Mollusca; class Caudofoveata; order Chaetodermatida; family Chaetodermatidae; genus Chaetoderma; species Chaetoderma sp. LZ-2023a. The sequence goes on from CM067359.1 coordinate 90,573,357, forward strand.
GTTGTAATTGGCGTGTTGATGTTTCTGATACGTTTTTCATGGATCATCCGATGGACCTCATGGGAGAAAGCTTTGTTTATATAGTTAAACAATGTATATAGATTGTTGCTTTTCTCACCAGGCTTAGCAACCCCTTCATACTCTAAGGTTGGATATTTCTGAACTTGAAGTTGAGGAGAGGAATTCCGACCATGGGATGCTGTTAAGCGGTCTACATGCTTCTCTCCCGTAAAACGGTAATGTAATGGATAACGATGTCAATCTATCACGATAAAGACACTCGCATACTTAACGTTATGTTTCCCTGCTCGAATATGGGCCCAGTCGATTTGTAAAACATTACTTAATGGAACACCTGATTGTTCAGCTTTTTGAAAAGTGGAAATAATATCTTCAATGCAGAGGATAGACATTTTCAATTTTATAATATCTTGCAAGATATACCTAGGAAGTCATTTCTCTAATACGGAATTATAAATGTTCATGTGCCCACATGGGTCACCTCTGTTCTGACCTGTTTTACTTGGTGGGAGTAACGGATCGTGGATTGGCAGCAGCCATGACCCTCTGTTCTAGAACTCCTAATATATAACTACTGCAGCCTTCCCTGGCACTATTGGCCAATGGTTCAAGTGTTACAATATTGACAATTAATTATCAAAGACCCAATGATCACAGTAAAAGAATTGTGTGAGAAAATGCAAGAATATTGGCATTATTGACCAACGGGAAAAGTACCATAACTCAATAGAGCAAATCCCTGAACTATTGTCAAATGGTTAGGGTACTAAAGGAATGCAAATCTTGTTTTAATCCATTAACGATTTATGAAACGTGACACAGATGCTTTCCTACCTAAGGCTCAATACATAAATACATAAAAAGCCTGAGTTATGACATTTATCTCAAGTCGTGGCCTCTTCATATTCATAGGGCAAATAGGTATCGCTTGAAGGAACATATCTGATAAATTTGGTTTTAATCCATCAACCATTGACAAAACAAATGCATTTTAACCATAGGCTCAATAGTTTAGAAGTGTCTTAATTAGCCAGAGTTATGGTACTTGTTTAAACGTGCAGTCTCTTTATAATCATAGTCCAAATAGATATTTGACCAAAGGAACATAACTGGTTAATTTGGGTTTATTCCAGCAATAATTGACGAAACAAATGTATTTTCACGACAGGGTTCAAAGTTAAAATTCGCAATGAACCAGCGTTATTGCCCTTGTTTAAAGGCACGATCTCTTTATATTCATAGTTCAAATAGATATTTGACTGAAAGAACATATCTGCTAAATTTGATTTTAATTCGTCAACAATAGACCAACAGCGTGTATTTTCCCCCATAGGGTTCAATACATTAAACAACTTAATGAAGCAGAGTTATTGCCCTTGTATAAGGGTGTGCCCATTTCATATTTATAGCTCGAATAATTGTTGCCGAAAGGGACATATCTACCAGATTGGATTTTATCGATCAATTGGTGACGAAATGTGTCACAAACGTATTTTTCCCATAGGCTTCAATAATTTGAAAACATAGCCACAAGGCCACAACTTGTCTCTGCGATTCGTGGGCGTGACCACTTTATCTTTATAGATCAAATAGATATTTCCTGAAGTAAGGTATCTGCCAAATTTGGTTTTAATCCATCGATAAATGACCAAATGTACCACAAACATAGTTTCCCTAGGCTACAATACTAAAATATAGCAAGGTCCATAACTCTGTTATTTGACGGAGTGGCCACGTCATGTTCAAATAGATGTTGCGTAAACGAACATATCTGCCAAATTTAGTTTTAATCCATCCACAAATGGCGAAACGTGCCACAATTGTTGGCAGACAGGCAGGCAGACAGGCAGGCAGGCAAACAGACAGGTAGGCATGCAGGCAGGGTACTGAGGTGACCATGCGGCATATCATTGACATATGTTAGTAATCAGTGATCTCAGACTAGACACAGTTATGCAATCATCCACTTTAATCGCATCAGTTGATCTCTAAAGCACTAATCAACCTTTTGAGTTTAAACTTGATCTTAGAGTAAAGAGTGAATTCGCATTAAATAATTGTCTCCAACACTGATAGGGAATAGAAACGTCCCAAAAACTGTAAATGTCCTGTTCCCCTGCAGAGCAGGACCTGATATGAAAGAGAATTACTATGACAGAATGGTGTTAATAACCAACCTGAGATGTGGAATAAAAGAAAACAATGGGATATTTTTTTTCAATGAAAGATGTTGACATGATCTTCTTCTCATCTGAATATGATTTAGCAAGTTTAACATTTCTATTTTTATATTACATTTGAAATATGTTTGTAGTAACGATAATTATGATTGTAATACTATTTATATTATCATTAATGAACATGTTTAATACTTAGTTAATTATCACTATGATATTGCCATTTCATCGATCTCCCATATATCAGACACATGAACGCGCACGCACACGTGCGCGCACACGCACACACACACACACACGCACATACATACACGCGCACGCACACCCACACGTGCACACACATGCATGCGCACGCACGCACTCACATATTTCATATGTATTGAGATTTCTTACGCTAACCATTTTATATAGGGTTTTGTCCGATCTGAAATATAGATGCTATTTACTATATATATATATATTATACTCTTAATCATTCATAAGGTCAGCATTATTAATTACTACTAATGGATATTACTAATATGATGTGTCATCCACATACTCATCAGTCAATCTAGCAATTATAGCAATTCATTTTCATAAATGTTACTGTATGTACCGAATTGTATCACATTTCATTCTGAAATTATTACGGTTACGTGAAGGCTGGAAGCCTACCATTTGATTAATAAATTAAATGAAATTTATTGATATTTGATTGTAATTCCATCCCGTCCCAATTGGTGCATAGATATTATGTGAGATGAAGACAGCTCCTCAGGCTTTAACGTAGAAATCAAATGTATTGTGAAATAAAGGGTGGGTACCCTCAATGAGGGAGGGCACATAATATCTGTGTACCATATGGGACGGGATGGAATTACAAATATCAATAAATTTCATTCAATTTATTAATTCCATCCAGTCCCTCTGGTACAAATACTGAAGTACTGAAGCAGTCAAAATATTTAACTGTAAATGAGCGATGTTAGGACGTACATGCATCTAATCGAGCATGCCTAGAAAAAACTTTACTTCCCTTGCCGTTATATCATGTTTTCCACAACGGCATTTCCAAATGTAACATCAACTGTAACTGGCATTCTATAGAATTTCCGGAAAACTGATCGACTTGACTAACCAGCAGTCCTCATAATGGTGGCTACTGGCACATTCTTCAAAGCCGCATTAGTTGTTGATGCTGACCGAATGCTATGCACCTTAAAAATGTTAACATCCACACCTGCACTAAGTAATAATAGTTTTATCCACCTAGCTATTGTGTCTTTTGATACTGGTTTATGATCACCGACATAGCTAATGATCAATCTTGCACAGTTATTGCGCAGCCCACTGGTTCTATGTATATATTCTTTCAATAAAGTCACAACACACAATTTTTCATTAGTAGAATATTTTTCGAAAACAAGTTCCGTTTGCTGCCTGCTAGGCTTTGATTGCTTCAGCAGATCTCCAAATCTAATCTTTACAAATGTGTGCACAAACTCTATATTACGAATGTCAATAAAATATAACGATTGAACTCGCTGGCCCGACAGAAGACCAAGCAACATCACAAGGGTTAGCGATAATTGCTTCAATGATAGAATATTTACATCTGGTTCATTGTTAATATAGTCAAGAACCAAATTGACATCCCATGTTGTGATATACCACGGTAGTGCTGGTTTAATATTATATACACCTTTCAAAAATCTCTTTATCAAAGGATCATTACCGATACTTTCACTAGTCTCAACACTAAGCAAAGCAGATAATACTGATCTTGCTGAATTTAGACCACTGTAGCCTAATCCAGACTTGTATAAAAAATTGAGAAAATTCAACACATTGTTTATAAATGGTGAAACGGGCTCAAGTTCACTTTGTTCACAAAATCACATCCACTTTTTGATATATACCCGATATTGGGATCGTGTGGAACTGCGCCATGACTGCAAAAGCACGTCAACAACTTCTTGTGATATACCTCTCTTGCGGACTGCTTGCCCAATATTCTGAAAGCAGTCAGATGAAGCTTGTGCTTCAAGGGCTGATGCGTTGCCCTGGTGGTTGGCATTATTAACAATGTCCTGCTCACTGGAAGGATGCGTGGGCAGTCCAGGATGAAATTTAGAAGCTTCGGAAACCAAAACTGTGTTGGCCATATAGGTGCTATTAAAATCGCTTCTGCTGCATCGTCCTCCACTTTTCTTAATACATGACCTATGATACTAAAAGGAGGGAAAATGTAATTAAGTGATTTCCCCCCAATGCATGGAAAAAGCGTCCACAGCTAACGCACCAGATTCTAGCTTCCATGACACATAATTGGATAATAGGTTATTTAACCTGGATGCAAATAGGTCTATATCTGTTTTCCCACAAACTGACATGAGCTGTTTAAAAACACATTCGTTTAGCATCCATTCTGTCCACTATTATGTTCCCATGAAGCCAAGTCAGCTTCTGTGTTCATGGAGCCAGGTAAGTGTGCAGCTGATAGCGAAATATTTCTCGGGATAGCCCATAACTATATTTCCCTAGCAATGTTATTACATAACACTTTCATTCCACCCTGTTTGTTAATATAGATCATAGCTGTAGTGTTATCCACGAATGTTTTGATATGAACATTACGCATATTATTGCAAAATGACCTAAGAGTCAGTAATGATGCATGTAATTCTAAATAATTTATATGTTTGCACGCCTCTCCCTCGTTCCAGAGTCCACCAGTCGATTGCCCATTATATGTTCCACCCCAGCCTAAATTTGAGGCATCACTAGTTAAAATAATGTCATGGTTGGGAACCGTCAGCAGTTTTTCACACATTGCAATGCTCCTAATCCACCATTTTAAGTCTTCTCTACATTCCAAATTGAGGAAAAAATGTTGCGTCATAATTGCCTAAGCTACTCTTCATTGTTTCATTTTCCAGTCGTTTTACATACATAGGTCCATGCTTCACAGCTGGTTCAGAAGCTATTAATATTCAAATAATTTCAGCAACATTGCCTTTTCTCTAATAGCTGATCAAGCTTGTTAATGGTCTTAACTGCTTTGTCGCCAGTTAACTTTATTGACATTTTCTTAGAATTTAATATGAAACCTAAAAATTTAATTTCTGTGTTAGGTTCTAATATTGATTTATCAGGATTCACAGTGAATCCTAGTCTGTCCATAATACCCACTGTCTCTACAATATTTTGTTTACATTCACAATATGTATTTGACACCAATAAAGAATCATTGATATGGTTCATGTTCGCATGACCCTGTTTTCTTAATGTCGAAAATATGCACTTCATCAATTTTGTAAATATACGCTGCACACTCGTAAGACCATTAGCTAAACAACAGAATTCATACTTACAGCCATTCCAAAGAAATTTGAGATATTTTCGGTCATATTTATTAATGGGAATGGTGTAATAGGCATCCTTTCCATCAATAGATCCGAAAATGTGGACTACGGAGATACTGATTCAAAGATTTAAGGTTCAAAATAACTCTGCAACCGCCATCTTTCTTTGGTCGAGTAAAAATGTTTGATATAAATTCACCATCTTGCTTGTCATACACCTGTTCAATGACATGTAACTGTTCAAGCTTATTTATTTCATTGTTCATCAAAAGGTTGTCTTTTTCAGAAAATCTAATTTGTTTCCTTGGCAGTGTCTGTATTAGAATCACACAAAATTGAATATGCAACCCCTGAATCGTTTCCAAAATATTAATATCACTTGTAATATTTTTCCATTCTCTTAAACATTTTGCTATTTTTCCAGCTACAAAGTGTCCTGGTGTGTTTATAACATTGTCCAGTGGCTTACTACTAGCAAAACTCACCTCTTCACTACAGGTAGCTAGATTATTGTTATGAGGCAACTCTAAATCTGAGACTTCCTTTTCCATCCTCTTATGTTCCCAATCTTTGGTTTGTTGGTGTAGAATGGTTTGATCTTTTTGCCTAAAAAATGTCTCCCCATAGGACCCACGACCAAACATGTTATTGTGGCTAGTTGAAGGATTGCCGTATTGATTCTTATTGAAACCCGGTCTCATTTGTTGGCCAAGTCTACTTGCTTCTCCAAGATCTTTCAATAGTTTGGGCAGGTCATCTCCAAATAACATATCTGTCACTTTGTGATCATGTTTACAGAGCTGTTTATATCTCTTATTGATAACCGGCTTAAAGTTATCCTTGCGATATTGACTTAAAGCAGTGAATCCAGCTGAAATTAGCTTCATTGAGTCAGTGAGTTTAACAACAACGTTCTTACAATCAATCTTAGACTTGTTTGCAGCAAAATTCATAATAGATTCTGTTACTGAAATTAATGGCACTGTGCCTTTAACAAGCAATCCCTGCACATTGCCCATTTTTATGTCTCTGGAATGTATGGGGGGATTAGCCAGATCCCAAATCTCGTGATTTAGTCTAGGTGTTGACAGATTATTGCAATTCTGTGCCCTAAGATATGCCTCTCTTAATTTGTTTAATATTTCCTTATTAGCAGCAGAGCGGAAAGAGATGGTAATTGAATCTGCCAAGCTTTGCTTAGTATCAGGTCCTGTAATGGTATCCTGGCAATAAAAATCCTGCATATCATTTAGTATCACATTAATCTGAGTCACTTCCAACTCATTATCAGAGTCATTAACGCAGCACTCAGATCATTGGCAATGCTTGAGAAAGAGTCTGGAGTTTTGCCCTCCTGTACTCCTTCCTCCTCTTCATCATCTGTATCATGAGGGGAGGTATGTAACTATAAACGACATTGTTTCACAGGCGGCTCATATTCTATCCGCTTATCACTTTTACCCGCCTGCTGTGATATCAACTTGTTTAAAAAACCCATTTGTATTTCTTGTGTTTCTCTTAATGCCCTAAACATATTTAACATATCAGACTGATTCACAGCTGCATTACTTTGGGTCACAGATACCCCACTAGGGCTTATGTCTGTTATCATAACTGTTCTTAATGACACATTTTACAAAACTTTGATTACTGGACACATAGTGTCAAGTGCCCTTGCCTATTTACTTTCTCACAGTCGTGTGAAGTTTTTGTTATGTTCAGTTGTTGATTCAGGCCCGTAAACTTGACAGTTAGTTTCAATTAGATTACGTCTCAAGTTTAAATTGATTGATGTGAAATGGTGCGAATTTTCTCACCAGCTATGCTGTTGGAGTAATCAATGACAATTACCTTCCCGGACAGTAGCTGTACGCGTTAACCTCCCAGCACTTACAGACCAGACATGACACCTTTCTTATGACACATAGACAATTCTGTCGGATATTTTGGAATTGGTTTGACCGCGAATTGTTGCTGCCTAGGACAGCAATGAGCTTCGGTCAATTTTGATTTGATAACTGACCATTATATATGCTTTCACTAATGACAGAGTGACAGGCCCTGGCGAAAGATAGTGGGGAGTCGTCGCCTTGGTCAGCGTTCGTGACAACATATATATACAAGAATAAAGGTCAGATAGTTTGGATGTTAAAAAGAAATGTGTTTGTTTATTTATTGGCGAATTCTACTGGGCTAATACCCCATCTCCACCATGAAATAGATTACGGGGTATTAACTCAATAGAAATATCCAATAAAAAACAAACACATTTGTTTTTAACATCTAAACTATTTCTCTCGCCAGCTGCTTTTTATTTGAGCGCCTTGCTTATCGACCACAGGGCCGGCCACTCTGTCATTAGTGAGAGCACATATAATGGTCAGTTATCCCCCTTGAGCATTGCCAATTTCAACAATGACTTAACACATATAAACATAACATCAGGCAGGCAGGCAGGCAGGCAAGCAGGCATGTAGGCAGGATAGACAGACAGACAGACAGACAGACAGACAGACAGACAGACAGACAGACAGACAGACAGACAGACAGACAGACAGGCAGGCAGGCAGGCAGGCAGGTACCCTCCCATTTCATAACATTATAAAAAGCTTGTCCTCATGTTGTCAGACTTTCTGGATTCTTTCGGATAAGACCCAAAGTTGGGAAATCCTTTTGTATTGTCATACTATTTCTTGCTTTAAAGTTTAGTCAAATCCGACCAGTAGTTTTCGATATATATCCATAGATCCAAAATTTGATCCAATGCAGATCCATGTTCTTTTATCCTGATCACAACCAAAGTCTGGGAATCTGCTTGTATGACAGGCTCCTTTGGTGTGTTACGGACTGTCCATCCGTCCCTCCATCCATCTGTTCGTCCGTCCATCCATCTGTCTGTCTGTCTAAGTGTGAGTGCACATCTAAAAAAACCTATTTATCCGATTTGACTCAAATCGTAACACACCAAAGGACAGACAGACAAACAGACAGACAGACAGCCAGGCAGCCAGGCAGACAGGCAGGCAGGCAGGCAGGCAGGCAGGCAGGCAGGCAGCCAGCCAGCCAGCCAGCCAGCCAGCCAGCCAGCCAGCCAGGCAGGCAAACAGACAGGCAGACAGACAGACAGCATGACAGACAGACAGACAGACAGACAGACAGACAGACAGACAGACATACAGACAGACAGACAGACATACAGACAGACAGACAGACAGACAGACAGACAGACAGACAGACAGACAGACAGACAGACAGACAGACAGACAGACAGACAGGCAGGCGCGCAGACAGATAGGCAGGTGGACAGACGAGGTAATATTCAATGAACTTATTGTACCAATTTCGAATGGTTAGCTAATCTATGACTCATTGCTATGCAAATGACATAGCAACCGTTAACTCACTTTTGATAATCCCTATGGAAGAATGGTCTCTGAAGCTCCCCAGCAGGAAACACTACAACAAAGAAAGCAACTAACAATAGGTAAGAGTGGTGGATCTTACCTGTCACCCAATATTAGTAGGAATATCTTATGTCACAATCAATTACGTCACTAATTAGCTGACATCATATTCAAAATGATTTATAGCTCCATCAAGAATGTCGAACGGTCTGACGCTCATGTACCAAAAGGTATGCCATTGAGAAACTTACAATTTAACGAGAGGCCCATATGGAAT
>CM067359.1:90583082-90698082 GCA_034401795.1 Chaetoderma sp. LZ-2023a
CTATTTAGACACAATAACCAATGGTCATGAGATGTCATGATGTATGCCTAGGTGCTCTTTGACCTGTCATGTATATTCTGGGTTATTCCCAGAAATAGGCACACATAACGTACATCTCGGACCTTCCACGCAGTGCTGAATCATAGAACTGGATCTGTATACACCATTTCGGCTTATCTGACTTGTTTCATCGAATCCCGTAAATGTCCATCTTAACTAACCATCTTGTAAGACTCTGTTGCATTAAATATCCCGAAACCATCCTAAGATGCTTCCCGAACTTAATCCAACAACGTCTTACCGTCACAGTATCTATAACTTAAACCAAGGTGGCAGAACCAGTATTTACTTATCAAAAGGGTTACAGATTCGGTTCGATTCCTATAAATGATTATGACTGATTATGACTTTACGTGGGTTGAATATTCACCTAATTTATCTGTGTGTGTCCTAATTATGGAAATGACAAAACTAGATTGATTGTAGCAACAAATCTCAGTCAAACGTAAATCAAACATGGCTAAACTAATTTATCCACCACCAGGGATCATAATCATCAATTTAGAAACCCTCTAAATATTAACATATAATACATGATCTATACATTCAGTAAGCAATAGAACTGACTATCAATAACAGTGGCGTAATCGGATATCCCTATGTGGTTATAAATAAACACTACATAAAGATCTACACCACTCATCATGTCATACTGACCTAACAATAACAGTACCACCATGCTTACTGGCAATAGCGACCCAATAAATTGGTCCTACTACTGATGACGTAAAATATAAGTGTCCACTGTCCATAACGACCATAAACATTGGTCCCATAGCCAGTGACATACTGCGATGATGATGTTATGAATATTCCCGACTGAGGATGTGACGTCAAACATATCTGACGTACACAGTGTCAATAGGCCATCTGCAAATATTTACCCGGGTACCAAAAGGTAGCCAGTGGGGTTCGTGGGTAGCTAATCCATAAATCCCATATTTGCATATGCCCACCGACCGAAGTTAAATGACCGACCATTTAACTAGCTGTGTACCATCTACAGCCACTCACCTCCTCCACATCCCTATACTGAACGAATATCCATAGCATCGCAACGATTGCAAAAATAAAATACAGCTATATACAGACCTAAAATAACATAATCCTAATAAAAATACACAACACCTAATTCAACAATTATAGACATAATTCACAATGTGAACCCAATAAAATAACAATAAAATAAATCATATACTTAAGACATACGTATTACATGGATTAGTATATCCAACACGCACGAGCATTACATGGGAAATACTTGCAACACTCCAATCATAACTAAACAATTATAATCAAGTAATTTATACATAACTAAAACATTAAAACAAACCATGTAGTAATATAATTAAAACAATAACAATTCTATGTGCAACACAGTTGCGTGTGATGGACATATGCCATGTGGCTCGAACGATCACAGATGTAACCGCCGATTACAATGCACTAGAAATGTATGTCCCAGAGAGAGGCTCACAGCGATCTGACTCATCCTGGATTACAGCACTCTCTGTCTCTCACGTGCAGACGCACGTCGGCCCTGGAAACAGATCCCATGCCGGACAAGCTTCTGTTTACGCTAGGTGTGTGCACATAAAACATAACGTAAAACAATAAAAAGAAATATAAATCTTGTACAAATATACAACAATTGATGGAATGGTGTGTCCGCGCAGAGATGTTAATAACGTGTCACACCACAACAAAATGAACTCAATACTATACAATAAATTGTACCTACTAGTACGTTATATAGTTACCTTTCAGGTAATAGGATATAAAGGTGTATCAAAGGACATGCCTGGAATGCACAGCACGGTACCCATCGGAACCGATAAAGGGATGCCACTTTCCGAGTGGCTGCCCTCCATCGTCGGTTCGTTGGTTTGAATCGCCCGGGTTGATCAATTCCTGGGGTAGAGTAGTGCACTGCCTATCCCGTACAGATTCATTCGAATTTTTGGACGCTGCCTTTGATTTTAACAAACACAAAATGCAGCATCGTTTGGCTGCCGGCCAAATGCCACAGCAGTATGAAATATATATATATATATATATAATACATATAAATATAACACAAGATACAAAAGCAATAAGAATAACAGAACTCTCGCCTAGTTGGTCGATACCAGTCACATCGATATCGATACCGGATAGAGGTGCCAGGCTAACTATCTTGACCTTACATAAATGATCCCATTTGACGCTTTCAAGATGCTTAACTATTTAGGTCTGATTTAGGATGTCAGAAATTTCTATGTTAGCCAAATTTAGAACTGGCAACACCTTGACGTATTTGTGTTCGTAGGCCATAATAGGCATGTAATGCCATCCAACACCGCTGTAAGCACATTTTTGTGGATTCAAAATGTAAAACCCGTTTTAAAGTCGGTCCTCAGCGGTACGTTCACCTTGACTGTGTTTTTACTGGCTAGTTCATGGGCCAAAAATCCATTCCCCTCCATTGAAATCATGGTACTCTTCAGAGAACTGGCCATTGATGGGTACCCACTGGGACGTAGACAATATCATTACCCATTGGTAGAACTCCCATAATATCATTCTGAAAACAGGTAATGTGGAGGCAGGGATGTGTAACATGTGGGTAACAATCTGGTATTTATCAACCTCCACAAATTTACTCACCATCCAAGGTCCTTTCCCATGAGCCATGGTTAAGGAGACCATAGCTAACACAATGAGAACATTACACCAATTCATTATCCGATCTTATAGGCTGACTTTTCACACAAAACATGAACTAGAGACAAACTACAAACTATTGATAGTTGGATATCGGGTGATGTTACTCCACCGAATTATGTTGAACACAACAAACTAATTTTAGTTATGCACGAATTTAGACAATGACACCGAGTACGCTCCACAAAAGTGCAAACCGATATGTTTGACTAGCTAACGAATAGTGAGAGAAATGTGACCATTAATGACAGCAGCTATGTAATGATGGAATCGCGCATCAGTCATTGGAATATCCACCACACCAATGCGTGGGGTTTTCTGGCGTGCATGACTAAAGTATTCAGGTCTGTGCTTGCATTTCCACAAATTGTGACCAGAATTTGGAGCCCTGCCAAAAATGTGCGCTAATCTGTCACTTCTGTCATCATCCATACCCATCTCGGATGTGTCATCAGGCATAGGTTCATCCATCACTGACTCACGTTCATTAGTCATCTCTACATCAGGAACTGATGTAACAATGGGTTGAGTCACCATTGGTTCTATCATCCTAGGATCTACAACCACCTGACCTGGTTTTCCCACCCGACTAGGATGACGGGAAATAGCTGGTAGCTGATGTTTCGTTTGCGCGGTCGTCCATACCTGCAATCGTGCATGCATGCGTTCGCGTGTACATTCGTTCGTTCGTTCGTTCGTTCGTTCGTTCGTTCGTTCGTTCGTTCGTTCGTTCGTTCGTTCGTTCGTTCGTTCGTTCGTTCGTTCGTTCGTTCGTTCGTTCGTTCGTTCGTTCGTTCGTTCGTTCGTTCGTTCGTTCGTTCGTTCGTTCGTTCGTTCGTTCGTTCGCTCGTTCGTTCGTTCGTTCGTTCGTTGGTTGGTTGGTTCGTTCGTTCGTTCGTTCGTTCGTTCGTTCGTTCGTTCGTTCGTGCGTGCGGGCGGGCGTGCGCGCATTCATATGTGCTTATGTTCATTCATTCATTCGTCCACCTATCTGTTCACTCATCCTGTCACCTGTCCTTGGCCTCTCTATTGGTTTACTGGTCTGTGCCTCTCAGACACCAATTGATTGTCTGTGTGGATGGACTGATGGATGGATTACTGGGTTGGTGTCCGGGTGGGCGCATGGATTGTTTGGACATATATGTTTGTAAGGGTGCAAACCACCTCTCTTCCGCAACCACCTGTAATATTTTATTCTTATTTTTTCAACAGCCAACTCATTGCAAAGAAGCAATTAGCACTTTGCAATGACTAAGTGAATAAATTAAACCAAATTCGGAAATCAAATTGTAGCTTTCACCCATTTTCCTATTCATTTGTTCAGTCGTCTAGTCATCCACCGGGTATCTGTCTATCAGTTTACAAATCTGTTCTCCCCTTAATCAAGTATTTGTTTAGGTGGATGGCGGGATGGACTGATTGATGGATTGATATGCTGGTGTCTGGGCGGGTGAATGAGTGCATGGGTTGTTGGACATATAAGCGTGCAAAGCTCAAACAACCTGTGACTTACAACCACCTCTCTTTTGAAGGAATCTCACTAGACCAACAACATTCAGTCAATCCACAATGGATCATCCTATGTCAGAAAGACCTGCTCAAAACTATTTGTTTAATCCTATTTTCGAACACATGGCAACGCCAACTTATTACAAAGAAGTAATCAATGCTTTGTAATAACTGAGTGAACCGATTTGCCCAGATAAAAAAACTGTATAACTCCTAACAGTCAGAATTTGTTACTATTTTCGAACACACGGCAACGCCAACTTATTACAAAGAAGTAATCAACGCTTTGTAATGACTGAGTGAACCGATTCGCCAAGATAAAAAAACTGTATAACTTGTCAGAATTTGTTTTAAATAATCTGTATTCAGGAAACCTGTCCCTTGCAGTACTCAAACAACAAGTAAATTATTCTCAGCCGCCATGATTAAACATATCTCGGCAGCATTTGATCTAATGACTGACCAAATAGCCCTCATTGTTATTTTCACACCTTAATCGCCTGAAACGAACCGGCGTACTAACCCATGCTACAGTTAGATAAGCTCAATATAATTAAGCAATCACGCCTTTTGTATTAGCTGTTTAACTTCAGTAGCGCACAAGGCGCACATTGATCTAAAGCAGTTCTTCGGGTTTAGTTTGATCTTTTGTGGAGAGACTGAATTAATAGTTAATCAGTAGTCACCATTGCAGTAATTCTCCTATAAATATGTAAGAATTATCAGTTGCCATTAGACCAGTTTTTTCGCTGCATGACGAAGACCATTACGTCGAAAGCGCTCCAGCAACTGACAGTGTAAGCTTTAATTTTATATATATATAATAATCTTGTATTAATTGTTCTTATTTTTCAGTCTCTAAATTGTTTCAACACATATCGCTCTAGTTAATATTTGGAAATTAACTTTTTTGAACTTTTCTGACTAAATTTGACATAAATCTGTAGAAATTTGATTACGTTCTAAAATGGCCAAGAATTTCAACGGCCCAGTAGGTAAAGGACGCAAATCTGGCAACCCAGCGTCCAACTTTTCTTCAACCAAAAGTGCTCCTAACCAGTCTGTTCAGGCCTTTCAGAGACTGGTTAAGATGTACTTCCATGTGTTGCAATGCTTGCATCACTATGGTCTTTTACGAGAGCATTTGGCATCAGACTCTCTCCCGAAATCTCTCAGCATGAAAATGGAGGAGATGAACTCGTTTTTCTGCCCTGCCTTACGAGATGACGAATTTTTGAAATCGACCAGCATGATAAACCAAATTTGGGCTCAGAGCTGCTTAGAAAATTTAATCAACCATTATCGAAGCAAATTGGACAAATTAAAGGCAGAGGTAAAAGTGGCCGAATCTAATGTAATTCTTGATCTAGACAGAGCCAAAGGCATAGCATTGAAATGGGGTAGGCAAAATTTTGGAAATAAATTGGCCACAACGACAATCACAAATTTTTGGAAATTTTTGGCGGAAATAGCTAGTGATAAGCAAAATAGAGTGATGTCTCTACCAACACCGGCGGCCACACCGAGTACAGGTTCAGGTTATCATTCAACAATGACTAACAAACGACAACGGTCACCAACCACCTTCACACCCTCGCCTACAACCTCCAAGCGGACGAATCTGTATACATCACCAACACCAGCACCTGGTGTTGATGATGTAACAGAGTCATGGCCGGCTCTCCCAAAGACAAATTCTCCTCCTGTGCGCCGTTGTCGGGTTGTTACTCACTGTTCCCCCAATCTACCACCTAGCAACTCTTCCTCATCTCTTCCACTATCTTCTCCTCGCCACCTTCTGACTCGATCTCCTCCTCTTCCTCCTTCTCCTCTCTCAATCCCGCCTCCTCCTCTTCCTCCTCAAACTTCTTCTCTTCATGCATCTCCTCTCTCAATCCCGCCTCCTCCTCTTCCTCCTCAAACTTCTTCTCTTTATGCATCTCCTCTCTCAATCCCGCCTCTTGCTCCTCATACTCAATCTTCTCCTCTTGCATCTCCTCTCTCCATCCCTCCTCCTCCTCTTCCTCCTGCGCTTCATCTCTCTTTTCCTCACGCACCTTCTTCTGCTCCTCTTCTTCTGTCTCCACCTCCTCTCCCTCCTATGGAGAATAATAGTAACCTGTCTGACAGGAAGTTTGCTAAGTACCGTCATCAATCGCATAGCAAGGGCCTGTGGAGGATCCCCAGAATCACCAAAAAGATTCTGATGATAGGGTCCTCTAATCTAGCCCGAATTGATTTAGATGTCCATCCTGACATCCAGGTTGAGTGCTATCCTGGTGCCGCATTATCACATTTCAGAACAATGGCTATGCGACACCAGGATGGCCCTAGCCCGGAGAAGATCATCTTGAATATTGGCATCAACTCCAAAAATGAGCATCCAACCAAAGCCTCAAGCCATTTACGGTTCATGGCTCGTGAATTTAAAAACACCTTCCCTAATGCGGAGTTGCACTTTGCTGAGATTAACTTCTCTGATAGCTTGTCAGACAGGCAAAGGTACTGTCTCAAGCGTATCAACGAATCAGCAAGGTCCAACTGCCACGTTGATAAGGTCATCCCCAAAATTTCTGATGCGAATTTTCATGTTGAGAAGGATAGAATCCATTGGACGAAAGAAACAGCTAATTGTATTTATAACCATTGGTTGACGGTACTTAGTTTAAACTAAATGTGGGTCAAGGCAATAGCTCCCCTAACATAGGATTAGGAACAAACCTTGTCAATTTAGCAGCTGACTATGATCTCTCACCATCTGAAAAATCAATTCTCGATCGTGGTCTTACTTTTATACCAACTCCAAAACCAAAAACAGGATTAGATTTGCTTTTAGACACAGATCTTATTGAAGTAGCTAATTTTGGTCATTCAGTAAAAATAGCCCATCATTTTCGAAATTTAAATGGAGAGTCAAAACCATTCACTGGAAAATCCGGTTGGGACCCTCCAGATAGGCTAGTTGATGACAATGTTAAAGCAACCATAAAAACGGTTGCTTGTATAGCCAGATCATTGCCAATTACAAACAATAAGCAAAACCTTTCATTTCTCGAACGACAGGCTATCAACAAATTACGTAGAAATCAAAATATTATTATAAAACCAGCCGATAAAGGTTCAGCAACTGTGATTATGTCTAGAGAAAACTACATCCGCGAGGCCGAAAGGCAGTTAACTAACACCAGGCATTACAGAAAACTTGATAATTTAATTTGGCCTCAAAACCGACAAAATTTCATTGAAATACTTAATTCATTGCATACAGATAAGTACATCGATAAGAAACAGCTAAAGTATCTGCTAGGTGAGAATAATCCACAAAATCGGACATTTTATATCTTGCCTAAAATCCATAAACCTATCAGCACCTGGTTAGATCCATTGACACCACCTGGACGACCCATCATTTCAGACTGTGGCAGTGAGTCTTATGGCATTTCAGAATATATTGATTACTATTTAAAGCCCATTGCTAATAGACACAAGAGCTTTCTCAAGAACACAGAACACTTTCTTTCAAAGCTATCCAAATTGTCAGTTCCGAAAGATGCATATTTAGTCACATTAGACATAGATGCTATGTATACCAATATAGATATTGATGCTGGAGTCAATGCTATTAAGAATTCTTTTGTCAAATTTCCTGATCCAGATCGACCAGACACGGAAATTCTAAAATTATTAGAGCTAAGTCTTAAAGGAAACGATTTCCAATTTAATGGTGAAAATTACCTTCAAATCTGTGGATGCGCAATGGGTAAACGATTCAGCCCAAATTTTGCCACGATTTATGTTGCGGAGTGGGAAGAGGAGGCACTGAACAAATCAACCAAAAAGCCTCTTCTTTACCTCAGATATCTAGATGACATCTTCATAGTTTGGCAACATTCAGAAGAAGACTTTTGGGAATATTTTCGCATTTTAAATAACCAAGATTCAAATATCAAGCTAAAAGCTACTATTAGTGGAACATCTGTTGACTTTTTAGATGTCACGATCTATAAGGGTCCTCAATTTGATTCCTCTGGAAAATTAGAATATAAAGTATTCTTTAAGCCAACAGACTCACATCAGCTGCTTCACAAAAAATCATTTCATCCTCCACACACATTTAAAGGTTTGATCAAATCGCAAATCATAAGATTTTTTCGAAACTCTAGCAACAGGCAAAATCTGAATAGTGCATGCTCTACTCTGTTTGATGCTTTGAAAGCACGAGGCTATTCAGCCCGTTTTCTTCGAAAAATTAAAGCAGACACCATCAATGAGCTTGAAAATCTAAAACCTCATAGCGGACCCGAGTTTGAGCCTGTCCAAATTAAACACAATAAACCAATCATGTGCGATGGATCAGTTTCTAAATGCGACAAAAATAGATGCAAAGTAAACAACTATATTGTAAACCAACAAACATTCCTGAGCTTTCAAACTAAAAATGAATATCATATCCGAACTAATATGCAATGTGATTCTGAGAATGTAGTTTATTTGATCAATTGTGCCCTTTGCCAGAAACAGTATGTTGGTGAAACAAAAAATGCATTTAGAGTGCGTGCTAGACGCCACGTTTCTGATATTAACACCTCATCAGATACGCCAATTGCTCAACATTTCGAACTTCCTGATCATTCAGTTGAACATCATTTTGAAATCATGCCAATAGAACAGATTCCGACCTTCGATAGTGAGGAAGAAACGAGTTCGTTTCGCAAAATCCGAGAAGGCCATTGGATTAGAACACTACAAACAAAAGCACCATTTGGAATAAATGTAGATTCGGGAATATCACAAAAGAACAAAATTATCCCATTTCAACTCATATACAATAGACGTAATGTTGAATTAGCAAAAACCATGAAAGACGAATATTCACAGTTGCAATCTAAATTAAAGGAACCGATCAAAGCACGACCAGTAATAGCTTACAATAGAAATCCAAACCTGAAAGATTTGCTAGTAAGATCAAAGTTAGACCTTATAGTTCCTGATAACAATGACAAGGTTTCATCCCTCCCTACCTATTCTTAAATAAATCTAATCCCAACCAAAATCAATGGTGGGGCAACATGAAATCATACCCGTAGGACATCTTTTAATTTTGTGTCTGCAAAAGTATGTGTGCGTACGTGTGTGCGTACGTGTGTGCGTGCGTGCGTGCGTGCGTTAGTTCGTTCGTTCGTTCGTTCGTTCGTTCGTGCGTGCGTGCGTGCGTTCGTTCGTTCGGGCGTCCGGGAGTTTGTTCGTATGTGTGTATGTGTGTGGGTGTGTGCTCGTACATCCGCACGTGTGTGCATCTATACTTGCGTGGGTGTATGTGTGCGTGTGTGTATGTGGGTGTGGGTGCATTAATTCGTGAGTACATTAGTGCGCGGGTGTGTGCGTGCATGCATTCGTGCGTTCGTTCGTGCATGCGTTCATGCATGCATTATTGCGTGCATTCGTGCATGTATTACTGTGGGCATGTGTTATTGCATGCATTCGTGCATTCGTTCAGATGCGTGCGTGCGTGAGTGCGTGCGTGCGTGCGTGCGTGCGTGCGTGCGTGCGTACGTGCGTGCGTGCGTGCGTGCGGGCGTGCATTCGTGTGTGTGTGATTTCTCTATAATGTAGGATCAATCCCAGCCTTTACCTGTTAAAGCGACCTACTGATAAGTTCATTTTACCCCAACTAATCTCAAGGGGGGACCACTCTAAGTAAATCTAAACTTGGTCTCGATAGGACAAATTTAGGTAAAGAAATTTGTAATTAAATTCCTGTGCCAATGCGTTTTTTTCAATGTAAAGACAGACAGACAGACAGACAGACAGACAGACAGACAGACAGACAGACAGACAGACAGACAGACAGACAGACAGACAGACAGACAGACAGACAGACAGACAGACAGACAGACAGACAGACAGACAGACAGACAGACAGACAGACAGACAGACAGACAGACAGACAGACAGACAGACAGACAGACAGACAGACAGACAGACAGACAGACAGACAGACAGACAGACAGACAGACAGACAGACAGACAGACAGACAGACAGACAGACAGACAGACAGACAGACAGACAGACAGACAGACAGACAGACAGACAGACAGACAGACAGACAGACAGACAGACAGACAGACAGACAGACAGACAGACAGACAGACAGACAGACAGACAGACAGACAGACAGACAGACAGACAGACAGACAGACAGACAGACAGACAGACAGACAGACAGACAGACAGACAGACAGACAGACAGACAGACAGACAGACAGACAGACAGACAGACAGACAGACAGACAGACAGACAGACAGACAGACAGACAGACAGACAGACAGACAGACAGACATGCAGACAGGCAGGCGCGCAGACAGATAGGCAGGTGGATAGACGAGGTAATATTCAATGAACTTATTGTACCAATTTCGAATGGTTAGCTAATCTATGACTCATTGCTATGCAAATGACATAGCAACCGTTAACTCACTTTTGATAACCCCTATGGAAGAATGGTCTCTGAAGCTCCCCAGCAGGAAACACTACAACAAAGAAAGCAACTAACAATAGGTAAGAGTGGTGGATCTTACCTGTCACCCAATATTAGTAGGAATATCTTATGTCACAATCAATTACGTCACTAATTAGCTGACATCATATTCAAAATGATTTATAGCTCCATCAAGAATGTCGAACGGTCTGACGCTCATGTACCAAAAGGTATGCCATTGAGAAACTTACAATTTAACGAGAGGCCCATATGGAATTATTGGCCACATAGACAGCTGAACAAAACCAGATGATCACTGGAAAAATCTACACATTTCTGTGAAGAAGGTTTAGCCAAGTTTTGCTACAATTGTTCCAGCGGTTAACAAGCAGTTTAGAATGATTTTCTCAGAAATTTTCAGCAAATCCGAGATGACCACCAAACACGCTAAATTGTTCTTGATTCACTGTGTGCATGTTTTTACATATTAACTTTCCATGGACAAAGTGTAATGGCCCTTAGTCTTTAATAATATCGCCCAAATGTCGGTTCGATCCATTCAGCAGTTCTGGAGAAGTCATTTTCGTTAGAACTAGTTCATCCAAGATGGTTACTAAGGCATTTGGCCAATTAAGTTCCGTTGAACAAACTTAGTTCAGCTCTTGCCCCAGATGATGTTTCATGAGTTTTGCATCGATCCCGCAAACGGTTTTGGAGAGGATTTTTAAAGACGTTTCTACGGCTAAATCCATGATGGCCGCCTGCCAAATTTTGCCAATCAGCTTCCTTTAAAGAAACTTAGATCTCTATACATCCTGCTAAATATAAGTGAAATCAACTCAGTGGTTCTTGAGAAGTCATCCAAAGAAATAATTGACAAGTTGACGACAACCAGATGGACGACAGGTGTGCGGAGAACGGATGGACAGACGATGGACGGTCGCCATGGCATAAGCTCACTTAGTCAGGTGAGCTAATAAATTGAATATTTTGAGACTAATTTCACCGGAACATGCCCCCACTCATCAACTTAGTTTCAAAATATTCAACAGATTACCTATTATAGTTCCCTTGAAATTTAGCAGACAGTCTTAAGTTTTAAATTGATTTTAACCCATGTAAACCCTGGGCGGATCTTAGCAAGGAATTGATACCTCTATTCAGATTGAAACGAGATAGAGACAAGCAAAGAGCGGGGATGGTCACGTGTCCAATGCTGCACAAGTTGCATTTGATTGGTTCAGAAATTTCGTCGTCTTATAGTAACGTGCTGGATGACAAGTCTGATGAAAATATAACTGTATTTTTAGCCAACATTTTGTTGCATACTCCATGTCATATACCACTTGTTGACTGGTGTATGATACACTTTGAAGAATTTCGGGGTATGTATATCTTACTTGAATCTGGAGTCGATTCCTAATGGTGAAGAGTCCGGGAAAGGTGGTCTGCCTTTCTCTATGTCGAATTCTTCTTAACAAACTAACTCAACACTTCTTACCAATTGTATAATAAACGAATAATGTTTTTATTAAATTTAAAAGAGACTGAGCCATATTGCAGGCTATAAAGTTTAACAATACTTGTATAATAATTTCAATATCTAACTTTAATGAAATTTCAATATCTAACTCTAACAAAGATTCTAACTTATTTCGAAACGAACGTCAATTGCTGATGGTAGACTATTAGCTGAAAGAGGTATAACTTCTCAGTAACAGCGCAATCGGAAGATTAAATATTTTAACATCATGCTCGTCCTTATATACAACAAAAGTGGATTTGAGCATGACGTTATCATGATGATGTACTTAGAGGGATTCCCTGGTCTTTTCCAAAATCTAACTACTATGATTGGTTAACACTCCCTTGCCCACGCTCAAAAGACGGTCGGACTCAACCGGTCAGAACTAGTATGCAAGTGATGCATCTTGACAGATAACATATACAAATCTGTTTTGACAATACTCGTCAGGCATCCATTCCTTGCATACCCACGTCCCAATTACTAATTGTTCTGTTGTGACAAGAGCATTAACCATTCAGATATTAACATATTGGGATTAACTTATCATTAGTGCATTCTATTTAGACACAATAACCAATGGTTATGAGATGTCATGATGTATGCCTAGGTGCTCTTTGACCTGTCATGTATATTCTGGGTTATTCCCAGAAATAGGCACACATAACGTACATCTCGGACCTTCCACGCAGTGCTGAATCATAGAACTGGATCTGTATACACCATTTCGGCTTATCTGACTTGTTTCATCGAATCCCGTAAATGTCCATCTTAACTAACCATCTTGTAAGACTCTCTTGCATTAAATATCCCGAAACCATCCTAAGATGCTTCCCGAACTTAATCCAACAACGTCTTACCGTCACAGTATCTATAACTTAAACCAAGGTGGCAGAACCAGTTTTTACTTATCAAAAGGGTTACAGATTCGGTTCGATTCCTATAAATGATTATGACTGATTATGACTTTACGTGGGTTGAATATTCACCTAATTTATCTGTGTGTGTCCTAATTATGGAAATGACAAAACTAGATTGATTGTAGCAACAAATCTCAGTCAAACGTAAATCAAACATGGCTAAACTAATTTATCCACCACCAGGGATCATAATCATCAATTTAGAAACCCTCTAAATATTAACATATAATACATGATCTATACATTCAGTAAGCAATAGAACTGACTATCAATAACAGTGGCGTAATCGGATATCCCTATGTAGTTATAAATAAACACTACATAAAGATCTACACCACTCATCATGTCATACTGACCTAACAATAACAGTACCACCATGCTTACTGGCAATAGCGACCCAATAAATTGGTCCTACTACTGATGACGTAAAATATAAGTGTCCACTGTCCATAACGACCATAAACATTGGTCCCATAGCCAGTGACATACTGCGATGATGATGTTATGAATATTCCCGACTGAGGATGTGACGTCAAACATATCTGACGTACACAGTGTCAATAGGCCATCTGCAAATATTTACCCGGGTACCAAAAGGTAGCCAGTGGGGTTCGTGGGTAGCTAATCCATAAATCCCATATTTGCATATGCCCACCGACCGAAGTTAAATGACCGACCATTTAACTAGCTGTGTACCATCTACAGCCACTCACCTCCTCCACATCCCTATACTGAACGAATATCCATAGCATCGCAACGATTGCAAAAATAAAATACAGCTATATACAGACCTAAAATAACATAATCCTAATAAAAATACACAACACCTAATTCAACAATTATAGACATAATTCACAATGTGAACCCAATAAAATAACAATAAAATAAATCATATACTTAAGACATACGTATTACATGGATTAGTATATCCAACACGCACGAGCATTACATGGGAAATACTTGCAACACTCCAATCATAACTAAACAATTATAATCAAGTAATTTATACATAACTAAAACATTAAAACAAACCATGTAGTAATATAATTAAAACAATAACAATTCTATGTGCAACACAGTTGCGTGTGATGGACATATGCCATGTGGCTCGAACGATCACAGATGTAACCGCCGATTACAATGCACTAGAAATGTATGTCCCAGAGAGAGGCTCACAGCGATCTGACTCGTCCTGGATTACAGCACTCTCTGTCTCTCACGTGCAGACGCACGTCGGCCCTGGAAACAGATCCCATGCCGGACAAGCTTCTGTTTACGCTAGGTGTGTGCACATAAAACATAACGTAAAACAATAAAAAGAAATATAAATCTTGTACAAATATACAACAATTGATGGAATGGTGTGTCCGCGCAGAGATGTTAATAACGTGTCACACCACAACAAAATGAACTCAATACTATACAATAAATTGTACCTACTAGTACGTTATATAGTTACCTTTCAGGTAATAGGATATAAAGGTGTATCAAAGGACATGCCTGGAATGCACAGCACGGTACCCATCGGAACCGATAAAGGGATGTTACTTTCCGAGTGGCTGCCCTCCATCGTCGGTTCGTTGGTTTGAATCGCCCGGGTTGATCAATTCCTGGGGTAGAGTAGTGCACTGCCTATCCCGTACAGATTCATTCGAATTTTTGGACGCTGCCTTTGATTTTAACAAACACAAAATGCAGCATCGTTTGGCTGCCGGCCAAATGCCACAGCAGTATGAAATATATATATATATATATAATACATATAAATATAACACAAGATACAAAAGCAATAAGAATAACAGAACTCTCGCCTAGTTGGTCGATACCAGTCACATCGATATCGATACCGGATAGAGGTGCCAGGCTAACTATCTTGACCTTACATAAATGATCCCATTTGACGCTTTCAAGATGCTTACCTATTTAGGTCTGATTTAGGATGTCAGAAATTTCTATGTTAGCCAAATTTAGAACTGGCAACACCTTGACGTATTTGTGTTCGTAGGCCATAATAGGCCTGTAATGCCATCCAACACCGCTGTAAGCACATTTTTGTGGATTCAAAATGTAAAACCCGTTTTAAAGTCGGTCCTCAGCGGTACGTTCACCTTGACTGTGTTTTTACTGGCTAGTTCATGGGCCAAAAATCCATTCCCCTCCATTGAAATCATGGTACTCTTCAGAGAACTGGCCATTGATGGGTACCCACTGGGACGTAGACAATATCATTACCCATTGGTAGAACTCCCATAATATCATTCTGAAAACAGGTAATGTGGAGGCAGGGATGTGTAACATGTGGGTAACAATCTGGTATTTATCAACCTCCACAAATTTACTCACCATCCAAGGTCCTTTCCCATGAGCCATGGTTAAGGAGACCATAGCTAACACAATGAGAACATTACACCAATTCATTATCCGATCTTATAGGCTGACTTTTCACACAAAACATGAACTAGAGACAAACTACAAACTATTGATAGTTGGATATCGGGTGATGTTACTCCACCGAATTATGTTGAACACAACAAACTAATTTTAGTTATGCACGAATTTAGACAATGACACCGAGTACGCTCCACAAAAGTGCAAACCGATATGTTTGACTAGCTAACGAATAGTGAGAGAAATGTGACCATTAATGACAGCAGCTATGTAATGATGGAATCGCGCATCAGTCATTGGAATATCCACCACACCAATGCGTGGGGTTTTCTGGCGTGCATGACTAAAGTATTCAGGTCTGTGCTTGCATTTCCACAAATTGTGACCAGAATTTGGAGCCCTGCCAAAAATGTGCGCTAATCTGTCACTTCTGTCATCATCCATACCCATCTCGGATGTGTCATCAGGCATAGGTTCATCCATCACTGACTCACGTTCATTAGTCATCTCTACATCAGGAACTGATGTAACAATGGGTTGAGTCACCATTGGTTCTATCATCCTAGGATCTACAACCACCTGACCTGGTTTTCCCACCCGACTAGGATGACGGGAAATACCTGAGGGACCGGTTGTTCCCTCGGGAACTAGGATAGGAAGAGGCGACTCCTTAGTGAATCATACCAACTTCTCTAGTTCCGGATGGCTAGCCTCGGTACCCTTACCGGGTTTCCTGATCGGTCACTCCCGGATATTGTCCCAACATAGTTCAGGATCGACAATCCGGAGTTTACATGCATTCAGGACTCTTGTTTTACCAGATCTCTGATGTCGTATATGAGCCACTGGGCCGTTAATCTCGTAGACCTCATACTCTGGGCCTGCCACGCCTGCCATATGTAAGATAAAATGGGGTGTAACCCGTTGTTGCATGACGAGTATTTCGATAAGCTAACAACACGGAACCTAATTCATCTTCCCAAGACCTAGCTTGGTTGTGTACCCCTTTTTGAATCAGTTCCTTAAGGGTATGGTTAAACCTCTCGGTTTTACCGTTGGTCTGGGGGTGGTAGGGACTAGTTATGCGATGGTCGATCGCATAGTCATTGTACAGGCCTTTGAGCTCTCACTCATTGAACTCGCCCTCGGTCATGCCATGCCTCACACAATACTCATTAAAGAACTTGTATTTAACCTCCTCCACCCTCTTCGAAGGGATAGGATATGCTTTGGCCCACGCAGAGCAATGATCGATAATGGTCAAAATGTACCGATTACCTTTGATGGACTCGATAAAAGGTCCCACCAAATCCATGCCAACAATT
Source organism: Chaetoderma sp. LZ-2023a (assembly GCA_034401795.1). Taxonomy (NCBI): domain Eukaryota; kingdom Metazoa; phylum Mollusca; class Caudofoveata; order Chaetodermatida; family Chaetodermatidae; genus Chaetoderma; species Chaetoderma sp. LZ-2023a. The sequence continues at coordinate 90,599,993 of CM067359.1, forward strand.
TGTCCAGGATACTTAGCCATAGGCATTTTGGTATATTTCGGACATGTTTTAATGGGTCGATTAACTTGGCAGGTGGTACAATGGTCTAATATCTTGATGACATCCTTTCTTAAGGATTTCCAGAGAAATGCATCATGGATCAAACTCAAGGTTTTCTGAAGTCCTTGATGACCCGCACGATGATGTGCTTCTTCCATTACCATGGTACGGTATCAGGAGGGTAATACCAAATGAGGATACTCAGCATCCAATGCTGATGGGGCACGGGTACAGTATAATGCACCGTTGTGTACTGCGTGATCCTCCGGAATATCGATGACCATATCAGGGAACTCAGCTATTTGTTCATCACATAATTCCTGGTATGGGATACCACACGCTTCCATCGGAATATGGGGAAGAATTCCATCTTCCACTTCCAGAATCACAAAATCACCGGTGTCGAATGTTGCAGCTTCCCGAGCCTGTCTCAGTCAAGACAACATGTCTGCATGGACATTATGGGATCCTTTGATATATTTGATCTTACACCCATACTCGGCTATAAGTACTTCCCAACATTGGACCTTAGTATCACGGACTTCACCTAAAAACAAACTCTGTTTGTGATCCATATACACAGTGAAATCAGCACCGAAGAGATAGGGACGCAATTTGTTCAGTGCATAGACCACAGCATAAGCTTCTTTCTCAATTACTGGCCAGTTGAGCAGGGATTCCTTGAGAGTGCTGCTTGCATACTGGATGACGCGCTCCATACCATGGTCATCTTCCTGCACAAGAATTGCACCTATCGAGTAAGAAGAGGCATCGGTGTATAGACGATAGGGCTTCTTCAGATCAGGATAGGCTAATGCAGTTTCACTGCACAGCAGGTTCTTCAACCTGTAAAATGCGACCTGCTGTTCCTTACCCCACTCAAATCGTTGGTATTTCTTCGTCAGATCAATTAGGGGCCTGGCTATCTCTGCGTAACCTGGTACGCATAACCTGTAATAACCAGTCACACCTAAAATGGTCCTGACTCCTGCTACATCCTGTGGAGGCGCCATCTCATGGATGACTTTAAACTTCTGTACCTGTGGCGAGATACCAGCCGCAGATGTGATAACTGAGCAGATCCACCGACTTACTAGCGAAATCACACTTCATATGCTTCAATTGGAGGTTGTGTTCACGCAACCTTTTCATCACCAAGTCTAGATGGTGAGCATGTTCCTTATGACTTCTAGAGTACACCACAATGTCATCGACAAACACATGCATAAATTTACCTACATAACCATGGAAAACCACGTTCATGGCGCGTTGGAAAACCATGCCACTGTTGCGAAAACCAAAGGGCATATGAAGCCATTCAAATTGCCCAGCTGGGCACACAAACGCTGTCTTCTCAATGTCTTTGGCTGCCATTGGAATCTGTCAATACCCAGACTTCAAATCCATTGTAGAAAACAGAGCTGCCCCAGCATACTATCGAAAATCTCCGCGATATTGGACAACGGAAAATTATCTCTAGGAACTACCTCATTAAGGCGACGGTAGTCAATACAAAATCTAGTCGTTCCATCTTTCTTGGGGACTAGAGTGATAGGAGACGCCCAAGGAGATGATGAAGGCCTTATGACGCATGCATCCAGCATCTTCTTGACTTGCTCCTCCACAACGTGCTGCTTGGTCAATGGTAATCTGTAAGCACGTTGTTCAATTGGGTAGCAATTGGTAGGGATCGTACACTCTACTAAAGGGTTCCTACCCAGTTCTTTCGGACAAGTGGTATCAAAGATATCAGCGTATTCCTTAAGAACATCGTCGATAACTTTACTACCGGTTGTCTCAGTGATACTGGCCTCAGCATAGTATTCATTATGGTGCCTATAGCAAATGTGTACCGTGTATGTTTTACCAAACCATTCCATTTCTGCTTTTCTGTAATTAATAACAGCTCCACCCGCATGTAAAGCATCGGCCCTGATTAATATCTGATGACGCATTTTCCTAACAATCATGATGGGGATTGGCCACGCACCTTGAAACTTGACCTCAGTTTCGCCTAGTACGTCAATTGGTGAACCATTTACAGCTAGCAAGACCTGCGCCTTACTTAAGGGTTGGGCACCTAACAAGGTCTTGCAAATATCGCTCCTAATAAGCGATGTACTGGCACCAGTATCGATAAGAATATCTATACTATGCTTACCGGTATCGACTGTGTCACTGCGATCCATCGTTTCACTCAATACGAGTCGGACCAGGAACCGGTCGGTTGCAGGTTCCCTTCACCACTGTTTACCCACCGGCTGCATGGTCCATCAGACACAGCCTCTGCGTAGGATCGTCTTCTGCCATTCCCAAAGTAATCGCGGCACACACTCTGCATATGGTGATCACTGCCACTAACCACTTCTCCATATGCATTCATGTTGGCTCCGGTTAGGATGAAGCCATCCTGGTCTTCGTATGGTCGGTCATCCAGTCGGTTCATGTTATCTCGATGGGGGTTTCGAGAACCCCAGGCTGGTGTAGTTACAGCATCTACCTCCATGCCCTCTGCTGGTAGAGTATAGTATGGGCACTGGTTTTCTGAATGCCCGAAAGCACCACACTTCCAACATTTGTGATCGAACGTTTGGTCACGCTGTTGAGGTCTTCTTTTTTATGGTACTTGCTATTCGTTTTCATGCTGGCACTTGAAAACAGTATGGAATCGCGGTTGTTCCTGGCGTGAATCTTTTGGTGGAAATACGGGTCGAAATCAAGGTGTTTCTTGACGTGATTCTGGGGCTGGTCGCTGCTGTTGTGTTGGTCCATTCGTGCATGTTGGATTGGGTTGTTGCATCTTGGATACACGGTGGTCAGGCGTTTTGGCGGCCCTACATTCTCTGGCCATGTGGCCAATTTTTCCGCAGTTATAGCATGTCACTGGTTTACTCTGGGTGTTCGGGCGATTGTTATTCTGTTCATTAACAATCTGTTGGCACTGTCGCTTTGTGTGTCCGGGTTGGCCACAATTATGACAAGTGATAGTGCATGGTTGCTTAACTCGTGGTTGGGTAGGCGTCTGCTGTGCAGCCATGGTTAATCCCATTAACTTAGTTAACATTTCCTCCTGTAACCCCTTTACCATTGAAAACATATTATGGATCATCTTACCGTGTCGAGTTATCATCCTTTTCTCTAATTCATGGAGCTGCTTTCTCCAATCGGTGACGGTAGATTCGTAATGACTTCGGGATGGAGGTTCGAAGGCATTGATTTCATAATCACACTTGTCCACTTCCATGGGGGTGTTGGTTCGTCTTGTTTCTTTAAGGTTCATGGCATCGAGCAAATCGCTCATGTCGCCCTGCTCCTCGGTGTACTTTGTCGCTTTTCCAAGCATGTCATTTCCCTTAGTTATGACCCGGCGGGCCAACGACATGTCCAATAGAGCCTTAACGTATGCTCGTACAATGATTCTGGAACTGCCCGGATTATTGTCAGGGTATGCCTTCTTGGCCATAGTGCGGAATCCGTGGTTGAAGGAGTTGATTCCCTCTCCACGTTTTTGTCGAACGTTTTCAATCTCACACTTGAGTCTTTCAGACTCATTAGCAGAGACGAAGTATCTTACTATGTAGGTATATAACTCATCCCACATAACTGTAGTGCAGTCTCGGGTGGTGAGGTAAGTTTCAATGTCCTTGTGAAGTTGTCCTCTTGTGGTCCAACTTACTATGTAGGCGGGATCGCCTGCTTGTGTGGGATGCATGGCATCCAATGCGAAGCGGCAAGCTTTGAGATAGTCGTGTACCTATGGGATGTGCCCATCGCAGGGTACAATATGGCGTACGTGATCGTGCAATGTCTCCCGCTTAATGCGTTGTTCTTCTCGTGCCAATGATGTGGTTGTAAAACCGGTTAAACTGTCTTTTAAATCAGCAGTCATTTGGTTGAAAGCCTGGTATAGCACGTTTGGTTGTTACATGCGAATTTGGGCTTGTTGTTGAGCTTGTTGTGCTTGTTGGTGAGCCATTTCTAACTGTCTTGACTGCAGTGAAGGGTCCTTGTCTATCGCTATGGTACTGATAGCGGGCTTCATACCAAATATATTGATACGTTGATTTGCGCTATGGGTTCGGGTAGACGATTGGGATGGTCGGCGTTCGGATTGGGGACCTCTAACGTGATTTTAATGTTGCAGTCTGCTTTATATTCGGTGTGCGTTGAGAATGTTGGTCTGTCAGTCGCTATAATGCGTTCTAAGTAATTGTCAATTAATGTGGAATATCGCTGTAGAGAGTTCCTCGCTTCTGCGATTTCCTCCATTCACTAAATGTACTCACTGTGTCGTGTCGTTCTGTAGATGTGTGAAGACTGATGTCTCGTCGTGCTCGCCAATGAAGAATTTCGGGGTATGTATATCTTACTTGAATCTGGAGTCGATTCCTAATGGTGAAGAGGCCGGGAAAGGTGGTCTGCCTTTCTCTATGTCGATTTCTTCTTAACAAACTAACTCAACACTTCTTGCAAATTGTATAATAAACGAATAATGCTTTTATTAAATGTAACAGAGACTGAGCCGTATTGCAGGCTATAAAGTTTAACAATACTTGTATAATAATTTCAATATCTAACTTTAACGAAATTTCAATATCGAACTCTAACAAAGATTCTAACTTATTTCGAAACGAACGTCAATTGCTGATGGTAGACTATTAGCTGCAAGATGTAAAACTTCTCAGTAACAGCGCAATCGGAAGATTAAAGATTTTAACATCATGCTCGTCCTTATATACAATAAAAGTGGATTCGAGCATGACGTTTTCGTGATGATGTACTTAGAGAGATTCCCTGGTCATTTCAAATCTAACTACTATGATTGGTTAACACTCCCTTGCCCACGCTCGAAAGACGGTCGGACTCAACCGGTCAGAACTAGTATGCAAGTGATGCATCTTGACAGATAACATATACAAATCTGTTTTGACAATACTCGTCAGGCATCCATTCCTTGCATACCCACGTCCCAATTACTAATTGTTCTGTTATGACAAGAGCATTAACCATTCAAGTATTAACCTATTGGGATTAACTTATCATTAGTGCATTCTATTTAGACACAATAACCAATGGTTATGAGATGTCATGATGTATGCCTAGGTGCTCTTTGACCTGTCATGTATATTCTGGGTTATTCCCAGAAATACGCACACATAACGTACATCTCGGAACTTCCACGCTGTGCTGAATCAGAGAACTGGATCTGTATACACCATTTAGGCTTATCTGACTTGTTTCTTCGAATCCCGTAAATGTCCATCTTAACTAACCATCTTGTAAGACCCTGTTGCATTAAATATCCTAAGATGCTTCCCGAACTTAATCCAACAACGTCTTACATTCACGTTATCTATAACTTAAACTAAGGTGGCAGAACCAGTTTCTACCTATCAAAAGGGTTAAAGATTCGGTTCGATTCCTCTAAATGATTATGACCGATTATGACTTTACGTGGGTTGAATATTCACCTAATTTATCCGTGTAAGTCCTAATTATGGAAATGACAAACCTAGATTGATTGTAGCAACCAATCTCAGTCAAACGTAAATCAAACATGGCTAAACTAATTTATCCATCACCAGGGATCATAATCATCAATTTAGAAACCCTCTAAATATTAACATATAATACATGATCTATACATTCAGTAAGCAATAGAACTGACTATCAATAACAGTGGCGTAATCGGATATCCCTATGTGGTTATAAATAAACACTACATAAAGCTCTACACCACTCATCATGTCATACTGGCCTAACAATAACAGTACCACTATGCTTACTGGCAATAGCGGCCCAATAAATTGGTCCTACTACCGATGACGTAAAATATGTGTCCACTGTCTATAACGACCGTAAACATTGGTCCCATAGCCAGTGACGTATTGCGATGACGATGTTATGAATATTGCCGACTGAGGACGTGACGACAAACATATCTGACGTACACAGTGTCAATAGGCCACCTGCAAATATTTACCCGGGTACCAAAAGGTAGCCGGTGGGGTTCGCGGGTAGCTAATCCATAAATCCCATATTTACAACTTGCTGCTCCTACTGCTGCTCCTACTGCTGCTCCTACTGTTGCTCATACAGCTGCTCTTACTGCTCCTCCTACTGCTGCTCCTACTGCTTCTCCTACTGCTTTTCATGCTGCTGCTGCTACTGCGACTGCTGCTGCTCCTACTGCTGCTCATGCTGCTGCTGCTACTTCTACTGCTGCTGTTCCTACTGCTGCACATGCTGCTGCTACTGCTACTGCTGCTGCTGCTAATGCTGATCATGCTGCTACTGCTACTGCTACTGCTGCTGCTACTGCTACTGCTGCTGCTGCGGCTGCTGCTACTGCTGCTACTGCTGCTGTCGCTACTGCTGCTGCTGCTACTGCTGCGCATGCTGCTGCTACTGCTACTGCTGTTACTGCTGCTGCTACTGCTGCTGCTGCTACTGCTGCTGCTGCTGCCATTGCTGCTACTGCTGCTAATGCTGCTGCTGCTGCTGCTACCACTACTGCTGCTGTTGTTGCTGCTGCTACTGCTGCTAATGCTGCTACTGCTGCTGCTGCTACTACTACTACTGCTGCTGCTACTACCGCTGCTGCTACTGCTGCTATCGCTGCTACTGCTGCTGCTACTGCTGCTGCTGCTTCTGCTACTCCCCCTCCTCCCACTACCACTACTACTACTACTACTACTACTACTACTACTACTACTACTACTACTACTACTACTACTGTTACCATTTCTAGTTAGATTTACAAACCTATCTGATTTGTCTCAGGGTTGTAGAATGCGTTCACTGTAGATGGGGAGGTAAACCACCTTAAGAAATAAAAAGAGAGATATGTATATCCATTATTAACTAACAAGTATGCCTACCAACAACAGTGGAAATGAGATGTAATACAATAACATTCCGTGTTTCTCAGTCTGTCATAGAACGTCATAATCAACTACGCGACGTGTAGACTGACGTCATAATCAATTAGGTCATGAATGCCGTAACTAAGTTCGTCACGAACGTTTAGCTGGTGGCGGACTAAGCCTTGTTGTACGGAGTGTATGTATTTACTATTCACTAGATATTGTGTTGAATATCTTGAAACTAATTTGACAGGGCATACAACTCCCAGTCAAAGTAGTTTCAAAATATACAACAGCTTACCCGTATAGTTTTCTGGAAATGAGATTCAGGGAGTTTAGGGATCGATCGATCCCACCGCAGGCGAAGTATTGGTGGCGCTAAGCTAGAGATGGGCGTGGAATACCTAAAACTCTGAAGCGTTTCCATTGAAGAATCCGCTCTCTTACTCAGTTTTATTACGTCATAGTCAAAATATGTCACTTGCTGGCGTCACAATGAGCACGTGAAAGTCCGTCACGAAGTCTAAGCGTCCGTCACAAATTCTAAAACTCGGTCACGAACTCTAAAAGTCCGTCAAAAAGTCTAAAATTCCGTTACGAATACCAAAATTCTGTCATGAAATGTATGTATTTGCTGAAACATTCTGTTCAGCTTTTTTAAAACTAATTTGACCGGGAGCTGTTGCTGGCAATTAGCTTGATTTCGTACAACAACAACAACCCCAAGTCAAATTAGTTTCGAAATATTCAACGGCTTACCTGTATAGTTACATTGAAATATAGATTCTGGGAATTCAGATTTCAAAGTTTCAAACGGTGATTCTAACAGGCGTACAAATCAGTTGCTGGAGTAGCACATTTATGTACTAAAGATTTACATATGTCACGATGTCAGGAATGGACTTTTCCAAAATTTATCTCTCTATCATATGACGTCATAATCAACTACGTGACGTGTATAATGACATCATAATGAATGACGGTATTATGACGTTATGAATGACGTAGATAAATACGCAACGAATTCTTATTTGAAGGCAGACGATGTGTTGTTGTACGAATTGCATGGCTTTACTATTTAATAAATATTCAGTTTAATATTTTGAAACTAATTTGACTCTGGTGCTGTTGCTGCAATAGGCAGCTTCCCTGTATAGTTGTTTTTAGGAAAGTGATCGTTAAGGCATTCGGGGATCGATCAATCCAAACACGGCGAAGTGTGGGTGGAGCTTAGCTAGGGGTGGGCGGGGCATGGCTAAAACTGGAACGGTCCATTAGGAGAGTTTGTATTAACCCTTATCACCTGATGCCAATATTCTATCTTTTACTGTCTCAATCTAAGCAAAGAAACTGCGGTATATTTTTCAAAAATCATGCCGGATGATGTGGCTGTCTACGACAACACCATCTTCCACTAAATCTGTTATAAAATAAACACCAGTTCATCTTTTAATTTAACTTGGAAATTTAAAATGTTGACACCAGAGTGGTAAGGGTTAAATCCTACCAGCTTCTAATTGTTCTGTCATGTGACGTTATTTGTTCTGCTTCACCAAATGTGCAGGTAGTAGATTCTGTTTTGTTAACTCACCTATTACTGTCGGGTATCTGATGAAGAACCTTGAATTGATCCGTTGCAAACTTCTGTCTCAGCATATGATAGCTTTCAAAGTATAGGCTTTGGTTGAATTCGATCTATGAATAAAAGTGAGTATGATTTGATAAATCTTGTTTAACCCTAGAGCCCCAATATATCTCAATTTCAACACAACGATACAGGAAAGCTGTTAAATCTTTTGAAACAAATTCGACATGATAAGCAGCAAGAGCTTGCAGTCAAATTAGTTTCAAAATATTCAACACAATACTTCTTAAGCGATTTACCGTATTTGGTCTTTCTGGTTTGAAGAATTAAGTTTGATCAGCAATAACGATGTTTGTCAAATGACAATGACAATGACAATGACAATGACGACGACGACGACGACGACGACGACGACGACGACGAAGACAGCAACATTAATAATCAGTGTGATAATTAAGACGGTGGCGTTAGCTATGGCGACGACGACGATGACGACAAAAACAATAACAGTCCTTTCAATCTACAGTCAAACATTCCTAGCAATTGATGTATTGAACATTTTGAAAGTAGGATATTTAGTTATGTGGCCACTAAAGACAGGCATGAACTTATTTCTGTCATGTGCTATGAGAGATGTAATTTATGGAGGGGAAATGGTGGTGGCTAAGATAATTTTTGACCACCAGTTCTAAAGGACCACCGCAACATTCCTTTCAAAGGTGAGATCGCCTAGCACAATACGATATTATTGTCTTACTCCGTTCCATTTTGCATCCAACTTTGCCGTGTCCAGGATCCAATCAGGATAACCTATATGTGGCCGAATATTCTCAAGCTTAAAAGAGAATGAATCTAAAATATACAATGCCAACAAATCACATATTTTCATATAACTCCTTTAATCAATCGATCAATCAATCAATCAATCAATCAATCAATCAATCAATCAATCAATGTCTGACTGGCCGATCCCTCGGTTGGTCGTCATTCCGTCTGTCAGTTGGTCAGCGATTGATCAACCGACTGACTGACCGGCCGACAGGTTTGTTGGTCAACAGACAGACATACAGACCGACCAGCCGGTCCGCCGGCCAGGCAGCCAACCAGCAAGCTATTCTAACACCGAGTAAGTAAATCAATCAATCAATCAATCGATCAATCAATCAATCAACCAACCAACCAACCAATCAATCAATCAAGCAGGCAACCAACCAACCAACCAACCAACCAACCAACCAACCAATCAATCAATCAATCAATCAATCAATCAACAAACCAACCAACCAACCAACCAATCAATCAATCAATCAATCAATCAACCAACCACCCAACCAACCAACCAACCAACCAACCAACCAACCAACCAACCAACCAACCAACCAACCAATCAAACAAGCAATCAAATAAACAACTAGTCAGCCTATTGTTACTTTCTGTCATCTGGAAATGGTATCTGAGATACTGCCGCAGATAGACAGAGATACAAACATACATGTCCAAATCTGAACCCTCAATCCCCTATAGAGGGGGCCAATTCTAGCCATGCCCCGCCCATTTCTATATTCCTGTTTGTGCGTGCTAGAATCGTTTTATATACTTTGAACGCTGATTTTCCAGAATCACAATTTCAAGTTAATTATATAGGTGACCTGTTTAATATTTTGAAACACACTTGACTTGAGCTGTTGCTGATTAAAGTTATCGTGTTCCATTAAATATAGACACTTTTGCACGAGATATGAGATGCCTGTTCAATTTACACAGCATGCAATGCTACCGGGCGTGCATTGCTACCCAGCATGCAATTCCCTTCCTCTATAATCGTTGTAACTATTGGACGCCATATTCCTTTAGTCTATTGCCTGCACAAGCCAGGATTTCTCAATCAAAAGCAACCTGCTTGAACGTGAGTAGTAGTGTCGGAATTAAAATGATACTACCTCCCTCAACTGGCCGCCTTCCGGCGATCCATGGCCCCCACCTCCCTCTCAATCCCTGGGGCATAGGCAGTGAGGGAGGTAGTATCATTCCGACACTACTACTACCACACAAGAGACAAGGTCTTGACGTGATGCATGACGGGTATCGGGTAACGGGTAAAGAGTAATACTGCCATGAAACAAAAAATAAAATAAACAAATAAAAAAAATATAAAACTCCCGTGTTCCACCTCTTCGGGAGAACCCCCGCTTTATCGCTGGCCCTGTCTGGCCCCTCTCTCTCTCTCTCTCTCTCTCTCTCTCTCTATCTATCTATCTCTGCAGGTTTTTTAGGTGGTTCCCCGTTGCTCCTATTTTTCATACCGTTTCGAACTTGCTACCATCTAGCTTTTTGAGAAATTTGAACCATAGTTTTTTTTATTAGAATTCAGCGCTGTTATCAATTGAGTCAACGGAGAACCGATAAATAGATTACAAATAATGATACTAATTGTTGTGCAATAATAGCGAACACATCAATTGGACTGATAACACACTGGTAACTACAAAATTACAGTCTATAATATACATTATTATTATCTCGAAGTGACGTCAACATCTAGAGGGACTGATAAGCGCAGCAATACAGCAATGAGAACACATAACTTATCAGCTATAATTACTAATACATACATGGTCGAGGTAGTTAATGCGTTGGTTCATATCCTCGTTTTGTGTTATTAGCAAACTTAAAATCACAGGTTCAAATCTCACTATTACCATTTGTGGATAACTCGGCCATTTCTGGTCCGGTTTTAAAGTGGTAAACAGTTTTGAAATTCTCGCTTCATTCCGGTCCTGATCGGTACCAAGAACGACGAGAATGAAGTGATCCCCAGTACCAACTCGGTACAATATAAGCATACACTCTCTCACTATACTGACACGTGTTGCCAGGAAGATCTGACGCATGCACATGCGTGCTACGCGTTCTTATGGACTTAGCCTTACCTCTCTCATAGGGCTTTATACACGTGTACTATCCTATCCAGGAGGCATGCTTGGAATGCACCCGGAGCAGGCATCCTATACCCGGCCTAGCTGGGATGGCCCGTACCCATCCGGCCGATCGGCGCTACATGATCACGTGATTCCATGTCCACAATTACTCTTTACCCGCACAGTCACATAAAACCCATGATTGCAGACCACAGACCCTCGACTGGGCCAAAGTCAAGAATAGTAGTTTATTTAGCCCACCTGCTATGCATTAACACCCAATTAGACACATCATCGATAATGGTATACCACGTGTGAACGCACAACCATACATTACGTGTAAACACTCAAAACACTCAACTACGTGTAAACGCTCATCTACAAACAATATTACACACAATGGGCCTGAGCACCTTGTGATCAACCCCACACACATCTGAACGCCCATTTAGAGACAAGCATCCACTATCACATCGACACGACGGACCCCCCACATGTACCGATCGCCAGCACCACACATTATAGGGTCTGAACGCCCATTTAGAGACAGGCATCCACAGGGATATACACCATGATTACTGTTGCACAGCTTCGCGCTATTGCAAAGCAATTCGGCATTAGAGGCTACTCTAAGGTCAAGAATGCCGACCTGCTCCAGATGATCGGACACGCCCATGCCAAGGAGCTGCAGAGGCGACTCCCCCAAGCAATGAAGATGGGAAGGTTTCCAGCGCTTACCAAAGATGATCCTTGGAATCCCCACAAGAAAGCGCAGTGGATACGTGAGCTTCGTCAGTTGGACGAGGGGGTGACCACTAGCTTGCAAGCCAAGACTGTAGCGAGGTGGATGGCGGACCATCCACTGGAGCGCTTACCTCCCATATGCAGGATCACTAAGCGAGTGATGAGGGGGCCAAGGGCTGAACCCTTAGCCCGGAGCATGAGGCGAGAAGCCGAACACATTCTCGACCAGCGTCTCGGCGAAAGGGAGACAGAGGATAGAGGACGCCAGTCAGTACACTGGACATTCTTCAGAGGTCTAGAAGGAGACATCACAGGCCAGATCATGCAAAAGATCTAGCAGACTGTCCAGAATGCCTTCTACCTCCGCTACACCCATACGTATCGCATCCGTAATATCGAAGACGGTAGGGTGATGCTCTTCCACAAGAATGCTCCAGGGAGTCCGTGGCTGAACACGATAGGAGCAGCTCAGGACTGGGTGGCAGCATGAGCGCAAGCCCGCCTTGACACAGACAATATCAATGGACCCAACACCAAGTGGGCTTTCGTTCGATCAATCAACATTGAGGTCAGGGCTGTCATCGACCGCCAACCTCTGCTTGGGACAGGCCCCCTCCCAGACTGGCTACGACAGAAGAAGAGTATGACTGCCTTCGACACCTACAGGGACGACATGCGTCTCTGGCGATATCTAGCAGTCCACCGAGGAGCGAGAGCTAATAGAAGTACAGCTTCTGCACGAGACCTTGCCACACAGTTCTACGGCAAGACAGTGACAGTACCTGATGTCTGCAAGACCTCGCTGGAGCAGCTGGATAAGGTAGAGTTCTTCGCCAAGATCGGGATTCGTGTGTATGAACCAACCGAAGAGGGCACCTGGCACTTGATCAGGCAAGCGGCTCACTACCGTGACACCATGACCATCGGAGTGTGGGACCACCATGCCTTCTACATCAGGAACATCTCCAAGCTAGCACATAGACTAGTCTGCAGTCACTGTCAGCAGAGGTTTACACAGGCATGCAATCTTCAATGCCATGCTGATCACTGTACAGGCGGCAAAACAACAATTGTGTGTCCTGGCGAGAAGGTTGAGGCACCACAGTCTGCGTATGAGAAAGCCTTCTATCCGCCCCAACCATCCAGTTTAGCGGCTACTCGTTGGATCGAGTATGAGTCGAGAAACAAAGGCGTACACATACACCATGTAGAGTGTGAGCACGGTGGTGAGCGTTTGATCGAGGGCGCACCTGTAGATGGTTATGATCCGACCACCAACACAGTTTACCAGTTCCTTAGATGTCACTGGCACAGGTGTCCACAACACCAGCGAGGTGAGGATGCCGAACAAAGATACTGCAAGACAGTCCTGTGAGAGGAGAAGCTAAGAGCATCTGGATGCACGCTTGTGGTACAGTGGGAGTGCTGTATAAAACGCTGTTCAAGTGTCCCTAAATGAGTTTGGACTGTCCCATAACCACACTTCATAGTTTACGATTTCGAAGCACTCCTAGATGGTATCAAAACTCATCCTACGGAGACTCTCACGATCGAGAGTACTCACATACCTATCTCTGTGTCAGTTGGCTGCTCCTTAGTTGGTGCCACGAGTGAGCCCACTCACCTCTGCAAGCATGCCCTCAAAGAACTGATCAGAGAGTTCATGCTGGTGATCCAACGGCGAGCATATCTAATCCAGACAATGGTTAGGGCGCAGTACATACCGACAGACCTGGACAAGCTCCCAAAGCAACAGCAGCAACTGATGAACGAGTGGTGTGACCAAGTGCCTGTACTTGGGTTCAACTCTGGGCGGTATGACCTGAACCTCATCAAGAAGTACTTTGTCCATGAGCTGACAGACAGTACAGGCACAGTGAAAGTCGCCAAGAAGGCTAGTCAGACCATGTTCCTCATAACACCTGAGCTATGGTTTCTCGATGTGCTGAACTACCTCGACCCAGGAGTCTCGTAGGAGGTGTGGGCCAAAGCTTACGGGTGTACACAGCAGAAGAGCTGGTTCCTGTATGAATGGTTTGGTACACATGAGAAGCTCATCTATCCAGGGCTTCCTGACCACTCAGCATGGACATCTAAGCTCAAGGGTGGCTACCTCTTGACGCGATCAGAGTGGGAACAGTGTAACCAGACATTCAGCGAGCATGGAATGCGGACATCCGCTGACTGGCTGCGATACCACAACAACCTGGACGTCAGTCCATTCATCGAAGCCCTAGAGTGGATGCGGGAGTTCTACACAGAATGAGAAATAGACATCCTCAAAGACACGGTGTCTCTCCTAGGTGTGTCACTACAGTACCTCCTACATGGAACCGCTCAGCACATGCCGGATGTTAGCCTCTATTTACCGGGCAAGGAAGCCTACGATATGCTGAAGGGTGCTGTTGTTGGACGTCCCGGCATCGTGTTCACCAGATAACACAAGGCTGGTGTGACTCGAATCCACCAGAGTGAGCGTATCTTCCAACGTCTACTCGGCTACAACGCAAATGCTCTGTACCTGTCAACGATGGCCAAAGAGATACCATGTGGTAAGGAGACAGTGCGCCATTGATCCAGTGTTGGTGGTGTAGCTAGCTTTAAGGTGGCTCTCCTAGCAGACAGCTGGTTTTGGTTTGTTGAGGTGGATATAGAGGTCCCCAAGTCTCTGTGGGCAAAGTTCGAGGAAATGCCTCTTCTCATCTATAACTGCGAGATCCCGGTAGAGGCAATCTCTTCTGAGATGCTGGCAAATCTACGGCTGCTGTACGCCCTGACACTCAAGTGGTATATAGCCCATGGCCTGGAGATCACTGCTGTATACCGCACCATAGACTATGAGGCCAAGCGCCCATTCGACTGGTTCGTGGAGAATGTTACAGAGGCCTGCCGCTCGGGAGATGTAGATAAGAGCAAAGCGCTCTTGGCAGCTCTCTTCAAACTCCTCGGCAAGAGTGTCTACGGGAAGCTCACCGAGGCCCTAGAACGTCATAGCAACACCAGCTTCATGAAGATGAACGCGTGGTAGACAAGGCCCTGCGTAGTGCATGGTTCAAAGATCTCGAGGAGATCGGTGAGTCATACGAGCTCCAGAGTCGCAAGCCGAGAATCACAATTCGAAGGCCCTTCCAGGTGAGGATAGCCATTTATGAGCTCGCTAAGCTGCAAATGCTGGAGTTCTCCTATGACTTCCTCGATCGCTACATAGCTCGTGACAGCTTTGGGTACCTACAGATGGACACTGACTCAGCCCGCATATATCGCTATAGCAGGCTCCAACCTGGATAACGTCATTCGCCCTGAGATGCTAGCAGAGTACCAGGCTCATAAGCGGGACTGGCTAGCTTGGGACAAATGGTCTGGACGGACTCCGGGACTGTTCAAGCTCGAGTTCGACGGCTCTCGTGGTATTGCTCTCTGCTCCAAATGCTACTATGTGGAGAGCGCAGCTGCAAGTAAGTGCTCGACCAAGGGAATGTCAAAGCAGAATGAGGTCTCTTGGCAGCGGATCTACAGCGCCCTACATGGCAGTGTGGACAGAGCTAAGAACCTAGGCCTACGCATGTGCAACCAGTGTCTGGTGACATATGAGCAGGAAAAACTCACACTCTCCACTTACTATGATAAGCACCATGTGCTGCCAGATGATGTCCATACCGAGCCCATCGAGTATCATGTTAGCACCGTAGGTGGTGGTAGCTGTGTGTCTGCAGGGACTAGCTGAAGCTCTTCTATGACAAATGGTCGCCTAGGCACTCCGTGCTGGCATGCCAGCTAGTACAGTGTAGGCCGCCCCTCCGCCTCCACATACCTGTCAAGCCTGTGAACATCTCTCGACCAGTTAGGATCTGTTGCACGCCGTCAACCACCTTCCAGCTCACCAGGCTCATACAGGTACCGAACCAGAGCATCAGCTGGTAGCCACTCCTCTGCCTTGTTCGCTCCTCTAGAGCTGTGACCAGCAGAGTGTCTGATAGCCTCTACCGGCTTCTTCCCGATTAGCCTAGTAACCTCGGCATTGGATCTCTCCACCACAGCAGGCAGCCCTCTGACCCATACTCTAGAACGTTCACTCGGCGTGGCCATTTCCTGGGCGTATTGGTGTGGGCACAGTCTCTCTGCCAGTGTCCGATTCCACTGCTCAATGATAGCCTGGGCAGTGTGATGCCCTACCTCACCTCACCTAACTGCCACACCGTCTTTCCGCATGAGTGCTGCAGTCTCCCCTCTGAACTCCTTACCCTCATCCACATGCAACAATTCTGGCCACTGGAGGGGATTTTTCGAAGACTCGTAGACACCCTGGAATGCCTGGGCCACTGGCCAGCTGACTTGTCTGTGAGTGGTACTGCAGCCTTGTACCCGCTGGCGACATCGACGATGGTGAGGGCATACTTGTTGGTCTTACGACAAACCGAGTTGTGTGGAAGGAATATAACATCTGCCTGGTGAACTCTGTTCGGGACAGTTTCCTCGAAATGGGCATGCCTGATGTGCCATGGACGAGGTCTGTATATCTGTCACATCGCCTGGTGGCTGAGCCACTGGCTAACTGTCTCCAATGTGAAGTTGTGGCCCTTGCGATGTGCAGCCTCGACTAGTTGAAGGGGCTCACGGTAATATCTACCAGGCTGATAGTAGAGTTCCTCAAGAAAGACGGTTGATAAACTCCCGGATTTCATCACTGACATCCACTCCCGTCCTGTCACGCATGCCCTGGGTGAACTCTAAACTTTAAACTGTAGTCTATAGCATGGCATCTGCAATCTTGAATGCGGCCGTGTTTGCCTTAGTGAACTGGGGACTCAGTTTCGCCGACAAGAAGGCGGCAGAGGTCGAGCGTGAGCGTCATAACCAGGCGATCGAGAAGCTGTCTAAGGAGAAGTTTGAGTACAGCAAAGCACTCGAGCATATGCGCCAGAGGGAGGCACGCCGACGACAACTCCGAGCTCAGGCCAACCAGCGCATCAAAGAGGCAAATGAGAGTCTCAATGAGTACTACGAGGCTGTAACGATATCTGAGCCAACGCTCGACTATGATGCATCGACAGGTCAGAAGTCGGCAGAGCTTATAGTAGTGGTGGCAGCTGCAGCTGTGATGACAGGAGTCGTGCTCTACGCACGCTCAAGCTGAATACCTGATGTGTTCGACACGCATAGCTTAGCATAGCCAAAATAAAGTACCGTCACACCTAATGAGTGAGTCCCAGCTATGAGGTTTCCGATGTTGAAGGTGAGCCGGTTGCCCTGATTAGGTGGGATGTCCCTGCCCCCGAGGTGGTGATGGCCCTCAAGTGCCGACTCGAGGTCGTCGCTTCCACTGGTTAGTCGCAGAAGTGCATATGACTTAGTTTTCTGTCTGTAGAGTTGGCGGTCAGCCAGCTTGCATACCTCACCAAGAACATTGGTCCCAGCAAGCACAAGCTTGAAGTCGTCTAGCTTATCCACCTGCTGGATGGCTCCTCCCTTCTGAACCAGGACCACAAACGCGACACAGTCTGATGCACCACGATGCAATGTCAGCTCTACCAATTGGTTAGCTGTGGCTTGGACCTGCTGGTGTTCATACTCCGCATGCACGATCCGCTGTTTGGAATCCGTTTGCTTCAGCTCCTGGTCATTCTCGTCATGCCAGACATGAAGTCTTGGAGCAGTCATCATCGCATCCGCGAGCTGCTCAGTGTACACCTGGAGGAACAGTCTATCCTGCATGGCAACCGGATTCATGTTGTAGATATCGGATTGTCTTATGGGAAGTCATGACCCCGCTAGACGTCTTATATTTGCGAGTAAGACATCAGTGAAATTCATATTTGAAAATACCAGGTGAACTAAGGAACCGAATCAGCATCGTGTTAGTTATGTATGGGGTAGGACGCTGCACTGGTTGACTTCGACCAGTGCTGATGATACACAGTTTCGCAGAAACAGGATGGAAACCATATCGAACTGTAACTAGTACGGTCAAATAATAAGTTAGGAATTGAATGAGATGAAAAGGGAACTGACGGTTCTGGGTTGGTAGCATCTGTCAATAGTTGAAGATGAAAGTTGTTGCTGTGGGATCGGCACACACTTTTATAATATTCAGCAGTTGTTTCGGCCAGTAGTTTAGTAAATAATCGAGTGAAGAGAATCGATAGGAATCGATAGGATTATAGGTGACAGAATGACATTAGTTGTTGACGGTCGGCATTCCGAATCCCTTAAGCAAGTACAACAACACCAGCTGGCAATGCGATCATACAGCTCATGTGCTAATTAACGTTCGTTTCCTACATGATTACCCATGATAGGCAAGGGACAGGACAGAGGCATTGTAGCGTCCTGTAGGAATTAATAACACAATCGAAATTTGTATACCAACTATATGTCAATCAAAGGAAGGCATGCTACAACAACACATACCATAATGTTGTTAGTTAGCTGACAGATCGCATCAAAGCAGAACCAGCCAACACCGCTTTGACCCTGTTTTACATTATCTCCATGGAAGAGAAGCCCAGAGTTTGATTAGTCGAGATGACGTCATAATCAATGAGCATCGAATCAAACTCTGTGGCAGAGAAACAAGAGGAATAGAGTTTCGAAGTGAAATCGAGAGATAGGCGAACAGGGATTGGTCAGAACGACCAACAGGAATAGGTACAAACTTCTAGGAAGGGATAAGCAGATGTTGATTGGAGGCAATGATATGTGGGCCAATCAAACTGTGGTTATATCTACCTAGAAGGATTAAGGGAACAGAAACTATGTATTACGATATATATAGATCTATATATCGTAATATGTATAGAACTTAGGAAACTGTAATTGGTATTTAAAAGGCACTTTGTCTCTTAAATCTTTAATCTTTATCATCCGTGATTCCGGAGCAGACGTAGCTTCGTATCGTGTCCAAATTTTCAGTGAATACATTGGAGTAACTGAGAATTGTAGTAGATAAATGAATAGCAGACCAGTTGACTTCTGGGAGTAATTCGTTATTCTTGAAAGTAATAGTAGTAGGATAATTGAGACTAGGTTAGAAGTAAGCATCAGAGTTAATCGTTTATTATTCACAGTGTATATTAAAATCCGGTGACAGTATAAGTCATCATAAGTAATAGTTGTATAGTTAATAGTAGAAATAAAATCATCACCTTGTATTATACTCAAGGTAAAAGTTTGGCATCGTTCGAGTTACTCTATAGTACAGGGCAACCCTGTACCGTTCCTACCGATCTTCTGAGCAGCAGATAGGCCCGGTTACAAATTAGAAATATCTTCTTCCATCTGGAGGAAGAGGTGAGCCAGTAACCTTAATAGTTACATCTTTAGAAAGATAGATTGTCGCAGCAATCCAACATCATAGTCTTTCTGAAGCTATAACCATTTATCAGTGTATAGAGTAGGAAAGTGAAGATAGGGGGAAACAGAAAATCTTCAATGTGTGTGTTCTCGAGGAGGGTTGAGAGTGGAACTGCCACGGGCTTCTCGACACCTGCCCATAGTTTGATTTCCGTGAACCCCTCATTGCACCCCACAGCGTAGTACATCCCATCACATAGAAGGTTGGTCCACCAGCCAGCGGACCTAGGACTCAGTACTCATCACTCACATAGGTGGTGTCCACGGTGCCGTTGCTCTGCATGATCTCCCACCTGTTCAGAACTTGCGGGGGCTCTACCATCTGTTCTATTGTGCTCTGAAGCTTGAACCCGAGTGTCATGCTCTTGATCTCGTGGATCTGTGCTGAGATTGCAAAGTAAATGTACTTCCTAGCAGCGGACAATGGGTTCTCATCGGGGTCGAATGACCATCAGGCAGTCCTTCCGAGGATCAATGCAGTACGATGTCGCGGGTTCAATGGCCCCATCTGGATGTTGCACATACTGCAGCATGTTTAAGGTCTGGGTATATAGAGGTTTTAAACGGCTGTCATGTTTGGTAAGGTTCTCCAGCATATTGTCTATAGGCAGCAGGACAAGTCGGCACGACAGTCACAGCCATGGCATGCACTGTCCCACTGTGACAGGGCCCAAGGACTGCTTTGTGACATCAACATTATCCACGAGCGAGCCAAGGTCACACCTCCGTCTGATGTGGAGATACTGGCCACTATAGAGGAAGGAGTGCCAGCTCGTAGTATAAAAGAACTCCTGACTCGGATACTCTACCGGAAGTTTGACAAGACCCAGGGCAAGGTTCTACCCAACCTACCTGTGGCCACAACCAACAGTCCTGTTATTCTAGCTCTCCAAAGGGCGAGGGTCGAACCCAACGATCTACTAACGGTCAGGAAGTGGGCTGCCGTATTTAGCCTCCATAGCCAGGAAGAGCGAGAGATGCTGGATAGAATCCAGTCTGGAGCAAATAATGCCCTCTGGAAGGAGGTCAGGACTGTTGAGCACATCCTCAACGAAAGAGGGCACCGGAGATTGGCCAGTGATCTGGAAGCATTTATGAAATTCCCAGATAACTACCAGGACTACCTCATCAAATCCCCTAACAAGTCAAATGCTAGGCGCTCATGGTTAAGGTGGGTCTACCATGAGAAGAACCAGATTAAGAGAATGCCAGACAAGGACCCTCAGTGGCTAGAGTTTGAGCGAAAGTATAAGCCTTCTGACGAAGTAGCATCTGTCGAAGCAGCTTTTGACGAAGGTTCTCAAGCATCTGACGACGTAGCTTCTGATGAAGGTTCTCAAGCATCTGACAAAGTAGCGGAGACCGCGGACGAAGTTCCTCAGCCCTCTGATGAATGAAAAACAAGATGCAGCAGCTGCGACAGGCTGTCAGCGATGACACGTAGAGCAGGCTAGTTTCCTGGCTGGATTCAGCTTATAGGTGAAGGTCTGCACCTTTTCCAGAGATGGCTTGAAGGGTGACAGCTCACTTGTCTCCTTGTTGCTGAAGATGAAGCGGTACAGATCAGCTGCCCTCTGTACACCTGGGACAAAAGTCCCCTTTGATCTCCTTGAGGGTTAGGCTGTCGTATATGGTCTCGAGCAGGGCACGTCCACACTTGGAGCTGAAGTATAGCAACCGGGCATTGTGGCGGATGTCCGGTGAGATCTCGCGGGTGTACTTCTGAAAGAGGATGAAGACAGTTATCTTTGTGTGCCCGATGCACCTGGTGATGCTGCTGAGGTAGGTGACTTGTCTTCTGGTCCATTGCAGGCTCATCGATAACTAGAACAAGTGGTTCTGTCAGTCGGGCTGTCAGCAGCTTCTCCATCGGTGTTTGCAGATTCTGCAGCCTGGTGATTTGGCCATTGTACCATTGATCATTACTGTTAACCACCTCAGCGGTGGAGCCAGACACAAGAAGGATCTATTGAGAGTGTGGATGTTCGGCCAGGAGAGCCCACAGCAAGATGTTTTTCCTGTGTCCTGACGTGGCAATGAGCGGAACCACCAGACTAGCATCGGCCGGCCTACGGTCGAATGGTACAGACATGCGTGCGGAGGATGGTTAGCACTTGGTCGGCGGTAGCCTCGTCTATATCTGGAAGACTAAACGGCAGTACTTCCTGCACCAGCTCTTTCGCCTGCAGAGTGGGGAATCCTACACCTCCGGTGGATACGAAGGATGCGATGGAGGCGTCAAGCATGAAATCCCAGCAGCAGCTGAGAAGATAGCGTAGAGGGCCTGTGTCAGCACCCACAGTGTCTAGTACATCCAGTATCTGTATGATACATGCACGGGAAGCCATGACTATCCTGTGGTCTTAAACAGCAAACCAAAGAACCCTGACTTCTTTACCTCTGGTAGCACTTTTTTGCCATCGACAGTGATATTGCTCAGGCCGAGGGTGCCTATCTTGAGATTCTGTCAATCCTGTCGGAATGAGCTCCGTGGTTTCAGGAGATCCTTATCCAGGTCCTGTGCAAAGGACTCAGCCATAACCTTGATGGCTCCAGCCTCATCGACTCCAAGCATACCTCGTATCGTCGCCCTCTCCTTGATGCCCATCTCCTTGTATACAGTCTTGGCCTTGTTAATAGCATATTGTCCAACCGTATCAGTGTTCCCAATGAGATCTCGGTCTGGGATGGTATCTCGGATCTTCCACGGGTCTCCCTTCTCATCGAAGTCTAGGAAGGGGATAGAGACAACAGTGTCCGTTGAACTGAGGCATGCCTCGCCCAAGTGAGAAAGATCGCCTAGCTCTTTGCTTTCTAGGTCTGTGAGTGACAGGGTCATAGTGCTATATACAGACGGCTTTAACCTACTAGTCATACCCCCAGTGAAATAGTTGGGCATAGGAGGACCACGCAGTCAGCCAAGGGAATAGGTAGCAGTACTCAGGATAATGGCCCTCTCTGCAGGTGTATACCTTGTGGGCGGTCCACCATTCCTGGGCATTGGCAATCCTCAGTCTGTGTGCTCGACTATGGGCTACACACCGCCCTCCAGCACGCCATGCCTCATATGCTGCAGGGGTCTCGTGATCCATCTATCACTATTCAGAGGTTTTAAACGTCGCCAACGAGGATCTCAGCCATTGCACTCATTGCTAGCCCTAGAACCGCGGCCTCCATTAGTGTAACACGTACACCCATGATCTTGGTGGCAAAAGTGTAGGAGGCACCACTGAGGGAAATCTTTCGGATGGGGTGAGTTATTCCGAGACAGTGCCCGGCAACCCCACTCACCACTGTAGTGAGGACAGCCACAGTGGCGGCAGGAAGAACCTCATTTCCTCCTGTCATCTTCACCATGGCCACATTCGCCGCCATGTTAGTGGCGACATGGGCTGCCAGAGGTTTTGCTTTGGTCAGTAACTTCTGTGTCTTGGTTCGCAGCAGGTTCTCCACCTTCTGAAGACTCACCTGGCTCTCGGGCAGTTGCTTCATGATCTGTACCATTGACGTCATTGTTTAAGCACTGAGTATACAACACAGTTAAACGTCTGCATCCACTGTCGAGAGAGCTATTAAGATCTTGCCAGTCTGCGTCTGCCAGGTGGCCGGGTTGTTACTCAGGAATATTCATCTCTCTATTGAGACATCTTAAACATGTCTGGGCTCACGCTATGCGAGAATTACTATGATGTCTTCCGGAGGGAGTTGAAGGACTACAAGAAGAAGACACCAGATGAGCTCGCTCAGCTCTCTGGTGCTGAGCTGACAGAGAAGCTGACTGCTGTGAAGCTCTATCTAGGATTTGGCAAGGGACAGATCTGCTTCCTCGAATACCTTATCATGGGCAGGAATATCGTTGAGCAGCTCCTGCAAGCTAAAGGTTTCTACAAGGATCGGGGGTATCTGTCAGATGTGTTCCAGCAGTTGCAGACTGCCATGGCATCACCGGACTCAGAGCTGAACAAGGCTCTGCGATACTACAAGCTGGAAAAAGGATGCGCTGCCAAACCCTCCAGCCCTTGGATGTGTATGTTGGCAGCGGGTATAGGGGCTGTAGGGCATGCCAAGCTGGTTCAGTGTCTCACCGTGGTCCCGACTGCTACTGTAAAGAGTCAGGATAGTCTTATAGCTGTGTTGCTAGCGGCGGAGTAGGCTGATCCCGAGCACCACGATAGCCAGGCCTGACAACACTCATAGAGCTACCATGGGAATGTCATGTCGACTGTCTGCAGTATCGGGGTCGTAACGCCTGGAGCTGCCATGTCGACTGGCTGCAGTGTCAGGGTCGGAATGACTGTATGGCCCGTATTATGCATAGGGGCATTGATGTCAGTGTTGACGCCGAAGTGGACACCGGGGGAACTCCCTGGACTATCATGTTGTTATAGCCCCTGACTTGGAGGTCCTCGATGTTCACGATCATGTTGCTTGGAATCAACCGTAGGTGTGGTGAAATAGCAAAGTCAAGTTTGCGACGGGCCTTCTGCAACCCCTGCTGGAACTTAGCAATAAGACTACTGGGGTCTGCCACGATGATCATATCCTCATCGAGCCTGACGAACATGGCCTGGACCTTTACTCCGCTGACACCATCTATGGAATGCCGCAGCTGGGTATGTGCTGTAAGAAGGCAGTAGCACAGTGCTTCCAGGGACTGGTTGATCTGAACGATCCCTGCTGGTGTGAGACCTGAGGTGGTGTGTGGGACAAAGTACTTCCACACATCTGGATAGTCCTGCTGCAAGCCAGGGATGTGCATGTTTTGTACTAGCACCCCATGGTCAGAGTCTGGATCGAACGAGAATGTAGCTGTCTTCTGACGGCCTACTCGTCGGGGTGTTCGATAGGGGAATCCTGAGTAGTCACATCTCGTGTCACCGTACCATCACCCTAGACCGCTGTTGTCACCACCATGCCACTGATAGTCTGGATGAGCGCTGAACTCTCGCTGTAGTCTGCTGGCCGCTGAGATGCTATGACTGTTGAGCTGTGGGTCAAAGTTGTTAGTATCAGGGCGGTGGTTTGCACCCAGCTCATGGAGGATTTGTCGCACCATGAAGTACACATGGAATCTGAGACAGCTGGCGATGAGCACAGCTTCAGGTGTACCAGAATAGGAGTGAAGCGGGGTGGAACTTACTCCACATCCTGCGATGGCACACCACACGGCAAAGTTCAGCCGCTGATTCCAGTATGAGAGGCTTGGAGCAGCCCTCCAAGTATGAGCTTGCTTCGCATCCTTGATGATGATGGGGCGGTTGGTCAGCAGTCGTGGGTTGACGGAGAAGCTGGTTCGGGACCGTCCATACACTGTGATGGAGAACGGTGTTAGCTCTGGTATATCATCCATTAGACCTCTCAAGCCAGTCAAGGGTGTACCCAGGAGGGGCGGTTGGCTCCAGATGACTGTCGTGAGGTTCAGTGGGAAGGCCATCTATACTGGTGTTCTTAAAGCTACCATACAGGCAGCACACTATTTGTAGTCGTCTCGACTCCAGAGACCAGCGAGGCGACCTCGCCGTAACATCTCGTTTTTTAACTCCTCCATATCAACCCGCCCGCTGGAACCTTTGAGGTATTGCTGCCACACTTTATGTTTCTCCATGTGGTACAGGCTTGGGCCTTCAATATATGGTGGTGCTCTTCATCAGTGACCTGGCCATCCTCGAGAGCTTTGCTGACAGACTCGTCGATAGTCCGTAGCATACGCTGTGCCAGTGTCACGTACTTAGCATGCTTCTCTAGCCTCCTTGTGATCTGCCGCTGCCCCACCCCCAAGCCCGTGGCCAAGATAGTGGTGACTAGTGTCATGCCACCCAGCAGGATGGCGACGATGGCACCCACCCCTGTAGCGAGAGTGGCCACAGCTGCAACCCCAGCACTGGCTCCAATCACACCCGCAGCGGCGGTTGTATGCGTGAGGACGTTATAGGCTGTCTTATATCGCCTGCACGTTCTGCTGTACTTTTCTCCCCCCATGGACTAGATTCTGTCTGATGCTATCTATCTGCTGGAGTCGCCAGCCGTGGATGGTACCTCCCTCGTCAGCCGTCAGGGAGGGGTATAGTTCTGGTTGCTTACGCCACTCTGATTTTGCCATAGTATACCTGGAGATTAAACCTGCATCACCTGCAGAATCTGCTCATGAGTCATAGAAGGGTTCATTTTGGAGAGCCCGGCGAACCGTGCCAGCTTGCTGGTGTCGAGACAGACGTCTCTTAGACAGGGGTCATCCAGCACTATGTTGGGTGCCAGTAGCTTTCTGAGACGTGACATCCGGAACTTCACCTTATGACCAAGATAGTAGGTCCGCCGCTGGATGGCTTTCTTGGTCTTACACTTCTGCGCCATCTCCTCTTCCCACTGTATGACATCTGGCTCATCCTCGTCTGTGACATCGTCGTAGACATCTGGCTCATCATCGTCTGTCAAGACTCCCGTGTCCCGCTTACTCTCCTACAGGAGGGCCTGCCAGTATCGGAACCTTCACTCTTCCTTCGCCTCCTGGCAATGCTCGCGTTGTGTTGATACCAGCTCTCCCGCCGTAGTCACTCTCCTTCTTGTTGCAGTGCGAGCATCTGTTCGTTTAAGGCCTTTATCTGTGCAGGGATCATGAAGAACCCTGTAGTGGGCTCTTCATCATCTCGGCAAAGGTCAGATATTCCTGGTGTGATATCATGTCAGGTCAATGAGTAATAAGAGTGTAAACCCTAAATGGGCGTCTGATATCCCATCCATGCTGGCATATATGTTAATGGAGGGGCTGTCTAACAGGTGATTTACAGGTGTGAACAGGCTAGGACTGATAGCTTTCCATAGGTTGCTGTTGGTATCTGGCAGATACTCTATAACATCCCAGCCGACCTCTACCAGTGAGCTGCTGTGTGCACTTTCCGGAGGTTGATGTAGCACATCGGCGTGTATGTATGTTGTGTCCCGCTGGGGCACCTCGAAAAGGACCCATTCTACACGGTACTGTACCACACGTCTCCGCTCTAGAGAGGGTGAGATTACGTTCTCATCACTGGAGAGCAGCAGTCAGACAATCGGCATGGTTATATCTCCTGTTTAAACCCCTCCTATAGAGTGCTATGGAACCCATATTTGCTCACTCGACTGGTCTTGATGACCTGGCAGATGTGTACGCAGCTGATGCTGCCACGGTAGAAGAGAGAGATGGCGAGTCATTTGCCCTACAGTACGAAGCAAACTCAAAGGCATTCTCCCTCCACCCCATTGGTAGTGATGGGGTGGAGCTGCTCACAGACCTCAAGGATGTGTCGAAGACGTGCCTGGGTCGCAACATAGATGGCTACAAGATCGTGTTTTGGTACGATTTCCCGAAGAGGAAGTACATCCTCGAGCCATTGCTTGAGCCCTCGGATACAGAGGTGGCAGACATCAACACCCTAAATAACGACCTCAGCTTTCATCTGGTCAAACCCTATTCGAGCGGTGCCCTGCCAATGACCCGTGATGGTCTGCTATTGATCCTGGCAAAAAAAACTGCAGTTCATATTTGAGAAGAATGAAGTGTGCTACCGCGCTGGACCTGCGGGTAACTGGCAAACATGGTTGCCCCTATATAAGCCTCCCGCAGTCATTAACATAGAGGTTACTCCCCTCTCCACTGTTGTGAAAAAGGATGGGACAGTTCGAAAGCTCTACAATCGGAGATAATTCTTCCTCATCTACATAGGTGAAGGTGTTTCCCTGACGAGGGTGGGTCACCGGATCGGGGTTACAGGTGGAAAGCTCCTGCTGCATCGTCCATTCGATGGACCAGAAGAAGCTGTTAACCTACAGGAGGGCATCCTACGGGTAGATGGTGTGTCACATGTCTCCAAATCCAAGGGTGCTGTTAAACTGCTTCAGTGAGTCGGCCTCACTAGCCCGCAAACGACTCATATAGTCCTAGAACTACGTTTCTTAGCCGGCGGCAGAGTGAAGCAGCTAGCCCCTGCCCCTGAGGGGATGAAGATCACTATCGATCCGGATGGAACAGGGCTCGATCTGGCACAGATATTTCTCGAGGGGTTCACTCTGTTCAGTTTAACTCTTCATATATAGCCATGATTCCCATCATACTGCTCGTGCTGGCGTCTACAGCAGTGGCACAGGGCGCTGATACTGCCATGATATTGGATGCCAAGTGGGCCCACGTCCAGGATGACCCCCAGTACAATCCTTGGGTCGACCCCTTGCGGAGAAACATTTACGACCACTTTCACCCACGTGAAGAGATCGAGTCTTTCTGCCACTTCAACAGGGTGGAGAGGATAGGATGTCGTTTTTTGCTGGAGACCCCTGCTCAGCACCAGATTCTCTGCGTAACATGTGAACTTGCCAGAGTCTGCCGTGGTGCAAATGCTAATCGCTTTAGCATCCTACCAGGTGAGCGTTGTCAAGGTAGATGGAAGACACTATGGGTGGTCCCATCATTTCGATGCGACTCTGGCAGAGACTACGTGTTTGTCTAAGCCTACACAGAATAGAGAGAGAAAGGCCCTTCTGGTGTGGTTGATCACAAGGCGATCAGTGGTGTATATCACTGTGGGGGCTTGTCCTTAAATGGGCGTTCAGACCCTGGTAGTAGTAGTAGTGTCGGAATGATACTACCTCCCTCAACTGGCAGCCGTTCGTCGATGGCCCCCACCACCCTTTGAATCCCTGGGGCCTCCATCTAGAGGCATACACCAACCATCTGCCTCAACAACCCTGGGGGCCTCCATCTAGAGGCATACACCAACCACATGTCTCAACAACCTATGTCCCAGGGATTGAGATGGTGGTGGGATCGCCAAACGGCGGCCAGTTGAGGGAGGTGGTATCATTTTAATTCCGACACTGCTACTCACGTGCCAATACTCATTTGTCGCCCAGCTCTGGAAGCGTAAGCCGTAGGTCGTATTCACGACAGTCCATTTGACAGCCTGTATTTCAACACTTTTCAGAGAAAGTGTGTCAATGTCCAGGAGAAAATAGAAGAAAGCTTTTATATACATTGACAGTAATTTGCGTGAAAGGTGTTGCTATCAATGACAGCACCAGCATTCAGTCAAGTTGTTGTCAAAATAATTAGTATGTAATGCAATTACTACCTGCTATATATTTGATTCAAATTTTATTGAAGTGTTGCTGCAACAGGTTGCAGCCTGTGTTCTAAAATAATCATCATAAATTTCAATCAACATGGATTTGAAGAGCAATTTGACGAAGTTGTTGCTGACTAAGGCACCAACAACTTTATCAAATTGTTGTCCATTGAATCACATAGCGCGCAGTATTATTATCTAAGTAGAGTGAGTATATGGCCAAAGTACGATTTGCCTGCACGAAGAAAATTTTTCGCCTAGCTACCGGGTGTACGTTTTTGTTCGACCAATGCATTTCAAACAAATGCGCAAAACTGTCAACGGGACATTCACGCGGTTTGCTAAGCATTCATTCTTTGCGAGAAAGCTTATATAGGCCTACGCTCACTGTACCCAAATAGTAATATATTGATTGCACGTGTGTGGATAATAATTCGACAACGTTGTTGGTGTCTTAGAAACCAACAACTTAGTTCAATTGCTATTCAAATCCGTATGGCGAGTCGACTAAAATTATGATGATTAATTTAGAATATAGCGTCTGAACGCTGTTGTAGAAAGAATTTTCATTCAAATTAGTATTAAATCTGTACCAGGGAGCAATCGTATTACCCAATAATTATTTTGACAATAATTTTACTGAATGTTGTTGCTGTCATTGATAGCAATAACTTTCACGAAAATTATTTTCAAAATATATAAAAGCCTTCTCTAATGTTCTTCTGGAAATTGACGCAGTTGCGCTGAGCAGTATTGAAAGGCAGGCCGTCGAATCTACTGCCGTGAAGACGTCCTACGCGCATGCTTACGCTTCCAAAGCTGGAGCACAAATGACTATTTGCACGTGCAGGCAGGTTGGTTTTGTTTGAGAAATCCTGGCCTACATAGACAAATTAAACGGATATGGCAACAAATAGTTACAACGATTATGGAGTCAGGAAACTGCATGCTGGGTAGCATAGCATGCTGGGGGAAATTCAACAGAAATCAGCAGCCATCTCATATCTCGTGCAAAAGAGTCTATATTTAATGGGACACGAGAACTTTAAGGAACGCAATGGAGGAATTCAGCTTTAGCTATGCCGCGCCCATCTCTAGCTAAGCTCCACCCACTCTTTGCCTGTGTTTGAATCGATCGATCCCTGAACTGTCTGACTATCAATTTCCAGGAACCTAAACAGGTAAGCTGTTGAATATTTTGAAACTAATTTGGCAGTCGAATTAGTTTCAAAATATTCAACAGCATCTTTAATAAATAGCAAAGACATACAATTCGTACACAGACGCTTACTTTGTCATCAATTAAGCGTTCGTGACGAACTTATCTAGTGACGGGTGACGGATTTTATGACATCATATGATTGATGGATAAACTGGAAAGGTTCATTCGTACACTGTTTATTGACTAACTGATTTTCGTGATGGAGTTATATGCGTCATTATGATTTCGATGTCATCGAACTAGTGACATAATTGATTATGACATTAGATACTTGCGCCACAGCTCTGATCTCTCCATTAGGTAAGCGTAATCCTGATATCTGATTCTTTTCTGTACCTTAAACTGCGCGGCCTGCTTTGTTATATTATCCATCCAGTCTATGTTATCAATGATTTCGGAAAATGAGTCTCGTAGCAAACCGATCATGTCCGATGCCTAGAAGTAAAAAAACCATTCACTTATTAAGAACATGGCAACATATCAATTGCCTTTAAGAGAAACAAACATCCAGGGTCAAGTTCGACTCCTAACCATAGTTAGCTATAGCTAACTAGAGTACCAGTCGAACTTCAAATAGTTAACTAGCTAGTCAACTATAGTCAACCGAGCACCCGACCTCGGTTCAGATGGTTAGTGCGATATTTGCGTAAATTTCAAAATGGCTGACACCGATCGCTTGCCACGAATAAATGCATATAAAAGTGTAAATATTTCACTAAATAACTTAGGTTTGATGAAATTATGCTTTCCCATTGTATGTCGATATTCCCAAGCCCATATTCCTTCCCAGTTTATGCCATATGGGCGCTTTTTGACGTCTTAGCGGACAAAAATAACCCATTTTCGTAGCTCATTAAAACAGACGACAGAAAGGGTTAATGGAGATTGATACCCGGCCCCAAATTTTCTGCAATAGTAATTCAATAGGGAACCGGGTACCAACGAACTATAGTCGACTAAAATCAAGTTCGACTCGTCATAGCAACTGCGCATGATCAGTAAACCAGCAAACTGACTATAGTTAGCGAGTCGAACTTGACCTAGGAGACACACTCCTCTCCCTCCTCCTCTCCTCTTCCTCCTCTTCTTCCTGCATCTGCTGCTCCTGCTCCTGCTGTTACTACTACTACTACTACTACTACTACTACTACTACTACTACTACTACTACTACTACTACTACTACTACTACTACTACTACTACTATTACTTCTACTACTACTACTACTACTACTACTACTACTACTACTACTACTACTACTACTACTACTACTACTACTACTACTACTACTACTAGTGCTACTACTACTACTACTATTACTACTACTACTACTACTACTACTACTACTACTACTACTACTACTACTACTACAAAAGTCCTCTCAATTTCAGCGATCAGTGATAACGCAGTGGACCTTTTGGATGTTATCATTGATAGAGGTTCAAAGTTTGATGAATCAGATTATTTAGACCACAACGTATACTTTAAACTAACAGACTCACACGAGTTACTTCACAGCAAGTCATTCCGTGCACCTCACACCATTGAGGGTTTGATAAAATTACGAATTATCAGATTTCAGTTGTGAAGAGAAAGGTCTGGATTCTGCCTAGTCAGTTGCCTAGGCAAGTTCTTTACATCCATAATAAGTTCACGAATCAACTACTACCTAGAAACCACAAACACTTTAAATGAAGTACAAGCTGGATTTAGACAGAACTACTCTGCAACTGATCATATTTTTTCGCTCCACGCCCTTATCCAAATATGTGCCAAGACTAAAAAGCAATTATTTTGTGCATTCATTGACTTAGATAGGGCTTTTGATACGATATGGACGGAAGCCTTCTGGGATAAACTAATCAGACAAAATATTAATGGTAACGTCCTGGCTGCTATTAAAAATATGTACAGCAACATAAAATCCGAAATTGTCCTTAACGAAGAAATTTCTCCTGAGATTATATGCAAATGGGGAGTTCGGCAGGGCGAGAACCTGTCCCCGATTATCTTTAATTTATATTTAAATGACCTAACGGATTATCTCGAGAATCACCAATGTAATGGTATTAAAATTATGGAAAATCTAAATATATATCTGAAAATGTTAGCTCTGCTCTATGCTGATGATACAGTTATTATGGCTGACAAAAGGATAGACCTACAAGCCATGTTGGATGAATATTACAAATACTATACCATGTGGAATCTGAAAATAAATGTAGACAAGACTAAAATAATTATTTTTGACAGACGTAAGGCCACCGAGGAATCATTTAGCTTAGGAACAGGGGTGTAGAAGCAATGGAAACTTATAAATATTTAGGAATAAACTAATATATATATATATATATATATATATATATATATATATATATATATATATATATATATATATATATATATATATATATATATATATATATATATATATATATATATATATATATATATATATATATATATATATATATATATATATATATATATATATATATACAATAAGGCATCAATATGATCAGTGTAAGAAAACCATGTACGGTCTGAATCGTCGAATCGCAAATCTCGATCTATCGGTAAATTGCCAAATTAAACTCATTGATGAAACCATTATCCCGGTTGCTCTTTATGGTAGCGAAGTATGGGGCTGCGAAAACTACCAACGCTTAGAACAATTGCACTGCAGTTTCATAAAACAAGTACTAAAAAAAAGAAGACTACCCCATCGTTTATGGTGTATGGTGAATCTGGAAGGTACCCAGTCCAAATTACTCTTCAATTGCAGAATGTTGAAATATCGGGCTACAGTTTTAATGTCCAGTCAAAATAAAATCTCATTTAAACTTTATAACTACATGTATAAACACCATATGGAGGAAGGCGTACAATACCCATGGATAAAATATATCGAAACAATATTAGACGATACATGATTCGGTTTTCTGTGGACCACACAACAAGTACTCGATAAAAGGACTACTGTAAACCAGATAAAGCAGACTAATCGACCAGTTTATACGGCAATGGGAGGGTGAAATAAATAGATCATCAAAAGGAAGAGTGTATAATATATATAAGACAGAATTGTGTGTAGAAAGGTATTTAACAATACTGAATGAATATAACAGGACAGCGCTTTGCAAATTTAGAACCTCAAATCATCGCCTGCCAATTGAAACTGGCAGGTGGACCAATACACCAAAAATAGATCGTAAATGCACATTGTGCATTACAAACGATATTGGCGATGAATAGCATTACCTTTTTACATGCACCTATTTCTCTGATGATCGGAAATCATACTTACCTTTATATTATAGAAACAGACCGAATTACTTCACAATGCAACAACTATTGGACACTAAAAAGCTAGCATTACTTAAAAAAATGTGCCTTTTTATTAGAAAACTTATGAAACAATTTTCCAAATGATAACACCTACAGCTAATTACCATGACTATGACAATGACAATATCTATAATCGGTGCAAACACACGGCCTACCCATATTACTTCCGCTACAATAACAACAACAACAACGACGACGACGACGACGACGACGACGACGACGACGACGACGACGACGACGACGACGACGACGACGACGACGACGACTACTACTTCTGCTTGCTGCTGCTGCTGCTGCTGCTGCTGCTGCTGCTGCTGCTACTGATACTACTACTACTACTACTACTACTACTACTACTACTACTACTACTACTACTACTACTACTACTACTACTACTACAACAACAACAACAAAGACGACAACGGCTGCTGCTGCTGCTGCTGCTGCTTCTGCTGCTGCTGCTGCTGCTACTGCTGCTGTTGCTGCCACTACTACTAACGCTACTTCTACCGCTATTGTTACTACTACTACTACTACTACTACTACTACTACTACTACTACTACTACTACTACTACAACTTGTATTACGCTCATGATGATAAGCAATGGAAGATCTGGTAGCCATGGAAGATGCAGTCTGCAGGAATTCAACAACCAGACAATTAACGGGAAAAGCGTGATATGGTGGGGGTGGGGTGGTGTTGTTATACTTTAATTCTGTAAACCTGGCCCCACTCCTCGTTTCTCTTTCGTTTTTTCGCGGAATCGAGGAAAACGAACTAAAGGTAACTCGTGACGACAGGGAAGGGTTGAGTGACCAATGGTGAATATATAGGGAATACTGCTGAACAAATGCGAATAAAGATTATTATGTTCTTATGTCGATGCTTAACTAATTTTATTTTTAATTGCTTTTTATGGTCGCAGGAGAAGGTGGGTTGGATGTGGGGGCAGGACGGGGGGGGGGGGGGCGCTCACGCGAATTGAATTGACACATTGTTTCCGGATGTCGCCATCCATACTTATAAACAACGAAAAGCCACCCAACATGACGCCGATGGCCGAGTAGGTGACTTGCTACTGAGTGGGAATGTGGGTGGGCGCGTAGCTGACACGATGATATATAATATAGAGATATTATTATGATGAGCAGTGTATATCTGAATGTTTAATGTCCGACATCAAACCCAACCCCACCCCAACCCCGCCTGATGCCCTCAATAATAATTATTGTATAATAAAAAATAACGCTCGTGATGACAATGATAATGATAATAATGATAATGGCAATAATGATAATGATGATAAAAATAATGATGATGATAATAAAAATAATAATAATAATAATAATAATAATAATAATTATTATTATTATTATTATTATTATTATTATTATTATTATTATTAGTGTTGTTGTTATTATGATAATATAATGTAGTGGTTGTGGTTGTGATACCGTATTATGCTTGTATTATGTCTGTTCACATGTACATATGTTTATATGTTCCCCCACATACTTGTAAAAGTCTGGGTGTAATAAATGAAATGAAATGAAACTACCACCACCACCGCCGCCGCCGCCGCCGCCGCCGCCGCTGCTGCCCGATGCGTCAATAGCTATCCATATATTTCTCTCTAAATTTACAGTTGTTTTAGAATCTCTGTCAAATTCTCTGTCGATATACATTCTTCCAGCGATGGATGGCATATAGGTTTGTATCAAGGAGATACACGTCAACCAGCGTGGTCTCTCCTCTCCAGAACGACTAAAACGCTACAATGAAACAGTGATAACATGCTTAAATAGCGAGTTGATCAAAATTATCGTAATTGTGCGTGCGTGCGTGTGTGTGTGTGAGCTGGATCATATGTGCCTCGGTATATTGATATGTATGTGAAGGGACATCTAATAGAGGAACCGATTTCTAGCTATGCCCCTCACATTTTAGCTTGGCAGCAACAGTCTCCAGTCAAATTAGTTTCAAAGTATTCACAGAATGTTTATCGAATTTAAATTCATCTAAGTCATACAATTCGCTCACTAGAGATGGAATTCTCAATTTTTGGTGGCGGAACTATATATGTAATTGTGATGGTGACGTTAGCTAAGATATGACGTATGTGATTATGACCTCAGCTACATGAGTGACAGATATGATCCCTCCATTATCTGATCACGTGATGTATGCATGTTTGCCTGCATGTTGCTGTTTCTCCGCATCCTAACACTGCTACTGCTCATATAGTAACTACCGGGACAAGGGTGCAGTTGTTTTTGGTGTTACAAAAATGTATACCTAATACCGCATAGTCAATAACGTATACCGCATGGAAATAGAAAATCTGGTCACTTTTCATATCACTATTATGGACCGAGTTGAAAATTATCAATTTGCACGAGCTTTAGTGAGTGCAAAATTTATAATTTTCAACGAGGTTCATAATAGTGATATGAAAAGTGACCGAGTTCGAGATTTTATTTATCATATAAAGTGTAATTTTGAAATTTTTGCCAATAGTTGCTGATGTGACTTTTATCTGATTTCTCATTGTTGATTTTCGTGAAATCGACGCCGCCGCTGTGACGCACCACTACTTGATAACAGATACTGAATGCGCAGCAAAATATAGTGACAAACACAAAATCTATCGATGTCAGCCGTAAACTACACTTTTCTTCTACGACTACCGCGGGGCCGTGGCCATTAATCGTTACTTCGCTGCCGAGTGGTAAACTGTCAACGATGACATTTTGCGATGACGTTTCATGAATGACAAATCGTAGTAAACAAATCGTAGAAAAACTACTACGATGATAATCCCTACGCGTCGCGCTCGCATCAATCAATGTTTTAATTGGTCGATTTAAATGGGTTGCGCACCCAAACAGCCAACGAAAATACTCCGTTGAATATGGCGCGTGTGCTCATGTCGAAAAATATGGAACGGGCTAGAAGGTTTGTTTATATGATAATAACAGTTATATAACATGGTCATTATTCCAAACATATATAATATGGTGTTTATTCGTAGCTATTCAATATAACGTAAAGGTATCGCCAGAGAGATGGTCAGTGCTTGGACATGTTTTTCTACTTCGTATCGGCCCGTTAAGAAAGCATTCGAGTTTTCCGTATTGTGTGATTACATTCAAGAAACATCACCATGTCACCATTGTTCTGAATTATTCCACGCAATAAGGACGGTATTCCTTGCTGTATTCCGTGCTATCCCACAAAATAGAATCATTATTACGAGTTATTCCATATAATATTGCCGTTATTCCCTATAAAGTAACCGGTATTCCATGCCATATAGCCGTTATTCCGTGCTGTATTGATGGTATTGCGTGTAACATGGCCGTTCGTCTACGTTTATATGGGCGTTATTCCACACTCGGTGTCCTTTATTCCACGCTATTTGGCCGTTATCTCACGCTATTCTGGGTTATTCCATGTTGCTTAAAATTTTTCGGAATTGTTCCATATAATATGGCCGCTATTCTTTATGCGTTATTAGATATTCTGTGTGTATCGTTATTCACCATTCTTTTCTCCTTTTAGGGCAAGCATTTTATTTACCGTTAAGAAATCTCGAAGTGTGTCGCGATATTCTGAAGAGAGATGCCCCGGACGGTTATATACAAAACTCCATATAGCGTAGTTAGCAACAGTTCTGTGGAGAGCAACAACGCAGAGAACTATGGAAAAGATGTTTACAAGTATTGATGGACATTTCCAGTTTATACATCAATCATATGACGGCATAATCAACTACGTGACGTGTGTGCTGACGTCGTAATCAATGACGCTGTGAATGACGTAATTAAGTTCGTCACGAACGGATAATTGATGACGTACTAAAGCATTGTTGTACAAATTGTATGTCTTTAATATTTAATAATCATACTGTTGATATTTTGCAACTAATTTGCCTCGGCGCCGTTGCTGCCATAGGCTGCAACTGCGCTCAAGACAAATTAGTTGCGAAATATAAAAAAGCTTACTTAAATAGTTTTCTGGAAATTGATAGTTAGTGAGTTCATGGATCGATCGATCCCACCAGGGGCGAAGTGTGAGTGGAGCTTAGCTAGAGAAGTGCGGGTCGTAGCAAAAACTTGATTCCTCCATTAACTCGGCCGCTCGCTAAAAAATCATAGTCATATTACTATGTATAGATTGGTGAGCGCTATGAATTTGAATGCACCGACACTATTTCATTTTGTCTGTTATATGGTCTTATGGCATTTGACCAGTTGAGGTCTTTACTCATGAAGACCCCAAGACACTTAGCCTCAGATGCATAAAACAACGTTAGCTATTATATAAAATTTGTGTGAGTTTGAGCTGGATCGAAACATGGATATGATAGTACAGTTTGAAGGGTTGAACTACATACCCCATGTATCAGTCCAGTTCTGGAATGACAATACGCATAGGCGTATGAAGAGGGTGGAACGAGGGGAACACTTTCGGAGCTAAGGGTGGGGTGTGGAGGGGAAACGGTATGAGTTTGCCAGTTTACCACCGCCACCCACCCTCCTCAATTGGACCACACAAATCTGAAATTCAATATTTATCAGGAGCCCCCTCCTCCCCCACCACCACCCCACTCCGCCACCACCCCACCACCCACCCCCATATCCCCTCTTAAAT
Organism: Chaetoderma sp. LZ-2023a; assembly: GCA_034401795.1. Taxonomy (NCBI): domain Eukaryota; kingdom Metazoa; phylum Mollusca; class Caudofoveata; order Chaetodermatida; family Chaetodermatidae; genus Chaetoderma; species Chaetoderma sp. LZ-2023a. The sequence goes on from CM067359.1 coordinate 90,637,814, forward strand.
TCAGCAGATGCCATATCAGAACATCTAGATTTCAAAATGTTTCTGGATGAGGACCTCCAGAACCACGATTTCGGCTCCCTTCAACTCCCCTCCTCCCCACCACACCCTCCTTCCCCATAGCACACATTTGGGACACCTTCTCACACCTATGATAGGCCCTCCTGCATGCCATCTTGGTCTGCTGTTAAAGTGACTGTCCTGTATTCAAGGCAATGATCTACAAAAAAGCCTAATTGTAGACGAAACACAGTCTAGCAGGTCATTTATGTATGTATGATTACTGTATTCTGCGGCTGTATTAGTAGAAACATCCTACAGCTGCAATCAGTCCTTCTTCACTTTTGTCCGGTGTGTCTTGTCATCAGCCGAAATCCTTAGCTTCCTCAGGTCCATTCTTGACTTGAGTATACCGAGTCCTACTTTCTTGAGGTCACATCCGTAGCAGGCTTAACATATTTATGCAATGATGTCCTCTACTGGCTTTGTATTTGAAGGCTCCCAGTAGGTGAATTCCGAGGCTCTCTGCGCTGGTGTGTTTTCTGGCATACTGGGCATTTTTGCTTGGCGACGTTTTCTGACAGTGTCGACGTATTACACATCTTGTATCGTGCATCGTTGGACATTATGCTGTCTGGCCATCGAATAGTCATTCCAGTAAAGGATTTTCAAGAAAATAATCTCTTGGTCTGCAAATCGCCATTTTCATTAACAAAATTGGGATTTTTTAATGAAAAATCTGATGGTTAATGGGTTAAAATTGAATCTCTTTAAAAAAATGAAAATGTGGAGTATGATCCTGATCCTGATTAGATATGGCGATATATATATATATATATATATATATATATATATATATATACACCTGTGCAAAAGTTAAGCACCACCCTATTTTTACGCACATGCGAGGGTATATTCATGTGCTATGAAGAAAGCAATAGCATAAACATTTATGTACCCATCCATCTTAGTGCAAGAGGTAATAATGCAACTAGAGGAATGCTGATTATGATGGTGGGGAAACACTGTATGTTTTTGTTTGAACTTGAAAACGAGGCCTGAATATGGTTACGTTGACACAACTGACAACTATTGCCCTACAGTTGACACACGTGGCTAGATTGTCATTAATGGTGTCTGAAAAAGAAGTTTAACATCTGTGCACGAGTTTCAGACTGTCATTATTAATACCGGGTATATCCACCTTGTGCCTGGATGACGGCCTGGATACAACGTCTCATGCTGGTCACCAACCGACTGATACGCCATTGTGGTATTCGTTGCCATTCAAGATGGAGTGCGTCTGTTAATTCCTATAGGTTCTGCACAGGAGGATCCCACCTTCCCACCATGTTTCCCAGAATGTCCCAGATATGCTCAATAGGGTTCATGTCAGGGCTCCTTGCTGGCCATGGTAGGGTTTCGATGGCATTCTGGCGAGGTATTCATGCACAGCTCTAGCACGATGTGGTCGGGCGTTGTCATCCATGAATATAGGGTGGGTTCCAGGTGCATGATTTACAAAATGAGGGACCACAACTCTATCCAGTATGGAATCTTGTTATCTTTGTCCATTTAGTGTTCCAGGTACAGTCAACAGATCCAGCTTACCATCAAATGAGATGCACCCCCATATCATAACGGAACCTCCACCAAATGGAACTTCTTCCATGATGTTACGTTGGTCGTACGCCGTGCGTCTGGACCTCCATACACGAGTTCTACCATCTGTGGCATGAAGCAGGAACCGACTTTCATCGGACCAGTGTACCCGTCTCCAGGATCTCATGTTCCAGTGTCTTCTTTCGTTGCACCACCTCAGACGCTCCTCTTTGTGGTGTGCAGTGAGGAGAGGACGTCTGACAGGTCTCCTAGCTTTCATGCCAGCAGCATACAGTCTCCTTTTGACGGTAGACATTGACACTCTATTGCGCGTTTCCCATTGCTGGCTGAGCACTCTGCTGTTGGTGAATGGAGATCTCCTAACAAGGCGTACTAGGGCTCGATCATCACGGGCAGTAGTCTTCTTCGGTCTTCCAGATCTAGGCCTGTCGTTCACCTCGTTAGTTTGCCCATGTTTTGCAATCAAACGACTGATTACAGTATGGTTAATGTTCAGCTGTCTGCCAATCTCTCTGCATGATATACCAGTGGTATGCATGCCTATGATTTGCCATTTCACACGATCACTTAACCTTCGTCTTGCCATAGCGGTTCACAATCAAGAGCTAATTCTCTCTGTACAAATAAACCACGGTCATGAACACAAAATTCCTAATCTTGTCGCCTAAATCTGTATGTAATGTTCTACACCTCAAACTGGACTTTTACATAACTGAACACGTGTGCTGTTTCCCGCCACGCACGGACATCAAGCGGCGTGAAGTCATGCATGCATGTGCATTTCGTACTTGGAATTATGTCAGCTAACGCGGGGACAAAATGTATGGCAGCCTAGTTGTACCATCATGTTTCTACGTTCTATTGTTTTTGCTGGTGCTTAACTTTTGCACAGGTGTATATATAAAAGATGTTATTGGTTTGGTTGACGTCTATTCTGTTTACAGGCCCCATTCAAGGCACAACTAAGCTGGTTTTTATTTCTGTTTATTATTGGTAACATCCCCAGTTTTACACCGGTACCCATTTATACTCCTGGGTGGAGAGCCGCAATGAGGAGTGAAGAAGATTGGCTATGTCTTCAGCAATCGCCATCTGGCCGACCAGAGACGCTAACGATCCCAAGATTTCCGGTTTCGCATTACCTCTTGAGCTATTTCCTCCTCTAAAGTATGAAAATCAAAACCAATGTCCAAAATGTAGGAAACATATCGAAATTTCCTAAAGCGTTTTGTACGGAAACGTGGAGGATTTTACCTCTGTAAAGCGTCAGTCATACCCTATCTACAGAAAGAAACAGAAATATAGCAATCGATCCATGTAATCCTTCGGGGGTAAAACCCTTAAGATAGAGCCATAGCTCAAGTAAGCGTATGTGTAAGCAGCACGCAAAACCCAACTGAACGAACGAACAAGTACTCTATGTGACAGAGTTATCTTCATTAACATAAATTAGGAGAGTGAGTTTATACTTAATAGCAATATCCACGTCACCTTTTTGGTGTCTTTCTCAGAAGAGTTGTCACGTCTATGAAATACCGCAGAAAAGGAGCGTAGACTGGTTCCTGGTCGGTAATGGTTATGTCCACGCCTTGCAAGGACATCACTCCAAATAGTAGCCTGGACCAGTTAAACTATTAAGCAAAATGTGTACCAAATTATTTTAAGGAGCAAGACTGTTCGTCAAAATGAATCAGTTGTAGACTGGCTATAGCAAACATCTGCACATCATAAAGACAGTATTAGCGTAATATAATGCAACTTTCCAGTTTTAGCTACGCCCCGCCCATCCATAATTAAGCTCTACCCACACTTGTCTTAGCCCGTGTTGGGGTCGATAGATCCCCGAACGACCTGATCATCAATTTCCAGAAAAATATACAGGTAAGCTGTTGACTGTTTTGAAACTAATTCGACTAGGCGTTGTTGCTGCCTATGGCCAGCAGTGCCAAGTCAAATTAGTTTCAAAATATTCAACAGAATGTTTATTAAATAGTAGACATACAATTCGTACAACACCCCTTAGTTCGTCTTCAATTACGCGTTCGTGACAAACTTAGATACGTCATTCATGACGTCATTGATCATGGTGTCACGTAGTTAATTATGACGTCATATGGTGGATGGATAAACGGGAAAGATCCATTCATTGTGGTGCAATAGTAGGTTATATAGATATTTTACAATGACAACTACGCTTATATTATATAAGTAAATATTCGCGATTTGATACAGAATCGCGATCTTTCTGATACTAAAGCCAAAAAACTTCAGTTTACCACGACATGTTAAGTATCCTGAGATTATACTTTGACTTGAAGCTCTTGCGTCCAAAAGAAATATTAAAACATTGTGATGAGCTATTACGTACACCTACCCCAGGCCCCCCCCCCCTCCCTCCCTCTCTCTCTCTCTCTCTCTCTCTCTCTAATGTGTCAAATAGAGGGATCGATTTCTAGCTATGACCCGCCGATTTCTAGCTATGATCCGCCCACTTCTAGCTATGAACCACCCATTTCTAGCTATGACCCGCCCACTTCTAGCCATGACCCACCCATTTCTAGCTATGACCCGGCCACTTCTAGCTATGGCCCGCCCACTTCTAGCTATGACCCGCCCACTTCTAGCTATGACCCGTCCACTTCTAGCTATGACCCGCCCACTTCTAGCCATGACCCGCCCATTTCTAGCTATGACCCGCCCACTTCTAGCCATGAGCCGCCCACTTCTAGCCATGACCCGCCCACTTCTAGCTATGACTCGCCCACTTCTAGCTATAACCCGGCCACGTCAACTCGTGTTTGAATCAATTTAAGACTTTGGAAGCTGTATTGCCAGGGTGTACATTTCAGGGGAATTATACACGTATGCAGCATATCTGTATAGCCACACTTGTTACTTCGATGTCCATGCTGGCGCTAAATACGTCATTATAATTGTGACGTCAGCAACTTAATGACGTAATTGACTATCAGGTCAGATACATAAGTGACAGCTCAGATCCCTTGATTGATAAAGAAGAAGAAGTGTCTATAGGTCGCAATATTAACATTTTGATTCCGGTTTTCATTGACGGTATTACATGCGCGTGATGTGTCCGGCCTGTCACACCCTACACACAAAACATCTTTCAAAATTGGGGCAGACGACATATTGATTTGGCTGCACTATATATCACGATTTTCCCCTAGGTATGAAAATATCGAGCAAACCAACTTTATCTGTCTTCCCGCGGAATTCCTGCAGACTATAGGTTTGAAAACAAATTCACTGAAAGTTGTTGGTGGCTAAGCCACCAACAACTTTCAGTCAAACTGTTTTCGAAATATTCAGCAAGTCCAGAGTTATTGTCAATAGAGATTAATGTCCGGTGGCTTGAAGCTGGCAGCCAGTTAAAATAACTTACGTGCTCAGAGATGTTGCCACTAAGGTCTGCAATGGTGAACTTAGTATATACTTCTTCTTGGCTGGATGTTAGATTTACTGTCGCGTCACGCGCTAACTGAAACGCGAGATTCCGGAATATGAATAAATCTAAGAACGTGCATAAACAGTATACAAACCAATCGACCTTTCCAGCTTTAGCTATGCTCCACCCATCTCTAGATAAGCTCCACCCACACCTCGCTCGTGTTGGGCTCGATCGATCCCTGAACTCCCTGACTATCAATTTCCAAAAAAACTATACAGTCAAGCTGTTAAATATTTTGAAATTAATTTGACGGAGTGTTGTTGCTGCCCAGTCAAATTAGTTTCAAAATATTCAACAATCTGTTTATTAAATAGCAAAGAGATACAATTCTTACAACAACCCTTTATCCGTCATCAATTAAGCGTTTGTTACGAACCTATCTACGTCATTTATGGCGTCACTGATTATGACTTCACCCTTCATGTCACATAGTTGATCATGACGTCATATTGGAAAGGTTCATTATATGTATCTTACAAGCAATGTTTTACGTTAGCTTACAGTCATAGTAATACGAGTATAGTAATAGAAGCATTTTCGTGGTATGGTCATCCATCGAGTGTCATTTTGTGAGGTATCACATTAAAATGGACTATCTGTATTAGTGACATATTGTACAATTTTCCCGCTGATCTGAAAACAATTTCATTGACAATCTTTTTCGATTAAACAAATAAAAAATGTACCAGTAAGTTAGGCAATTCCTCTTTGCACAGGCGGTAAGTATTTACAAAGGTGATATGATCTTCAGAAATTAGTTTCAAGACCAAGAAATTTATTATTTAAAAGTAAAGTATTTCGTATTTGTGGTACTGCAGCTTCACACGTTTAAATCAAATGCATGAATAACCATAATAAATACTATATAAAGTGTCATGATGATAAAAGCCCGCCCGCCCGCCCGCCCGCCCGCCTACCTACCTGCCTGCCTTTCAAATTCATTCTAATTTAGATTGCGATTCCGAAAACGTGATTTATTTAATATCTTGCAAATTATGCCAAAAACAGTATGTCGGTGAAACTGAATGCCCATTAAGATGGCCAGCAACTAGACACCTTTCCGATATTAGACATGAAGAAGACACGCATGTCGCTGAACACTTTAATCTACCTGGTCAATCAATACCTCGGGACTTTGAAATTATACCTATTGAACAACCACCTCTCTCTAATACCGCTGAAGAAACTGATAAGCAAAGGAAACTTAGAGAATCATTTTGGATTAAGCAATTAGAAACAAAATGGCCGAGGGGCATAAATGTGAATAATTCCATTCACTCTGACATACAATCGAAAAAATGTTGAAATTTCCGAAATTTTGAAAGATGAATATATCATAAGTTACAGGATAATTTAAGACAACCTCTCAACTTGCGTCCAGTAATAGCATTTAAGAAAAATCCGAATCTACGTGATATATTGGTAAAATCGAAATTAACCGGACAGACATTCCCACCTTAAAGTTGTCCAACATTTTAAAGGCGATATTGCCTCTATAAAACAAAACTAACAAATCTCAGGCAATAAAATAAATAAAAAATATTTTCGAATTCTTTGAACGTTCTAAGCCAGCGTGTTAACCATATTACTGCCTGCTTGTCTGCCTGCCTGCCTACCTGCCTGCCTGCCTGCATGCATGCATGCATGCATGCATGCCTGCCTGCATGCATGCCTGTCTGCACATTTGTCTGTCTGTCTGTCTGTCTGTCTGCATGTCTGTCTGTCTGTCTGTCTGTCTGTCGAGCTGTCTGTCTGTCTGTCTGTATATATGTTTGTCTGCCATTCTGTCATTCTGTCTCTCTGCCCATCTGTCTTTGTATCTGTCCAAGTGTTATTCTGTCATTCTGTCTCTCTGCCTGTCTGCTCGACACTATGCACGAGGTATTTTGATCAAGCCTTTGTTGTCTCGAAAAAGGTTTCGTGATTTTTCTAATTAAAAAATCATGATGACGTTTGGATGAGACACAGAATCCTTCGAAAAGCTGTGACAAATAGTGTTGTTGCTATATACAGAATCAAAATGATGATACACAATTCATAGAGCAGGGAGATTGCGTGCCGAATGTAATTGCAATACTGTAGAAGAGAAAATCTTTTCCTATTCCCTTATAAAAGTATGTAGCCCTGTAAGACACGGATTTATGACACGTCACTATATATAGAACAACAACAACAAATGAGACAATTTTACAAACACTAGATTTTCTGTTCTCTCGTTTTCCTGTTTCTTGTTTATTTAATCACATGGAAATTATCTAAATTTAATTAATTTTATTTGATATCCTTGACTATGATATTCATCTCTTAATATTTTTATTTCATAACTCTCACCTGAGGTCATTTTATAGATTTAATTATACAGACTGCCCTCCACCCCCATCAAGGGTGTCCACACACACCCCACCCAACCCACACATCTCCACACTCCACCCCAATCCCATATGGCATGGATGAACACTCACCATGCCATCCAATCCTTCTCCCATCCAAATCCCCCTTTGAGAGATTTGGGGGTGAGATCAGAAAATTTTGAAAAGCTTCAACCCTGGAGAGAGTATTTAGGCTGCCGCGGGGTGGGTGGGGTGGGGGTATGTGAGGGTGCATCCCTGGGATAATACTCTAGAAAATTAGGCGGTCATGGGAAAATTCTGATAATCTGAGAGGCCATTTCAGACAATATTTCTAATAAATTGGCTTAATAATGTGGTGTGGGGCACTGGTGGGGTGACTGGATGTTTGATTCAAACACCTGTGTTTGCAGGGGCCATGGTTTTTTGTGTTTTTTTTGGAAGGCCTTGGGGGCATGGTGGTGGCGGTGGAATTGGTTTTCCCCCTGATTTGATAAGGATGCAAATTTAACCTCTGACCCTCACTGTGGGAGCCCCTGAGTGCCCATCCTACACCCAAGTGAAATAAAGTCTACCCCCCCCCTCCCACACACTCATACCTGCCAACAACAGCTCATTAGGCAACAACAGGCACCACATACACCCCTAGCAACATCATAATTTTTTTACTTTTTCAGTTTTACTTTCATTTCGCAACCCCTCGGGGAAGCACGTCAAGATAGAGTCATGGCTCAAATACATCTAGGTATACGCGGCCAATAAAACCAACTAAAGAAATAAGACAATTATAAGCTTGCTCACCACACATTAACGTTATGAAAATATCTGAAATTATCTATGAAAAATCCACAATTTATGCAATCTCATTCTAATAGCTCTTATCCTGGCCTGTACGTGACATAAATGTTTAAAAAAAATATAATTAAATTGTCTTCAATTTTCACGAGGGTAGAAATATTACATGAAATTAATTTGATTCCAGTAGAAACAATATGATTAGAATTGGAATTACTTTACCTCAAGTTGAAATTGTGATAACTCAAGTTGAAATTTTTTTAACTTGATATGGAATTATATTAGCATCAATTGAAATTATTACAACCCGTGTTGAAATACTTTCACTCCAGTTTAAACTATTTTAACTCCAAAATATTAAAACCCAAGTTGAAACTATTCTAACCCATGTTGATATTATTTTTATTGGAGTTGAATCATTATCCCAAGATTTGACGTCACTGGACATTATATCAGCCTCAGTAGAAAGAGTATCACTCCAGGTAAAATTATTTTAAAGTGAGGTTAAATTATTTTAACATGAGTTTAATTATTATCAGCAGAGTTGAAGTTCTGAAAAATATTTGAGTAATGCTGTCACACTTAGTATGTTATCCCTGGATATTTTAGTTGGCTGTTAAATAGTATTGGTCTAGTCATCACGACATCAAAACATCTTACTGATAATAATAATAATAATAATAATAATAATCATTGCAAATAAATGTATATCAATAATAATAATAATAATAGGAGTTTATTTTGCTTTGAATTGAAAGAGTTTCTAGTATAGGTAAAATTGCTTATGAATGATAATATGTCATCTCAGGTTGAAATAATTTGAATTCAAACGATAATCATTTGAACTAAAGTTAAAATTGTTTCAACTCTAGTTAGATGAACTAATGTTAAAATATGCTTAACCCAAGCTAAACCAGTTTCAAATAGAGCGATGATTTAATATGTTGGCGTTAGTTGAAATAGCGTAAACTGAAGCTAACATAATTTGAAATCTAGTAATGCTATATAAATTCAATGAAATAATGTCAAACTGAGATAAACTCGTTATAAAATGAATAATACTATTCAGATCATGTTTGACATAATTCCAACAGGAGTTAAAATAATTTTATCTTTAATTAAATAGTTTCAACCTGTGCTAAAATAATTTTAACTTGAACCAAGACATTTTCAACTTGAGTTGAAGTAATTTGTACTTGAGTTAGAATAGTTTAGACGCAGATGTTAATATTTCCACTCAGGTTAGAACAAATCAAATCTTAGACATACTATTTTTAATGGAGTTACAATAGTTTTAACCCATATTATATCGTGTATACTTTAGTGAAAATTGAAGATTTAAATCTTAATCATGCATATAAGTTTATTTCACTTACGAGCCACCATACTTATCACACCGAAGACAATGTGGGCTATGCTGAATACAGAGGCATGGAAATGATATTCTTAACAATACTTGAAAATATTTTTAATGGTTATATGATATTGATGACAATCATGCCTTAAGAGAAATGATAATAATTATAATGGTGATTTAATACGAATGATAAGACAATAATTATAATGATAATAAGGAAATGATAATTTGACAATGATAATGATATAGTAATATTAACATAATAATGATAATTTGACACTGATAATGATATAATAATAGTAACATAATAATGCAGTGATATAATGCAATAGTAATAGACTGATATAATGATATAGTGATAGACTGATATAATGCGATAGTAATAGACTGATATAATGATATAGTGATAGACTGATACAATGCGATACTAATAGACTGATATAATGATATAGTAATAGACTGATATAATGCGATAGTAATAGACTGATATAATGATATAGTGATAGACTGATATAATGCGATAATGATAGACTGATATAATGATATAGTGATAGACTGATGCCGTGATATAATGCTCTAATGATAGACTGATGCAGTGATATAATTCTCTAGTGATAGACTGATAAACTAATATAATGCGATAGTGATAGACTGCTAAACTGATATAATGATATAATGATATAATGATATACTGATAAACTGATATAATGATAGACTGACAGATTGATATAATGATATAGTGATAGACTGATAGACTGAAAAAGTGAGATAATGATATAATGATAGACTTATATAATGTTATAATAAGAAACTTATATAATGATATAATGATATAGTGATAGACTGATAAAATGATTGACTGATAGACTGATAGACTGATAAATTGATATAATACCATATTGATAGACTGATAAACTGATGTAATGATAGACTGATATAATGATAGATTGATAAACTAATACAATGCTATAAGGATAGATTGATAGACTGATATAATGATATAATGATATAATGATAGACTGATAAACTGATATAATGATAGACTTATATAATGCTATAATGATAGACTGATATAATGATAGACTTATATAATGATATAATGATATAATGATAGACTGATACAATGATATAATAATATAGTGATAGGCTTATATAATAATATAATGATAGACTGATATAATGATATAATGGTAGGCTGATATAATGATAAACTGATATATCGATATAATGATATAGTGATAGACTGATAGACTGAAAAACTGATACAATGATATAATCATAGACTTATATAATGATATAATGAGACTTATATAATGATATAATGATAGAATGATACAAGAGGCCCAAGGGGCCTGTATCGCTCACCTGGAGTTATTGGCCACTAGCAAAAGTGAACAATAGTATAATTTGAACAAGATAGCCGCTGGATAAATTGAACGATGAAATCAAGTTACCTCGAGCAAACCTGGTTCAGCTGCTGGCGTAGATGATCAATTTTTCATGAGTTTTCAATCGATCACCCAAGCGCCTTCGGAGAAGATTTTTAAAGAGGTTTCTAAATATCGGCTAAAATCCAAAATGACCACCGACCAAATAAGGGTGGTGTAAGCTGTTGCTATCTATTATATACCAGCTACAGCACTGTCTATGACGGCAACAGCCTTCAGCAACAGTATTTACAAACTGTGAACCAGCCTTTCTAATACTGGCTTTATAACAATTAATCTTTTGACATCAGAGTGACAAGGGTCGAATAGTCTTGCTGAAAACTGCTGTTTGGGGTGGGGGGAGGGGTGTGTGAGTGTGAAAGGGGTCGTTTTAAATTACAAGATTAGCTGTTATCCTCTGCTGGCTAAATATCTAGGATATGCATTGTGTACGCTGACATATCTAAAGTTAAATATTTTGAAATTTATTTGACATAAAGTTGTTGCTTTCTATGGCAGCAATGACTTTCCTTCAAATTATTTTTTTAAATAAATTTCCACTCACTATTTTTGTGTCCATCCATTTGTCTGTCTGCCCCCTACAAATTGTCTGGGACAGTTTCAAAACTTTTTCACATAAAATAACAAAACCGTCGGCAACTTTCTGCACATATACCGTATATAATTTTGTGTGCAGTAAACCAGGGTTATAATGCTCAAATAAACTTAAGATGAGCAGACGACTAATAAGTAAGATACTAATAAGTAAGATACGATAAGAATTCATGACAAATCGTCTGTTTTATAGTAGATAATTTTATTTGTGTAAAAAGTTGTGATAAATTATGATGAATACTTTACCTATGAATAGGATATATGAGAGATGGATTATTCTTAACTGTCTGCCTGCTGGATTTCTGCAGACTACATTTTCCAGGGGTTTAACTCTGGACTTGCTGAATATTTTGAAAATAATTTGACTGAAAGTTGTTGGTGGCTAAGCCACCATCAACTTTCAGTCAAATTGTTTTCAAAATATTCAGAAGGTCCAGAGTTATTGGCTATTGAAATTATTGTCTGGTGGCTTGTTGTGGCAGTCAGACAGTTAAGGTATTACACACAAATAATGGCATATAGATATTTATGAGGTTAGCAATTATAATTTAGATTATCATACAGCAATTGCTAAGTTAAATAATAAGCTGTACATACCGACCTTTATAAACCCATCAAAATAAACAAACATTTTCTTACACATAAAAATACTGGACCTAATAAGAGTCACACCTGTCTTTACACATGTGTGTCCGTAGCCACGAAATTGTGATTCTTCAACCCTTTAACTCTCATATCTGCCAAAAACGGCTTCTGCAGTGGTCTTAAGAAATGTCCATTGGCAGACGACGAGAAGACTATTTTTGAAAATTTACCACTGGAATGACTGGCTCAATAACCGAGCCAGTCATTCCAGTGGTAATTTTTCAAAAATAGTCTTCTCTTGGTCTGCAAATGGATATTTTTTATGAGAAAATTGAAATTTTTATAACAAATTCGAGGGTTTAAAGGGCTAATAGTTAAGATTGCTCCAGAAAAGCAACAGCTATGCTTATTGAACGTCTAAGAGAACACTTTTTGAAAATTTACCACTGATTCCAAAAATAATCTAGTTGTAATCGATTTATAAGACATTTTGAAACTAATTTGACTGAGAGCTGTTGCTGCCTATCAAATTGGAAATCCATCAGACATACAATTCGTACATTTGACAGTTTTTGAGCCTCATGATAGAGTTATGATATGTAAACGATTATGACATCATAAGTGTGACATCAGCCTACATGTGATGTAATTGATTATAATGTCATAAGTGTGACATCAGCCTACATGTGATGTAATTGATTATGACAACATAAGTGTGACATCAGCCTACATGTGATGGAATTGATTATGACATCATAAGTGTGACATCAGCCTACATGTGATGTAATTGATTATGACATCATAAGTGTGACATCAGCCTACACGTGATGTAATTGATTATGACATCATAAGTGTGACATCAGCCTACATGTGATGTAAATGATTATGATGCCAGATACTTGAGTGACAGACAGGATCTTTCTGTTAAAAGGTTAAGATGTCTGGTGAGAAGACCATTTCTTCTGCCGTTCCTGAGTAAGTTGATTGGAGAACCCGTCATTCCAGTGATAAATTGTCAAAGATAGCCTAGCCTGCAAATGGTCATTCGCCGAGCAGACAGGTCAATCTTCTAAATCAATCTTGACCATTAAAGGGTTATGAAACCACCTGTGCTTACAGACCACCTGTTGGTGCTCATTTAAGGCAGGTCTGACTATTTTAAATAAAGTACAGCCTTCAAGGTACTAATCAGTACTAAAATACTGGCCTGTAGCAAGGATATGAGCAAGGATATGATTGGAGAGTTAAAATGAACAATTAAAAAGACAAATTCATGGAAGCGAGTGTAGAATCCAGTGTAGTATTGAGTGTAGTATAGAGTGTAGTATCGAGTGTAGTATCGCATTTAAAGATCAGCTGTTTAGCTTGAGTCGTATCACGAGCATAACATCATATTCATTCATTAAAACACTGCTGCTGGATATTAGCTGTGTGTATATTGACACGAGTAGCGGTGTTAGTAATCCGGGCCGCTATTTCGATTTAAACAGCATGTTTTTATTTGAGTTTTTTCATTAAGACTGATTTTAGTCTAATAAGAAAACTGATGACGCCATCACTCACAAAAAGTTTGCAGTGTATTATGTTATTACAATAACGAGTTTATTATATTCTGTAATAGATTAATATCATATACAATACAATTTAGACAAAGTCTTTTCTTCTGCAGCATTAAAACACAACCACTGCGCATAATCAGTGTATATAATCTAACTGCTTTCTGTTTTAATCTTCAAGCAATTTGATGACGCATAGAATTGTTTTCAACTGGTAAATCACTTCTAGTCCATGTTTATCAAGAGATAGTTACCGTACTAATACATTGTGCGATAGTTCTGTACCTTTAAGCGCCATGGAATTAGCTGTTTTAACGATAAACTGCAATGTTTAAAATAAACTATTTCCATGCTATAATGAACTATAGGTCATGATCACCATACAGTACGGCTTAGAACATAACATCTCTCCAAAATAAAAATAGAAGACCAGTTCTGGTCACGTCCACTAAACCGGGTATTTCATTACAACCCCAATTTTTTAAATCGACGTATTGTTTGGTTTTGCACGATATCAAGGGGATTACTCTAGTGAGTACAGACAGGTTTGTAGAAAAGAAGCAACATCCAAATGTGGTTGAAATCGGTCAAAGCATAAAGGAGATGCGATTTGACGGATAGGTGGACGACGGACTGACAGACAGATGACGGATGGCCACCATGGCATAAGCTCATTTGGCCCTTCTGGCCAGGTGAGCTAACAATGAAGCAATGAATGGTCTTGTATAAACTAACAAGATGATATAAAATTACTGTATGGCAGCCATTTCAGATCAGAACACGCACGCACACACACACGCACGCACGCACGCACGCACGCACGCACGCACGCACGCACGCACGCACGCACGCACGCACACACAGAGGGCATTAGCCACATGGATGAAGGGACTGACAACAAAATTAAGTCTTCTTCCTAGACAAATGTATCAAGAGCTAAGTATCCCGTCCCCCACACGCACACACACACACACACACACACACACACACACACACACACACACACACACACACACACACACACACACACACACACACACACACACACACACACACACCACCTTGGCACATTGTTTTTCAATATGTGTCTTGATTATCAACCATTTAATGGTCACATACTTCCATTGAAAATGCCAATTTGCATGCCAAGCGATTATTTTTTAAGTTTTACCAACTGTACGAGTTATGGCAACGAGTATTTTCACGCATGGTCTTCTGCTCTGCAAATGTACAAGTACATTACTGAAGGCATTTTGGTTGGTTTGGCCATTAAAGGGATAATGTTTGAATCTTTCATAACGGATTCAAATGACGAGTGTTGTTTATCGATTCAAAGTACCGGAAACCTTCAGACTTAGAACTATAACCGGAGAGTGAAAACCAGAAAAAAGATGGGCCATAGATTCTATATATTGGCCCTATCCCATTCATCTGTCTGTGGTGGCACGTTTCATTATTTCTGGACAGATTTAGATCAAACATGGTCAATATGGTTCTATTAGCATCTCGTACCTACATTGCAAAAATGAAGCTGCTTCGATGAAAATCACCAGAGTTATGGTGAAAATTGTATGGGGACCAATAGGGAAAGATATTAGTTTGGTGGCACATTTCGTCATATTTAGAGCTATGAACTTTGTTGGGTCGGTGCCTTGGGCCACAACCTACCGTCAACATAAGAACTAGGTATATAGGTATAATTAGGTTAGCCTGAAAATACATATACGCTCGCTCCCATTAGAATAGCTTGTATCAATCAATATCTAGCAACCCGCCAACATAAGAAGGGAATATACCTCACAGGGATTGAGAGGTTTTTCTTATATCGTCGGTTCTTCTTTACTTGAACCATTTGGCGGTCACTACAAAGTTATACAATACCGGGAAATGTAGTAATTGAGATATAATATTATGACACAAAAATTAATTTGACTGATTTTCTAGCAAACGGGCCGAAATTATAAAATATTAGCGCAAGAAGACATATTTTAGACATTTTTAACCATCTCCTGTTCTATGAGGTTAATTAAGATAAGTTTTATTCCATTTTTTTTGCGAGAAGTGCATTCTCATATTATATAAGTAGCCAATTTTCGTAGCAGTAATCATTATTTTTTCTATTTCTCTAGCCTCCAAACAACAATTTGACAGATACGGATATATAAGAAAATGTCAAGTGTGGTCGCTAAATACACGTAAAATATCATTTTCTCATATGACGAGCAGTCACTTATCTCGTTAGACAGATATACTACTGAATTTTGCTAATGGAAAGCAGATTATCTGCCTAAACAGAATGTTATACCAGTTTTATGTTATATCTAGATATTCCGGTATCAGCAAAATCTTATCGATATGGCTAACGGTATAGCTATTTGATACAAGAGGCCCAATGGGCCTGTATCGCTCACCTGGAACATTGGCATATCAAACTAATCTTATTTAAGTTTTACATCTATCAGTGTCACTTCCAATGACTTTCAGTCAAATGATTTAGTTTTCGAGATATTGACAACAATCTCTGGACTGGGTTTTTTTGCATTAGTGATTTTGAACAATGTTTAAGTGAAAATAAATGATATCAGTGCTAACAACAGCTGGTTTCTTAACTGTCTCACTGCTGCAAGCCAGTGCAGCCAATAATTTCAATTTTCAAAAGCTCTTGACTTGTTGAATATTTTGAAAACAATTGGACTGAAAGTTGTTGGTGGCTTAGCCACCAACCACTTTCAGTCTAATTGTTTTCAAAATATTTATCACGTTCAGAGATATAAGCTTTGGAATATGTCGTCTGCAAAAACTCAGTCAGACGCTTACTAAAGGTTTAAATACAATTTGAAGAAAATGGTCTCTAAAGGCAGGTAGGTGGTCTTTATAGCAGGTTATTCCCCACCACCACACAATCCATTTAACACATGCACATCTGGCTGAATCACCAAGTTAGCAGCAGGGGTAGGGTGAGCTGGAGTTGATTTAGAAAATAATTTGACTGAAAGTCATTGCTGCCTTAGGCAGCAACAACTTTCATTGCTGCCAAAGGCAGCAACAAATTTCAATCAAATACATTTCAAATATTTTTAAGAGCATAGATGTCAGAGCACATAATACATATCTTAAATATTTCTGCAGTATTGGAAAGGTTAATCTGTTAATTGGAATTTAATATCTAGTTTGGCAATAAAATCTGACATGGTGATAAGACGGTGGGAACAAACCATTTGCCCTATGAAAGTGAGACTGCAAATATTTAAGGAGTGATAACTCTGGCATTTGACGTCCTATCAGTTTCATTTTCACAACACAGATATTAGATGTAGTCATTAACATTGTGACCAAGTTTGGTGTCAATCCGTCAAGAAATAACAAAATGACCCATCATTGTTGATGACGGACAAACAGATGGATGGACGGACATACAGAAGACGGATAGGACTATCGCTATACGATAGCTGACTGACAAGTAAGCGGAGTTAAGAAAACCAATTTCGGCTTCACAATCCATGAAATAAAAAAATTGAATATGGCAGCCAAACACGCTAAAATTGGATTGGTCCACGGCGGCCATGTTTTTTACCTATCAACTTCCCATGAACAACCTTTAATGGCCCTTAGTCCATAATTATATCTCCAAAATTTTAGCCCGATCCGTTCTGCAGATCTGCAGAATAAGTCGTTTTTTACGAAAACTAAGTCATCCAAGATGGCCGCCGAACCATTTGGCCAATCAAGTTCCTTCGAACAAACTTGGTTCAGCTCTTGTCCTATATGATATTTCGTGAGTTTTTAATCAATCCACCAAGCGGTTTCGGAGAAGAAGATTTTTAAAGCCATTTCCTAAAACCGGCCAAAATGCAAGATGGCCACCGGCCAAATCGGCTGCTCGGCTTTGTTTGAACAAACTTGGATCCCTATGCCCTAAGGATACTTCCTGCCAAATATAATTGGTGGTTATTGAGAAGAAGTCGTTTAAAGGAAAAAATTGACGGAAGGACGGACAGACGGACGGACGGACAGACGGACGTACTGCGGACAGACGCCGGACGGTCGCCATGGCATAAGCTCACTTGGCCATTCTGGCCAGGTGAGCTAATAATGATATAATGACAAACTGATATAATGATAAAACTGATAGATTGATATAATGATATAATGATAGACTGATAGACTGAAAACTGATATAAAGATATAATGATGGACTTATATAATGATATAACGAGAGACCTATATAATGATATAATGATAGACTGATACAATAATAAACTGATATAATGATAGACTGATAGGTTGATATAATGATATAGTGATATAGTGATAGACTGATAGACTGAAAAACTTATTTAATGATATGATGATAGACTTATATAATGATATAATGAGAGACTTATATAATGATATAATGATATAGTGATAGACTGATGTAATGATAGACTGATATAATGATAGACTGATAAACTGATATCACGCTATAAGGATAGACTGATAGACTGATATAATGATAGACTGATAAACTGATATAATGATAGACTTATATAATGCTATAGTGATAGACTGACATAATGATATAATGATAGACCGATATAATGATATAGTGTCAGACTGTTATAATGATAGACTTATATAATGATATAATGATAGACTGATATAATGATCGACTTATATAATGATATAATGATAGACTGATGTAATGATATAATGATAGACCGATATAATGATAGGCTTATATAATGATATAATGATAGTCTGATAAACTGATACAATGATAGACTGATAAACTGATACAATGATAGGCTGATAAACTGATATAATGATAGACTGATAACCTGATATAATGCCATAATGATAGACTCGTAAACTGATATAACGATATAGTCATAGACTGATAAACTAATATTATGCTATAATGATAAACTGATAAATTGATAGACTGATAAACTGATATAATGATAGACTGATAAACTGATATAATGATAGACTGATAAACTGATATAATGATAGACTGATAACCGGATATAATTATATAGTGATAGATTGATAAACTGATATAATGATATAATAATGGACTGATAAACTGATATAATAATATAATGATGTTAACCGGATATCATGCCATAATGATAGACTGATAAACTGATATAATAATAAAATGATAGACTGATAAACTGATATACTGATATACTGAAATAATGATAGACTGATAGAATGATAGACTGATAAATTGATATAATAATATAATGATTTTAAACTGATATTATGCCATAATGATAGACTGATAAACTGATACAATGATATAATAATTGACTGATAAACTGATATTATGATATAATGTTCTAATGATTAAGATATAATGGGAAAATGATATTTGGATAAAATGATAAAATAATAAAGTGGTAAAATGATTAAAATGATGTAATGTAATTGTATTTGTGTGAAATATCACTTTATCGAATAAAATGTTTTAATATATATTTACCCTCATTAGACTGTCTGAATGTACTAAAGATCACTTGAACTTACTAAGCTAGGTTAATAATTTCGGAGCTGTAAATCCATTGGGACCCATTACATAATCATACCTTTGCAAGCTGTATTTCAAAGTCTACAATATCACGTATGTCTGATGATCCAGAGGCCATATGGTTAACAGACAGAATTAATGTGTCCTCTGCATGCGACACAGCAGGGTAAAGCATATCTAATATTTCGTGTACTAAATTGGTGTATTCTTGTAAAGTAGCTGCATGTTCGTCTAGGTAATAGTACTGCCTTCTCATCATCAGATCAGGCAAATACAGCTGAAAATATACAATTAATAATAATAATAATAATAATAATAATAATAATAATAGCTAGAGAAGATTTAGTGAAGTAACTGTAAATCTGTGTTGATTGGGAATGAAGAAATAGTATTAGGCCTCTTCTAATAAAGAGATGGAATAAGGTGTGTCTTCTAACATAATCTTTGAAGTTGCATAAATGAAAGGCAGGTAATTTATGACAAACGTGAAAACTGGAATGCTTTACCCATGAATGGCCTTGACCCCAAGAGAGATATTAAAACTTTAGATCTCTCAATGTTCTAGAGTCTGGCGAGGTTTGAAGAGAATCGGAAAAAACTCTAGTAGATAACACTGATCCAATATTGCTCCCATAGGTTTACTATGGGGATATGTGGCACCCAAAAGGTGATTTTCTCGGATCAACTTTAAATTAGATACCAAAAGCAAGGCAATATGAGAGCTAGTAGTTCACCAAATTTCAAGTTGATCGGAGCAAAACTCATTTTGGCGGGCATTTTGGCCCCAAAAGAATTTGAAAAAAACTATATATATTTTTCACTGCAAGCTCATTTCTGTCATTTTGACCGCAAAAGTTTCGCCTGGTCCTCATTTTTCCACAGTTCTAAAGAAATTTAAAAAACAAAATTTTTCAAAATTTCTCAGTTAATTTCTGCAAAAAAACGAAAACTGGTATTTTGCCCAAAATGTTTTGATGGCAGCCATTTTTTTTAATAATCATCAGTGGTAACATCCTACCCAAGTATGATATAATGATAGACTGATACAATAATAAACTGATATAATGATAGACTGATAGGTTGATATAATGATATAGTGATATAGTGATAGACTGATAGACTGAAAAACTTATTTAATGATATGATGATAGACTTATATAATGATATAATGAGAGACTTATATAATGATATAATGATATAGTGATAGACTGATGTAATGATAGACTGATATAATGATAGACTGATAAACTGATATCACGCTATAAGGATAGACTGATAGACTGATATAATGATAGACTGATAAACTGATATAATGATAGACTTATATAATGCTATAGTGATAGACTGACATAATGATATAATGATAGACCGATATAATGATATAGTGTCAGACTGTTATAATGATAGACTTATATAATGATATAATGATAGACTGATATAATGATCGACTTATATAATGATATAATGATAGACTGATGTAATGATATAATGATAGACCGATATAATGATAGGCTTATATAATGATATAATGATAGTCTCGTAAACTGATATAACGATATAGTCATAGACTGATAAACTAATATTATGCTATAATGATAAACTGATAAATTGATAGACTGATAAACTGATATAATGATAGACTGATAAACTGATATAATGATAGACTGATACACTGATATAATGATAGACTGATAACCGGATATAATTATATAGTGATAGATTGATAAACTGATATAATGATATAATAATGGACTGATAAACTGATATAATAATATAATGATGTTAACCGGATATCATGCCATAATGATAGACTGATAAACTGATATAATAATAAAATGATAGACTGATAAACTGATATACTGATATACTGAAATAATGATAGACTGATAGAATGATAGACTGATAAATTGATATAATAATATAATGATTTTAAACTGATATTATGCCATAATGATAGACTGATAAACTGATACAATGATATAATAATTGACTGATAAACTGATATTATGATATAATGTTCTAATGATTAAGATATAATGGGAAAATGATATTTGGATAAAATGATAAAATAATAAAGTGGTAAAATGATTAAAATGATGTAATGTAATTGTATTTGTGTGAAATATCACTTTATCGAATAAAATGTTTTAATATATATTTACCCTCATTAGACTGTCTGAATGTACTAAAGATCACTTGAACTTACTAAGCTAGGTTAATAATTTCGGAGCTGTAAATCCATTGGGACCCATTACATAATCATACCTTTGCAAGCTGTATTTCAAAGTCTACAATATCACGTATGTCTGATGATCCAGAGGCCATATGGTTAACAGACAGAATTAATGTGTCCTCTGCATGCGACACAGCAGGGTAAAGCATATCTAATATTTCGTGTACTAAATTGGTGTATTCTTGTAAAGTAGCTGCATGTTCGTCTAGGTAATAGTACTGCCTTCTCATCATCAGATCAGGCAAATACAGCTGAAAATATACAATTAATAATAATAATAATAATAATAATAATAATAATAATAATAATAATAATAGCTAGAGAAGATTTAGTGAAGTAACTGTAAATCTGTGTTGATTGGGAATGAAGAAATAGTATTAGGCCTCTTCTAATAAAGAGATGGAATAAGGTGTGTCTTCTAACATAATCTTTGAAGTTGCATAAATGAAAGGCAGGTAATTTATGACAAACGTGAAAACTGGAATGCTTTACCCATGAATGGCCTTGACCCCAAGAGAGATATTAAAACTTTAGATCTCTCAATGTTCTAGAGTCTGGCGAGGTTTGAAGAGAATCGGAAAAAACTCTAGTAGATAACACTGATCCAATATTGCTCCCATAGGTTTACTATGGGGATATGTGGCACCCAAAAGGTGATTTTCTCGGATCAACTTTAAATTAGATACCAAAGCAAGGCAATATGAGAGCTAGTAGTTCACCAAATTTCAAGTTGATCGGAGCAAAACTCATTTTGGCGGGCATTTTGGCCCCAAAAGAATTTGAAAAAAACTATATATATTTTTCACTGCAAGTTCATTTCTGTCATTTTGACCGCAAAAGTTTCGCCTGGTCCTCATTTTTCCACAGTTCTAAAGAAATTTAAAAAACAAAATTTTTCAAAATTTCTCAGTTAATTTCTGCAAAAAAACGAAAACTGGTATTTTGCCCAAAATGTTTTGATGGCAGCCATTTTTTTTAATAATCATCAGTGGTAACATCCTACCCAAGTATGGTAGTGACCCGATTAAAACTCTAGGTGTAGTAGCACTTCAAACATCCATTTGAAATCTCCATACATTTCCTATGGGAGTTTTTTTCATGCATTGTGGGGGTCAAATGTCTGGAGAACATTTTGTAAAAACAAATGGCCAGTGGTAACATCCTCAGCAAGTATGGTAGTGATCCATTGAAGCACTTCAAAGATCAATGTTGAAAATCCCCATACATTTCCTATGGGACTATTTGCCCACTCAAAGCTCGAAAACTATTAGAAGGATCCAAGATAAAAGTAACATCACACGGTTTCAGGCTTAGTAGCATAAGATGACCAAGTTTGGAGTTGATCGGATGAAAACTGTCGAAACAGATAAGGTCCAAAGTTTGGGAGAAGAATAAAGAAAGCAGAAGAATAAGAAGAAAGATCCTGAGAGAAAACAATAATCTGTGATTGACATCGCAGATTAATAATTCTAGGCCTAAGAAATAAAATACATTTAGTAAAAAATTATTATGATTATTATTAACTCACTGCCAATGTGCGCATACTCGTGTTTTTGTCTTCTAACTCCATGCCTACTTTCATGATTGGGTAATGTAGATACTTGGCAAACTTAATAAGGAGCTCCTCGAGGATAAAGTCATCAGCTTTAAACGTGGAATCCAGAACTGGCCACGGACCAAACTCTTTCAGGAATGAAAGCAGGGGCTCAGCACCCCTCGTCTCAATGGTTTCTGATGGTAAAATAAAAGAATATTCTTGTGACAGGAATCTCTGAGCATTTTTCGAGAACTAAGGCGTGAGTGTTGAGTTTACCTTACCTGATAATGTGAAAGATACTGATCTTAGCTCCTCCTCGTTACAATGATGTTAAACCACAACAGAAACCAGAATCCAAGATGGCCACTAGCATGATTTTCACACTGATCACAGTACAGGTAATACATACGATTAACATGTTACCAAAAACAAAAACAGAAACCTGTTAATTAGTAACAAATGTTCTGAACAAGCATACCACTAAAGCCCAAATGAGGTATCGGATTTTGCAGTTATTTTCTTGTTTGGTATTTATCTGGCCTTAAATTAGGTGCCATTTTTGCCAAGTTTGAATTTCCATCAGAGTTTTCATAACTGGTAGGCAACTAGCCCAGTCTTTACACTCGAAGTTATTTATGATCCTGGGTGGAGAGAGGCAATGGGAGACTCACATGTCTCCAACAATTGTGGGGCAAAGCATGTTTGCTGATTAAGTAACCCAGGGTGTTGACCAGCACACCAAGTAGTAGTAGTAGTAGTAGTAGTAGTAGTAGTAGTAGTAGTAGTAGTAGTAGTAGTAGTAGTAGTAGTGGTAGAAGCAGCAGCAGCAGCACCAGCAGGAGTAATAGTAGTAGTAGTAGTAGTAGTAGTAGTAGTAGTAGTAGTAGTAGTAGTAGTAGTAGTAGTAGTAGTAGTAGTAGTAGTAGTAGTAGTAGTAGTAGTAATAGTAGTATCGGCGCTGCTGGTGGTGGTGGTGCTGGTAGTAGTAGTAGTAGTAGTAGTAGTAGTAGTAGTAGTAGTAGTAGTAGTAGTAGTAGTAGTATTAGTAGTAGTAGTAGTAGTAGTAGTAGCAGCAGCAGCAGTAGCAGCAGCAGCAGCAGCAGTAGTAGTAGTAGTAGTAGTCGAAGTGAACGCACACGTTTATTTCGCTCTGCAATTGCTGCCCGAATTTGCTAGTTTCTAGCGCGATTTTGTAGATGAATTTTATACATATATTTCGTATTAGTATTTCCTTTCAAACTTTATGTTTAATTTGTAAATTCTTGTCTTGGTTGGAGCGGATTTTGTGTCTCCATTTGCTAAAGGCACTGCTCTTAGCTGGCGGATTCCGCCATTTAATAGGACGCCTCTTACTGTGGTCAATGCAATACATTTCTTCCCGCGCCAGTATGCTATTTCTATAGTTCGTTGGCTAGCGCATTATATTTTGGCAAGATCGCTTGAGTGAGTTGATTTTATTCCTTTGTCATTTGTAAGCGCAAGCCTAGTACTTTGATTATATAAATCTTTATAGTCAGTTGGCTGTCCCCGGTCAACTCGAACAGACTAACAAATATATGACTGTAATATGTTAGTATGCATTATGAAACCACTTTAATCGGTTAGGTGTTAGTGAACCACTTAGAAAGTGGTTCAAACTAACAAATTTACGACTGTACTATCTATTCGTATATTTGTTGGTACGTGTCAGGGTTTCAAAAGGGGGCACTATTTATTTAGTGTTTAGCTCTTTCCCTGACGTCTTGGTATTATATATTTGTATTACCCCTTATATAGTGTAGTAGTATGGGTTTCCTCTTTTATTAAAACACCATGGCAACCTCCTATAAGCGTACCATGAGTCTTAAAATCACGACAAAGGCTTGGGGTGTTTCGGCAATTGAGGTGTATCATGGGTTGAAGGATGTAGTTGGGGCAGGGCCACGGGTCCTTCAAGGCCTCATTAACGTTTCCAAATCTGTATGGAATGTCACCGTAGTTAATGAAAGTGTGACGGAAAAGTTTGCTCGACGAGGTCCTTGTCGTGAAGGGTGAGGTGTGTAATGTGGATGAAATAGATTCTGATCGTCTATTAGTCAAGATGAAGGTTCCATTAGAGATCCCAGATGAATGGGTTATCAATGAATTGTTCAAGTATGGCAAAGTGGACAAAGTAGAACACGAGACCTATCCATTTGATCGAACCTTAGAAAATGGCATCAGAAGAATTTGGTTCGAAAAAGTAGAACAACCTCTCCCAAGTAAGGTCACGATAGATGGTCGATTTATCTGGCCTTTATGGTACAGGGGGCAAATCAAAGAGTGTAAAATCTGCTTAAGCGCAGAATATCTTGCAACAGATTGCCCTAACAAAAACAATGTCTAGTTTGTGGATCATCTGATCATTTTAAGTTGCGATGCCAGCAGACCAAATATGTCAAAAAGGGTGCTGATAAAAGTGCAGAGCAAGTTGTCTCTAAAGAGAATGTCATAGAACCGGTAGCTGCTGAGATTGTAGCTGAAATCCATATTAATGGGAAGCATGTTGCTAAAGAAAATGTCATCGAACCAGTTGTTGCTGAGATTGTAACTGAAGTTCATGTTAATGAGAAGCATGGTGAAAAAACTAAGAATCCAATTGCTGTAGTTGCAGGCGATGAAATAGAGGTTCTAGATGAGGGGCTAAGTCTTACTCCAGTAACAAGTCAATCCAAGTCGATCGATTGAGTGGAACAAAGCGACAGAAAGATGGAGAGAGTTATGAATCAGAAATAGAGGAAAG
This sequence comes from Chaetoderma sp. LZ-2023a, assembly GCA_034401795.1. NCBI lineage: Eukaryota > Metazoa > Mollusca > Caudofoveata > Chaetodermatida > Chaetodermatidae > Chaetoderma > Chaetoderma sp. LZ-2023a. The sequence continues at coordinate 90,663,632 of CM067359.1, forward strand.
TCATATAGAAGACGATAATATGTCAGTTGCTGAATCCGATATATCCATTCAAACACAGAGTTCTAAATCATCCGATGAAATGGTCATGTACAGGTCAGAGGCAGGATAGGTGTTAGTTCCATATGTGACGGCAAAAGGGGTTAAATTTAGGCATCTGCGTCATGATTCAGATATATTAAAATATAAGCATTTAGAAAGGTTGAGCTAAGTAGTGCAGCATCTGCGAGTAAAATAGGTAAATGGTCTAAGAGAGGGTCGAAAAAAACAAAATCTAGTTAGCTTAATAATGGCAGTTATACACATCATTTTATTACCTTTTATGCTAATTTGCACACTCAATTGTAGAGGCTTAAATAGTGACATAAAGCAACGTCACTTACTAGAGACTCTGAAAAATGAGCAGATTGGCATTGCTTTGATACAGGAAACAAAAATTCAGAAGTCATACGATAATTTAGAAATGATTTCTGGATCCAGAATATTCTATTCGTTATCTCAAGATAATAGTGCAGGCATAGCAATTGTTATACTCCCTCGTTGTTCAGCCTATGTAAATATAATCTCTTCAGTATCAGGTGCAAATTGTCGCTGGGTGAGAGTCACGCTAGATATACAACAAACACGTTTCACGTTGCTGTGTATATATGCACCTGCATCTCATCAACTACGTCGTAATTTTTTTAATAGGATGTCTACAACAGCACTAGATAACATCACTGAAAACTTAGTAATGGGTGGTGACTTTAATTGTGACGTAGACAAAGAAAATGACAGGAATGCAACTTCAACTTATACTGATACATCACATAGACTCTTAAAAGAAATATGTGATGATGGAAATTTATTTGACACCTATAGAATATCAAAACCTCATGGTAAAGATCTTACATGGATTTCGGCAGATAGTAAAGTTGGTTCAAGGATCGACATAATTTATGTGAATAGTTTGTTGACTGGGTACTGGAGAGATGTTAATATTAAGCAAGTCGCATTCTCAGATCATAACATGGTTTGTGTAACCTTTGCCAATGCTGATTGGGTAACTAAAGGGGTTGGGTTTTGGAAATTAAACACAACACTGTTGGGAGAAGAATTTTATAAGAATGATATAGAGAGTTGTTGGTAATATTGGAGTAATATGAAAGCATCATATAAGAGCACATTGCAATGGTGGGAGGATGTAAAACTGGATTTAAATTATGTTTCCCGAAAGTATGCTATTAGAAAAGCACGGGAAATACGCAATCACAAGAAAACACTTCATCGATCACTAGTGAAAATTAATGCTAAAGTAAATAATGGTGAAGATAATTATTATGAATTACTGGTTAAAATTAAAAGTAAAATAAGAGATATAGAACAATATGAGTTTGAGGGTGCAAAAATTAGAGCAAGAGCCCAGATGCACGCAGAAGGGGAAAAGCCAACCCAATATTTTTGGACATTAGAAAAAGCACAAGCAATAGATAAGGTGATGTGCTCATTAAACATGCCGGATAGTTCAAACGTCTTTACCAACAATGAAATGAGTACTATTGTATGCAATTACTATGAGTCATTGTACAAGTCAGAGGGAATTTGATGAAGATGCAAAATTGGATTTGTTAGCAAATATAGACAGAAAGGTCTCAGACACAGGCAGTGAATTTTGTGATCAACCCTTAACACTAGAAGATTTAACTAAATCCCTTAAAGGTATGAAACTAGAAAAATCACCGTGGTGTGATGGCCTTCCAGTTGAATTTTACCAAACGTTTTGTCACCTTGTAGGGCCAATAATGGAAGAATTAACCACTGACATTTTTTAGAAAGGCCATTTAGCACCAACTATGGCTAGGGCATACGTAAGGCTAATATATAAACGAAATGACAGACCTATAATTCAGAATTACAGACCAATTTCTCTACTATGTGTAGACTACAAAATAATATCCAGAGCACTAACATTGAAACTAGGTAGTGTTTTAGGAGAAATCATTGGAACAGTGCAGACATGTGCTGTACCTAGGAGGACAATTCTAACCAATACCATAATAAGAGACCTTATACAATTAGTTGAGAAGGATAATTTTAATTCTTTGCAATCGTTTGGGTTAGGCTCAAACTTTATTAAATGGGTTAAGATTTTATATACGGATATCAAGAGTAACTATTTAGTGAACAAACAATTATCCAGAGAAATTGTCTTAGAACGTGGTGTTAGACAAGGGTGTTCCCTATCGCCATCATTATTTGTTATTGTGATGGAATCTCTTGGCATAGCATTGAGGCAAAATAATAACTTGCAAGGCATATGTATTCATAGCATAGAAAGACCACTTAAGCTGTCACAATATGCTGATGACACAACTGTGTTTGCTAGTTCAAACAATGATTTTGAAATTTTAAACCACGTACTAGAAAAGTTCCAAAATGCATCTGGTTTGAAAATCAATAAAGGAAAATCCAAAGGATTAATTTTGGGGCAATGGAAAGAGCGGACTGACCAGCCACTTGAAATCAATTGGTCTAATGATACCATTACGCTTTCAGGCATCTATTTTAGCGGGAAACCGAATACAACACAAAATTGGAATGAACGAGTATCTAAGCTTAAGAGAATATTAGCAAATTGGAAGCATCGTCGTCTTTCAATTTTGGTATAGTGTTTGTTGTCAACAACTTGGTATTATCTGGGCTATGGTATACAACATGCCAAAACATGTAGAAAAGGAGGTTAATGAGTTGATATTGTCATTCATATGGGAAGAAAAGAATCATTTAGTTTCCCATCGTGTTCTCAATAATGCTAAGTTAGAAGGAGGACTTGATTTAATTGATATTAAAGTGAAATGTGTTTATTTAAGGTTAAAATTTTTTAATGATCTTATTACATCAGATGAGACGTGGGCATGTGTTTCACGAGCTCTCATGGAGAGAATTGTAGAACCATTTCTGGCGGAGCATGTTTTTACCTAAAAAAGCCACCTCCGAATAGCCAAATGATACCAGATGTGTTTAAAGTTCAAGTTAAGGAGTTAGAAATATTTGATAAACACCTACGTGCTGGAAGGAAGTACTAGAACAGCAATTGTGGGGCAATAGTAATATATGTTATAACAATGCAGTACTTTATCTACCGTCCTTTGCAAAATATGGCATTCAACATTTATCTGATATGATACACCCTCAAACACGTAGATGGATTTCAATGCAAGAGGTAGCTAGAAAAACACATATGAGGCATATAGATGTCCAGTGGTTGCTAAATAAAATAAAATATGCTGTACCAATTGAATGGTTTCGTCTGCCAAATGTAAATAATAATAATTTGACTCCACAACCTGCATTAGTTCTTGATGATGAGATGTTAAAATACAAGATGAGATCCAAGGAATGGTACCACATTATGAGACGAAAACAAGTAACACCTCCCATAGCAATTAAGAGATGGGATGACTCAAGCTATAAACCATCCAGTTGGAAAAATGTATGGAAAATTCTACATTCTCCATACATACCAAATATGGTTCGTGATTTATTGTGATGATTACTACATCGACGGGTATGGGTGGGACACTTGACATACAAGTGCAATATTACGACTTCTGATAGGTGTTACTTATGTCAAACAGACGAGGAAACAATCGAGCATTTATTTGCGGAATGTCTAATATCGTCACAATTTTGGGACTATATCAGCCAAATCTTGGCACAATTTGGAGCAAAGCCCATTGTTCTAGAAACGCATGTAGTCTTATTTAGAGAATTTGGATCAAGCGGTGTAAATATGATAAAGTCTGAAAGGATTATTTTAATAACAATGCTAACCATAGGTGTTTGGGCCATTTGGAAACATCGGTGTGCACAGACGAAAAATCCGTCAATGGGCAATCACAATATAGCAATAAAGGCAATATTTCGTTCATTGCTGCTGAATCATATTCCTTGCGAATATTTTAGATTAAAGCAGCATGGTAAAGAAAAAGTATTCAAGGACATATGGTGCAAAACAAACATAGTTTCAATAGAGTTGGAAACTGTAAAAATAAATGAACCTGCACTAGCTTAAATCATGTAATTACTACAGCTGATTTATATGTGTCTTTTAATTAATCTGTGTCCTGTAATTCATTTTAGTCTGCACTTTGATATTGTTATGTTTAATAATTCATGTTAACAAATAAACAGACTGGGGTAATTTAATAATCAATCGATAAAGTATGTTGCCATTGAATTATAAAATCATCCCGGGTAATTTTAGAAACTTGCACAGGGTTTTATAGGGTTATTTGTTCCTGGGTAATTTACAAAACATTACAACAAAGTAAATCAAAAATGTAAACAAGAGCGCCATCTATTTCCATCTATTTTTCTGTAATTTTCCTGCTGACTATATATGTTATGCTACCCAAATGCTACTACGCCCGCGGATCTTTAAAGAATCAGCTCACTGGCGTCAATGATTGACTTATTTGTCATTGATTGACGAGTCACTTTTCATTTGTTGAATAGTTGCACTCGCCACACGGGCCTACTACCACACATGGATTGAAGGGTAATTTACAAAACCTTACAATAAAGTAAATTGAAAATGTAAACAAGAGCGTCATCTATTTTTATGTAATTTTTCTTCCGACTATATGTATTTTACTACCCAAATGCTACTATGCCCGCTGATCTTTAAAGAATCAGCCCACTGGCGTCAATGATTGACTTATTTGTCATTGATTGACGAGGCACTTTTCATCTGTTGGATAGTTGCACTCGCACACGAGTCTACTACTACACCTGGGTTGAATAGTAATGCCTTTGTTAAGTTTTGTTTTGCTATCGGATCTTTATCAGCCTATTGTTTTGTATCTATGCTTTTTAAGCCATATATGTATTTATAGATTGTATTAATGCTCATTATTTATCTTTTGTTTTGGTGTAATATTAATCAGGCTTACTAGTTCACCAGGTTTTTTCTGGGGGTTTGCAAGCCTTTTTAAAGGAGTTCCTCCGTGAAGTGTGTCCGACTGCGTCAGCGTCGGTTTTTCAACAAAAGAAAGTAGCAGTAGTAGTTTTTATTATTGTCAAGCATTATTTCTATGAACCCTGTCTTTGACAGCGCACTGGCACTAGGATCTAGCTCATTCTCCACCATCCAGAGGACATAAATCCTCTTTCACCAGACTGGCTTTCAACCAGGCTTACTAGTTCACCAGGGTTTTTTCTGGGGGTTTGCAAGCCTTTTTAAAGGAGTTCCTCTGTGAAGTTTGTCCGACCGCGTCAGCGTGGGTTTTTCAAAAAAAAGGAAGAAAAAGGAGTCGTAGTAGTTTTTATTATTTTCAAGCATTATTTCTTTGAACCCAGTCTTTGACAACGCACTGGCACTAGGATCTAGCTCATTCATCATCTGGAATGTAAATTTACATTTTCAATTTTTTCGACCCGGGTTCGAACATGGCAATTCTATGGCAACTTTTGCCTAGCAATTGGAGGCGAGTCCTCTACGACCAAGACCACCATCCAGAGGACATAAATCCTCCTTCACCAGACTGGCTTTCAACCACCCGTCTCACAACCACACGAATTACCTGGAATTTTGATGGTGTACATAGCAGATATCTAACTTTTCCATTTTTCTGAGATACCTCCTGCTAGATCACTAGGCACTCGCAAGTATGTAGTTTTTATTATTGGCAAGCATTAGTTCTATGAACACTGTCTTTGACAACGCACTGGCACTAGGATCTACCTCATTCTTCATCTGGAATGTTTTCGTCCAGAGTGGGGTTCGAACCTGACAATTCTATGGCAACCTTCGCCTGGCAAATGTGAGGCAAATACTCTATCACCAGACCGCCATCCAGAGGACATAAATCCTCTTTCACCGGACTGGCTTTCAACCACCCATCTCACAATTACCTGGAATTTTGATGGTGTACATAGCAGGTATCTAACTGTTACATTTTTCTGAGATACCTCCTGCTAGATCACTAGGCACTCGCAAGTATGTAGTTTTTATTATTGTCAAGCATTAGTTCTATGAACCCTGTCTTTGACAACGCACTGGCACTAGGATCTACCTCATTCATCATCTGGAATGTAATTTTACCGTTTTCAATTTTTTCGTCCAGAGTGGGGTTCGAACCTGGCAATTCTATGGCAACTTTCGCCTAGCAACTGGGAGGCGAGTGCTCTACCACCAGATCATAATCCAGAGGACATAAACCCTCTTCCACTGGACTGGCTTTCAACCACCCATCTCACAACCACACGAATTACCTGGAATTTTGATGGTGTACATAGCAGGTATCTAACTTTTACATTTTTCTGAGATGCCTCCTGCTAGATCACTAGGCACTCGCAAGTATGTAGTGTTTATTATTGTCAAGCATTAGTTCTATGAATCCTGTCTTTGACAACGCACTGGCACTAGGATCTAGCTCATTCATCATCTGGAATGTAATTTTACCTTTTTCAATTTTTTTGGGGTTCGAATCCGGCAATTCTATGGCAACTTTCGCCTAACAATTGGGAGGCGAGTGCTCTACCACCAGACCACCATCCAGAGGACATAAATCCTCTTTCACCAGACTGGCTTTCAACCAGCCATCTCACAACCACACGAATTACTTGGAATTTTGATGCTGCAGATATCTAATTTTTACATTTTTCTGAGATCCCTCCTGCTAGATCACTAGGCATTCGCAAGGTAGTGGTGGTGGTGGTGGTCTTAGTAGTAGTAGTAGTAGTAGTAGTAGTGGTGGTGGTGGTGGTGGTGGTGGTAGTAGTAGTAGTAGTAGTAGTAGTAGTAGTAGTAGTAGTAGTAGTAGTAGTAGTAGTAGCAGTAGTACTAGTAGTAGTAGTAGTAGTAGTAGTAGTAGTAGTAGTAGTAGTAGTAGTAGTAGTAGTAGTAGTAGTAGTAGTAGTAGTAGCAGCAGCAGCAGCAGCAGATGATCCTTGATTGTGTTTGTTCTCAGCTGCCTGCTGCAAATATATCATCAGGTTGTTCGCAACCTGTTTATATATTGAGCAAGCGCATTTTTCTATATATAATACGAAAGTTGTATTTAAGAAAAAATAAATGTGTTGATTTTCGAGAAGCCTTCATTCACAGATGCGCTCGGTCAGGTCATTACTGTGTGTGAAATCATTCTGAAAACCATTAACCAAAACGGTATGCCTACCAACTTTGACCTATACTACACTATGAACATTTTGAAATCTTGATGATCTATTCTAGCATAGTTATACAGTATAACTCAGAAATAACATAACACGTTCCCAAAACTAAATGAAATGTACTGTTTGATATGTTGTACATAACCTGATTGGAATCCAAGGCAACAATAGCTTCCAATCAAATTAAGTCCAAAATAGTTATCAGAACAATTATTCCACCAACTGTTTTATGTTTTCGGAACAAGTTAACTTATTTATTAGCTGTACGTATATGTCAAAGTATCACCACTTTAACCAATAATACAGCATCATATTTTCTTCATTTGAAGCATCTCTTATGGTGACAGAAATATATGTCACCATTGCATCTACATATAGGACTATTTTCTAGGTACCATGTACCTGTATCTAAACATGAATCATAAAACGTCTTCACTTTTGCGCAAGCCGAACCATTGTCAGGTGCATTGATGTTTTCTAGACTTCCTGAAAATAAGTAAATGTTATTTAATGTGAATGTGCATATGCACACGTGTAGTAGAAGTAGTAGTAGTAGTAGTAGTAGTAGTAGTAGTAGTAGTAGTAGTAGTAGTAGTAGTAGCAGTAGCAGTAGTAGCAGTAGTAGTAGTAGTAGTAGTAGTAGTAGTAGTAGTAGTAGTAGTAGTAGTAGTAGTAGTAGTAGTCGTAATAGTAGCAGTAGTAGTAGTAGTAGCAGTAGTAGCAGTAGTAGTAGTAGTAGTGGTAGTAGTAGTTGTAGTAGTAGTAGTAGTAGTAGTAGTAGTAGTAGTAGTAGTAGTAGTAGTAGTAGTAGTAGTAGTAGTAGCGGCAGCATCAGCAGTAGTAGTCGTGATGAGGTTGCTGACACCCACTGATGTCCGCCCTGTTGGCAACATCATCATCATCATCATCATCATCATCATGATTTTACGAGCCATAAGACATTGGCTTGTTGTTGCCTCAGAATAAATTGAGCATTGGCATTGATACCAATAATACCCAAAAATATATTCCCATCGAATTAGATCAGACTGTGCTCTTCTGCATTTGGAGGCGATATATGTACACACACGTGAAGAGAACGATATGTGTTGTCATTAATACTTGTAAAAAAACACCTAATATTAGATTTAATAACTCTTCTCTATTTCGAGGTGCTGAAGTATGCAAATGCGAATAGGACCAATGTGGCTTTCCTAATCCTTACCCACAATATACCGATTGTCGTGGCTCATTTCTTTTTTCGCACAAAGGTTACGGAAATACTACTGGTGCAACCTTATCTGGGGTTATCACCAACAACAACAACAACAACAACAACAACAACAACAACATACGTTTGAGTACATAATCTCGTCGCTCCCTCATCTGAGCATATTGGGAGATAGTGCTGGTGTGGTCCTTCACTGGATTTTTGTCCAGTCAGTTGTTACATACGAACTGAACGATGTTTTCGCATGGGTCCACGGTCTCATCAATGGCTTCTATCAATTCCGCAGCTGTGGGTGGAAAACATATAATTACAGTTAAACTTGTCTATACTGGGAGTTTGCTCTTGGGGCGAAACATTGGCCGTTCTTTTACCACGCTGGTGTCAATGTAGCCCTGTAACAATGGCAGTTCTTTAATGACGCTTGTGTCAATGTGGCGCTGTAACAATGGCAGATCTTTTATGAAGCTTGTGTCAATATGACCATACAACAACTGTAGAACTTTTGCCACACATGTGTCAATGTCACCATGTAACTGTCGAATCGGCCAAAACGGCATTATAAGTCGGCTTGTGGCATGTCTATTTGCAAGCTAAGAGAAGAGTACTTTTGAGAGATTTCCTACGAGAATAACTGGTTCAGTAACAGCCACCCCACCCACCCCATCCCCAGTTTAGTTTCAAAATATTCAACAGCCTGTTTATTAAATACGATACTAAAGACACACAATTGGTACAACAACGCTTAGTCTGTCATTAATTATTCGTTCGTGGTGAACTTAGCAATGCCATTCATGACGCAGTTGATTATGACCTCATCCTACACGTCATGTAGCCGATTATGACGTCATACGAATGACTGAGAAGCTGGAATCCTCCATTTATATAAGTAGCATTGTGAGGGCTTTGTGAGGTACTAATAGTTCAAGTTAACATTTCTGTCTCTGCAAGAGCCACCACGGTTGTGAACAAGCCAATGGACCTTTCCATTTTAGCCATGCCCGGTCCATCTCGAGCTAAGCTCCACCCACACCTCGCTCGTGTTGGGATCGATCCATCTCTGAACTCCCTGACTATGAATTTCCAGAAAACTATACAGGTAATCTGTTGAATATTTTGCAACTAATTTGACCGGGCGCTGTTGCAGAATATGTATTAAATAGTAAAGACATACAATTCGTATAACAACGCATAGTCTGTCTCCAAATATGCATTCGTGACGCACTTATCTACGTCAGTCATGACGTGACAATGACGTCATTCATTATGATGTCATTCTACACGTCACGTAGTTGATTATGACGTCATGTGATTGGTGGATAAAGTGGAAAGGTATATTGATTGAAACCAACACGCTATCCAATGTTGACATAGGCCATATATGTGTTTGTAACAGTTGTTGCTGACTTATACACATTAAGTCAAGCAGCTGTGATCATCCATAAGTTCAAATTAAATTATTCTCAAAGTATTAAATTTAATATTTCACTTTTCAAATATGGCAAAGATGTGTTTAAATAAGAATATAGTTTATATACCTGCTATTGTACACCCACGCGTAAGACACACGTCCGTATTCGGATCTGATGGTACTATAATAATAATAATAATAATAATAATAATAATAATAATAATAATAATAATAATAATAATAATAATAATAATAATAATAATAATAATAATAATAATAATAATAATAATAATAATAATAATAATAATAAGAAGAAGAAGAAGAAGAAGAAGAAGAAGAAGAAGAAAAAGAAGAAGAAGAAGAAGAAGAAGAAGAAGAAGAAGAAAAAGAAGAAAAAGAAGAAGAAGAAGACGCCTACTGAAGTAACTGTAACTCTGTGATGTCTGCCCATTAAGAAATAGTATAAGGCCCCTTCTTATATAACCATTGCACATGTATGTTGCTGATCCGATAAAACGTATAGGTGTAGTCTCAGTTCAAAGATCCATAGTTGAAATCCAGATAGTTTTACATTTGGCATGCAAAAGCTGATTTCTCGAAAACTGATAGCGTTGACTAATCAAAAGATTTTCATCTGTATTTTGGACCAAAATGTTCACCTGGCTGTAATTTTGGAAAAAAACATACAACATGCCCCATATGGAATGAATTGAGATTTTCAGAATGAATCTTTGAACTGCGACTACACATAGTGTTTTGAGTGGATGACTCCCATACTTGGTTAGGATGTTACCATAAGGAATGGTTTCTTTAGATTAAAGATTAAAGGGCAATGCCATCTTTTAAGTGGTAGACCTCTTCAGGACCACAAGTGTAACATCCTACCCAAGTATGGTAGTGATCCGATAAAAACGGTAAGTGAAGTAGCACTGCAAAGATCAATACAGAAAATCCCAATACATTTCCTGTTGGACTTTTTGCCCACGTAAAAGTGGGTAGCTCGAAACCCACTGGACAAATCCGAAATAGCAGAAGCTGACCAATTTTGGAGTTGATCCCTTGATAACTGTAGTATGAGATGCGGTGTATGGATTGTATTGCAGATTAATAATAGCAGCAATGAAGTGGCCCAAGAAATGTAGCACTGTATGTTACCATGTGTTCATGACATGTCTTAATCGCCAAAGTTGATGCCACAGCCAACCCCCACCGCAGCCACCCACACCACCATCCCACCCACACAACCAACACTGACCAGAGCCTAATGCAAACATATATACATTATATTACATGGTCGCCATCTTGAATTTCAGAATTGCCACCATTTACAATTTTAAACGATATCTTCATTTCTAAGCTATACCGAGACTTATTTTAAAAGGCTATAACATTTTAAGGGCCAATGATCATTACTCTTATTAGTCTAAATCCATGTCATTATTCTGAATATTACATACCATAGCTATCTAGGATTTCAAAATGAACGCCATCAAAAAATATGTTATGTTGTATTTCCCTATCTAAGGGATGTAGAAACCTGATTCCAAAGGCAATAACTGATTTTGTTCAACCATTGTCATATTTACCTACCCGAAATTCAGCTTGGTTTGTAAATAGCAGCCATTTTTTATTTGAAAATGGCTGCCATTTAAAGCCATGTTATGCTATCATAGCTGTCAACATTCACGTCTGTCCCATCTGGCCGATAACCTGAGGACTGAAAACAGGTGGTAAACCTTCGATGGCTTTGTAGTTTTGAAGTTAGAACGTTCTGGGTCTCAACTAGAAAGGGCATCATTATAAGCAGAATTCTAAGGTTTTAGCCAGAATTACAACGATAAACAAACCTGGATCTCTATAGCCTAAGGATGCTTCTTGCCCAATATACTTGAAATCGCCAAAGTGGTTCTAGAAAGAAACCCCACATTTTAAAACTTCTTATTATTTGTATAGCAGCCAAACACTCTACATTTTGACTGGCCCACAATGGCTACGTTTTTTGCTGTATCAACTTGAACACATATCTCCCAAATATTGGTCCGATCATATAATTTTCAAAATGCCTGGAGATGATCCAAGATGTCCGCCGAACCATTTCACAAATCAGCTTCCCTTGAATAAGCTTGGTTCAGCTCTGGCCCTAGATGATATTTCATGATGTATGAATCAACCCAATGCCCCCCAAGCCGTTTTGGAGAACGTTTTCAAAGACGTTTCTAAAAATTTGCCAACATACAATCTGGTCGCCAGCCAAATTGGCCAACCAATTCTATTTATTGAAAGTGAATAATATACAGAGATAAAACATAATGACTAAAATGAAAATCACATCATAGGTAGCTAATTAAATTTTTATTAAATGACAAGAAAATAATTTTCATACGTATGTTGTGCATCCACTGAACTGGTAATTGCAATATGAAGAAAATATATATAATAATTAATTAACTAATTAACATCTGATAATATTAAATCCATGAATCCAGTTAAGATATCACGAGGTCAATCTCTATCTATCATCAGTGTCAGAAACAATCTCAGCAATTGAACCCATCCAATATTTGCACATGATACTACTGAACGAATTGACATTTCCTGAACCTGGTGGAAGATTAGATATACATGCTGTAGAGATCCCACACATGTTGATTGTTGGTTTAAATTTCCACGCAAGTGATGTTCTTGCTACTTCGCATTAGTACGAAATGAACCAATATGTCTTCAGTGTCCACATTTGGAATCGAGCTATACAGTTTTAGCTCATCACATGCGTCATCCACTTCTGCTTAAGTATATCTATCGTTCACATACACCCCCTTTATGTGAAGTCATTTATTATTGAATTCACCAGTTTCCAGGTTTTTGTTTTTGTTTGATTGTGGATGGCCGATGTCATTTCATATCCAATCATCGCATATAGCACTAAAATGTAAGGTATCAGATCTCCCAAACTATCTTGAATCTGTGTTATATTATTACTCCCTCGCCCCATCCTTCCCCTCTCTCCCATGTCTCTCTTCAACCAACCCTCTCTCTCTCCCATCCCCCTCTCTCCCTCTCCCCTCCCTCTATCTATCTCATTCCCTCCCACTCACCCCCTCCCTCCCACCCACCCCCTCTTTATCCCTCCCTCCCCATATATGTCTAGAGTTCCTCGTAATTGAAAGCTCATTATCGGCCGTTTATTTTTAATTATTACTTCACCCTGCTAACGACGATTACTGGTGTTAGTGTTAGACCAGAGAATAAACAAATTATACTCACCGTTGGTAACTTCGATTTCTCTCCTCTCACCCAGTTTCGCCCGTATGTACGCTGAAACATATACAAGTCAATGAAATGTTGTTGAAATCAGGAAATATAAGCAATAGCAATCAAATATTGCAGCCCATTGCCCTCCCGTTTTTGTCACATTGTAGGCCTAAAAAGGAATTATAGTGTATGGTCACACCATTTCTGTATTAAAATTAGAACCAAAATGTACCACAAGTTTCCGAGATGTCCACAGATCTAGAATGTGATCCTCTCCGGATATGGGTTCTTTCATCCGGGCTGCAGCCAAAATCTGGGAGTTCTCTTTGCATGACATTCTCCTTTAGTGTGGGAACACTTCAGCCAAAAAGGATCGGTACTATTTTAGATAAAGACAGACAGACAGACAGACAGACTGACAGACAGCAATTATCGCAAAGTTCTCTTCCCCTGGCAATGGCATTAAGACACACAAGAAATCGGATGGCAATCGAACCTGCTAGGGAGACTAACTGGCTGAACCCTTTGATCTCTTGGTCCATAGGCTATCACGTTGTAGGCGTGAACAACTAAATGTGTGTTGATCGCAGATGTACATCATTATCCATGATAACCTAGATTACTGGCTCGGTACTGGGCCAATACCCGAGGTTACGGTGTTACTCGTGTATCTATGTGGGTTACTATAGTAGCAACAAAGGTCCTAGGTTCATGCGAGAGTAGGCGTATGTAGGTCTACTCAGTCAACACTCGTGGGCCCGAGAGTGGCCTCCAGTACCTACCCGAGTAACTATTAGGATAACCCCCTAAACTCAGTCATGGATACTGTCGCATGGGAGCGGCTCCACTGGTCATGGCGTGTTGGTGGTGGAGATGGCAGAATCGTGTGCTCACCTGGAAAGACATGATGAAGCACATTCAAAATAAACTAAGTTAGCCTTAAAAGGTACTACCTTTGAATCCTGTTTTTTCTGGAAAGACTGGAGATTTTCCTATACCATAAGACTCACACAATGAGGTGCATTAGCTGCCTTTATTTGTGCTTATGGTTTATATGCAGCAAACACAGCATGGACAGGAGACAAGAAACTAAAACCACAACATAAATATGTAATCAGATTGACTACATTTTGTGCTAAGACGTTACTTCGAGACTCACGATCACATGATGGAATAGACCTTAACTCCGACAACGAACCCGTGATTGCTCTATTTTGATGTGTCTCATCTACAAGCGACCCTCAAAATGCAAGGTCAACCAAGATCTCTCAAAACTAACTAACGACATGCCCATCCAGGCATCATATATGAAAATAGGAAAACAATAATTGAGCAGATGGCCACGCTTAATCTCAACTGTAAACCACAGAAAGCCCTAAATAAAGTCCTAAAATGTTTGTTGACGATCCTATTGTTACAAAGCTGTCTGAACAACAAAACATACTGCGACTATGCATAAATTATCAAAGCAGTCGAAATTAATGAACACCAAACTGAAGTAAGACAGAATCGCAATAAGATTCTTTAGCAAATCAGTGAACAATTGAAAGAACTTGCCAACAAAAGAGCAGATGAGCTGGTAAGCGAGATCACGTCTACCGATGACTGTTGAAAAATGCATCAGAAACCAGGGATATCTACCAAAGGAAATTCTATGTTGAGGATTCTATTGTTACAAAGCTGTCTGGCCAACAGAAAATACTCTGACTAAGCATTTATCAAAGCAGTACACGTGAATAGATACAAAACTAAACAAAGACAAAATCGCAATAATATCCTTAGCAAGTTAGTGAATGATTGAAATAACTCGCCATCAAAAATGTTGAGAGCATTAAGCATCAGCACTCCACGAGAGCCACCTGCTGTACATAACCCTCATGACTACTTCATCGGTCAGCTCTGACCAGGGAAAGGCTGAAACAATCAACAACTCGTTCAAAGAGCAGTTTACTGACGCAGAAAACGTGCCTCTACATACATGTGAAGGTCAGCCACAGCCCAAAAGCGAATAACAGAAGCAGGAGTTAGAATATCTTTAACATCTCTAATGAATGGCCATGTAAGCGGACCTGGCGACATTAATAACAAATTCCTTAAATGTGCAGATAATACTATCTCCAGATTAATCACACACGTGATCGACTTTGCCTTTGAACATCACCTCCCTATCGATGCTGTGGGAGAATGTACACTCATCTTACTACAAAAGCCTAGGAAACCACCCAGTTTCCAACCTTTAGGCCAATAGTGCTTTCGAACGGCATCAGAAAGATTTTAGTAAATGTGACATTTTCTCTTATAAGAGATAAGATTGACATATTTACGCTGCGCTGATATTGTCTGAGCACAACGAATGTTGCCATCAGTAATACTATCAAAGCATTCCCACTTCCCCACGATTGGAATCGACATGCCACGTGCATTTGATATCATCAGGAGACTATGATCCTTCAATTTCTCCATCAAGCTCGGCTGTGATAATGACGAATTAGGCCTTGGCAAACACACAACTAAATATCTGCATCAAATCAGTGCTTTCTGCACAGTTTGAAACATCAATCCGATGAAAATAGAGTGATAGAGTGTCACCAGTGCTCTTCACTTGATACCTCACCGCAGCTCTATCATCCGATCGAGAACACTCCCCAACCTCAATGATAGGTATGCCAGTAGAGATGGGGTAAGTAGAGGAGAGGCAATCTGGTCGTCTTTTCCCCACCTTTTTCTTTTGTTCTTTCCGTTGTTCTCTCCTTTGTT
Organism: Chaetoderma sp. LZ-2023a; assembly: GCA_034401795.1. Taxonomy (NCBI): domain Eukaryota; kingdom Metazoa; phylum Mollusca; class Caudofoveata; order Chaetodermatida; family Chaetodermatidae; genus Chaetoderma; species Chaetoderma sp. LZ-2023a. The sequence goes on from CM067359.1 coordinate 90,679,411, forward strand.
ATTTTGACACCTTTTTTCCTTTAATCTCACCGCCTTTTGAAAAGGTGTGAAAAAAGGCCACCAGCCTTCCTCCAGTTCTGATTGAATGTTAGATGTAGAGGATGTCCATAAGTACCCAACCCCACCCCCCACCCCTCATTAAATCACATGACTCCTGGCATCCAAGGAAGTGAGCGTAAGGGTAATTAGTGCAATGATTGACAAGGGTTAGTGAGGGTAATTACGGATGATTGAGAGGTAACATGTCTAGTCTCGTCTTTTCCTGACTCTGGGAACTCATTCAAGCGTGAAGCCCCGCCCCCTCGTTAAATCATGTGCCTCCTGGCATCCAATGAGGCGAGCTTAAGGGCAATTAATTAGTGTAATGATTGACAAGAGTTAATGCATAGCATAAGGACGATTGACAGGCTACATGTCTGAACTGGTCTTTGCCCTGGGAACTTATTCAATCAGGAATCTCCTCCTCTTCATTAAATCACGTGTCTCCAGACATCCACTGAGATGAGCTTAAGGGTAATTAGTGTAATGATTGACAAGAGTTAATGCTTAACCTAAGAAGGAGTGACAGGGTACATGTCTGGATGCGTCTTTTCTTGGGAACACATTCGATCATGAAGCCCCGCCCCCTCGTTAAGTCACATGGCTCTAGGTATCCAGTGATGTGAGCTTAAGTGTAATTAGCGTAATGCTGATTGACAAGAGTTAATGCACAGTGTAAGGATGATTGGCGGGCTACATGTCTGACACATATTTTTCTACCTCTGGCAACTCATTCAATCATGTGAGATTAATTCTAAATGGTCAAGCTATAGAGTAAGGAGAATTGTGGAAGATGACACCGTTAGTCTAACGGATTGATCTTTCTTAAACTTCTGAACCTCGGCATTTTTAACCATGAGAATGTACAAGGGTCGATGTATCGCGTAAGGGCGATTGGTTGTTGTTATTACTCCAACAGATTAAAATTAACTAGTCAAGCTTTAAATCAACTCTGACAACCTGTAACGATCATCAGAGTCGTGCAATCTTCAGTGAATCAATTTTCAATCCTGTTAGGGAAATAACAACAGTTTAACGGGCCTCGAGCGGCCACGCAATAGTGGGAAAAATGCCAGTCTAAGTTAACTCAGGGGATGGATGGGTTATACACGATGATTATTTTAGTTTCAATGTATTATATGTTTATGCATATGGACGACTGCTTTATAAGTCACATATCTTAGCGTGCTTCAATTAGAACAAAAATAAAATCCTTTTAAACCAACATCAATGAACAACCAGTCAAATTAGTTTCAAAATTTTTAATAGCTAACACATCTAACTTTCTGGAAATTGCTAGTCAGAGCATTCAGAGATCGATTGATTCCAACACGATCGAGGTGTGGGTGGAGCTTTGCTGGAGATGGGAGGGGCATAGCTAAAATTGGAACATCTATTAGCAAGCTGCGGGCAATCGGTTATGCAGTTAATAAGCCGTCAAGTTGTATGAATTGTATGTCTTTACAATTTAATAAACATTATGTAGAATATTTTGAAACCAAATGGACTGGGCGTTGTTGCAGCCATAAACAATAACATAGTCCAGTAAAATTAGTTTCAAAATATTCAACACCTTACCCAGATAGCTTTCTGGAAATCGCTACCCAAGGAGTTCAGAGATTGATTGGTACTAGCCCGAATGAGGTGTGGGTGAGCTTAGCTAGAGATGGGAGGGTCATGGCTAAAATGGACTGGATCAGGTCTATTCCAAACATTAAACGCTTTGCTCTCCTGTGTGCATATACGCATTCCCAAACGCCCGCAAGACCAGGCATATGCACGTACGCACACATGGCCATACGCACATATACACACATACCTGTACACACGCACGCATGAACGCATGTATGCTCGCCAGTGCATATGCATGCGCAGCCGCACTATGATGAAACGTCTAATATGATGCATAATGCATAACAAATAACAGCTAGTAAATTTGTGATAATGTTATATTTTTAACTGTAAAATATTCTTCTTATATTTACACTTTTTTGCACTCAGATTTGTACATACATATTTCGATTCTGTTATGATGAGCGTCTGCTGGAATGGAATGACTGGTTAGGTTATCTAGCAAGTCATTTTCATGGTTAAAAGTCCATGGCTGGTCTTCTCTTGGTCCGCAAATGCACCACGCTTGAGATGTGGGTGGAGCTTAGCTAGAACTTGGAGGGGCATAGCTAAAAATGGAAAGATCCATCAGCTCTCTGAGGACAATTGAATATTCTGCTATAATTGCTTAATAGAGCATCAAGTTGCATGAATTGTACATCTTTACTATTTATTACACATTATGTAAATGTCAATTTACTTTCAAAATATTCAACAGCTTACACATATACTTTTCTGGAAATCGCTAGGTACACTGTAAAATTGGCATTATAGCTAACACAGTTGCGACAAGATTGAAGTAAAACTCCATGATCACTATTACGATCCATACATTCCAATTTTTAAAATTGCGATGACTCGAACAGACAAGTTTACCACTCGCCCAAGACAATATTGGCAGCAGCGGGGATAGTTTCTCTATTCGCTAACGCCCCCTCCCAACCCCCACCCCACCCCAACCCATACACACACCCCGACCATTGTCATGTATTGAATTTAATTCTGGATGGGTCATTAACCATCTGCGTCATCGGTTAATTCATTATTTCTTTCCATAACATTGCCTATATAGAGTGCAGCCCAGGGCTAAAATAACATGTATATAAACATGAACAGAAAACATTGTAGCAAGACCTGTTCTGTTCTGTATTTTGGATGTAATTTGATTTGAATACAATTGCTGCCTTAAGCTGCAATGTCTTTCAATCCACATACGTTCAAAATATTCAACAGTACATTCTAGTTTGTTTTGTAAACATGTTAGCTTATTTCTGTGCTGGACTGTACTCTAAATTTATTCCTGTTTCCGGATACAAAGCAAGCAAGTATTGATTTCTCTTACAGAGTTTTAAGTTTGGTCATTAACCACGTGAGTTGTGTGTACCACTCGAGGCTACAGTGATTCATTTCAAAGTTATTTGGATAACTTCTTTGAAGTACGCGAAATATATAAATTGATGTATAAATGATAAACCTACTTAGTTACAGATACGCATAGTATTATAATTGAATTGAATTGTAACAGCTGTAGACTGTTCAGATGTGTGGGACTGGGGTAGGTCGAGTCATGCGCAACAATGGAGACAAAGCATCCCGGTGCTCAGACGCTAGTTTGACCGTATGATCCGTATGACATACAAACCATACATAGGAATTTATGAGATATATTGATGCTCTGTTACATCTTAATTTTATAATGCTAGCAATATGAAATATGCAATTTATATGTCCCGACAGTATATTAATTGTAAAATTGTTCCCTCATATGCTTTACGTAACGTCTGAGTGAATAAAACGCGAACTTGAACTTGATGTACCCAGTTATTTTGAAATTGGGATTCTGAGAATTCAGGGTTCAAAGTATAGAAATTGACCCCTAGCGGGCACAACGCAGGGACTGGGTTTATCTAGATGGATGGGGTATAGCCGGAAATGAACTGGGGTATAGCTAGAAGCAGGCACAGCTAAATGGACCCTTCTTTAACATGGAATGATACAGATGTTGCAACTGTATAATTCCATTCCACTTTATACAATAAGTATTGTTGTTGTTTTTTTCAAAAACAATGTTGCTGCAAACTTTTTCTCTCTAAGACAGCAACAGTTTCCAGCAACATTGTTTCCATGCTGTAATCCTGGTTTTCATGTTACTTTATCACTTTAATGCCTAAATTTGATCAAGAAAATTAAATTATTTGTTTATTCAATGTTCATTTACAGACCAAGACAAGAATATTCTGAAAATTTACCACTGGAATGACTGTCTAAGTTATCGAACCAGTCATTCCAACGGCAAATTAAGCAGGGTTTGGCAGTCTTCATCATGAATGGTTAACAATGAGCTCTTTGACGGCATTGCAATGCGATTAAAGAAGATACTGGGACTTGCAAATCTTATCATTGTGCAGGGTAACAGCTCAGTCAAAAGTGGTTCAATTGAAAAAATACAAAATACAAAATACAGCAAATAAAATTGGATATATATTTTTTAATTTTCACAATAACTATACATCGGTATGCACACGCTTACTTTTGAAAGTACATTGACTGGACGTTGTTGCTGATGTGCATACAGGTGGGCGGGCAGGCATGTGGGCAGGCGGTCGTGTGGGTGGGCGGGCGTGAGTGCGTGTATGTGTTAGTAGGCTGTGGCATCATTGCAGGCATTGTTGTGGGCATGCGTGCGGGCATACGGGTGGATGTGAGGTCAGGCAAGTGTGCTGGCATGCCAGTGGGTGTGCAGGCAGGCATGCGGCCTTGTGTGTGTGTGTGTTAGTAAGTCATGGTGCTGTTGCAGGCATGCGTGCAGGCATGCGTGCGTGCGGGCGGGTGGGAATGCTGGTGGGCGTGCCGGCAGGCGTGCGGGTGTGTGTGTGCATGCATGTCTGCATGTGTGTGCATGCGTGTGTGCATGCACGCATGCGTGCATGTGTGTTAGTAGGCCATTGTGTCGTTATGATCCAAACATATATTTTCTGTTATTAGCAAAATGTTTTGGAGATCCACGAGTCTACGGTAGACTGATGCCTTATGCATCAGTCATACCAATACTTTCAGTATCAGATACATCATCATCACCAATGTCGACATCCAGATTATTGCTTATGTACTCTGTGATCATAAGAATTATTTTAATGAGCATAGAGTTCTGTAACCTTCTCCACTGGCGCATTATGTCAGTACACTTTGAGGGCTATGTTTGCGTCACCACCCTCATCTTCTAAACCTGATTGTTCAGCATCTAAGTAATTTTGGAATATGGCAAAGAGCTCCCGATTGCCTATCCCTTCTTTTTCATCTTCACCTTCATCATAGCTTTCAGACTCCATTGAGTCATTGTCTATGTCTTCTTTTTCAGAGTCACCTTCATCATCATCACTCTCAGACTCTGTTGATCATCACTTCACTCTCAGAATCCCTTGGCTTATCATCTTCGCACTTCATCACAGTCAACCCTCATATTCATGCTCCAGATTCTCGCTGTCTTCATTGCTATGAAATCGGGTCTTATGTTGCGTCAGGCCATGTGACCTAGCACAAGTTGAATCCCATTCGAGACATTAATGTCTTGGCATATTGATTATAGGATAAACATATTATTTTAATATATTTTATTGGTGAAGGTTGTAGCTGTAGAAACCTTCTTATGGCCCACGCCTTCTCTAACTACTATGTAGATAAAAATACACATCTGCCCCTTTGGGCTGTTTAAACTGTAGTGAGAAAATGTATTGAATTTGAGACATTTTGCATGTAAGCGCGAACCCAGCACTCGACCGCATGTATAAATGTGCATTCGAGTATGTGGATTTGTGGACGAACATGCAGCTTTGCAGGTGCATGTGCGCAGTTGCGGGTGCACACTATTTTTAGCTAATTTGACTGTGGGCTGTTGCTGCCACACACCCCAACACATATCTGCATGACCATACACACACATGCCCAATATTCCCGCAGGCACGGGTGCACTCCTCAAATGCATACCAACCGTGTAACTCTGTATAGTTATTTGGTATGAAAAAAACACCTAATTGTATTCCTGTATATTTTCAATTGAACACAAATTTATCAGACTATGTATTCATAGGGATATTTGAATGATTTATAATGTACCTCTGTAGTGGTCTTGAGGAATGAACATTTGCAGCTCAAGAGAAGGTTATTTCTTGAAAATTTACTGCTGGAATGCCTAGGTAGATAACTGAGACTGATATTCCAATGGTAAAGTTTTAAAGATAGCCTTCTCTTGTACTGCAAATTGACATTCAATGGGTAAATATTGTGTATATTATTATGTTGCAGAAAGATGTTACAGTACAGCTAAGAAATAACTTTAAATGTTTTTGCAAGACAAATAATGGCATTACAGTCCCTATGATTGATTCGTTGCGGAGAGTTCTGCATATATTTTCTGTATCATAGGATTCATGGGCTGCCAATGATTTCAATTATAAAGTCATTAATAGATGTAACAAAAAATGATCGAATCATCCCAAGCTTAGCCCACAAATTATTAGATTAAAGGCTTATAGTGCTTCAACGAGGAGCGTTGCAATAAAAAACTGCTGTTCACCTAAATTTTGATTTGTCTGTTTTTACCCATTAGACATCTGCAGATGTATTTTCAATGACATGGTTTAAGGCTGCTTTTACCATATTCGTGTTAAAGAGCCTTTCAAAAGTGACTTTCGCATTTTCCCATAGTTATAATTTTGAGACAAACCCTAGAGTTACACCAATGGCTGACACACCTGGCTAATGGCACATTCCAAATTAAAGAAAATCAAAAACGTTGCTATGGCCCACTGGTCTGAGCAGACTGTATGTTTGTTATTCATAACGATGGTCGGGTTGGCATTTGGGGGGGGGGGGGTGTTAGCGAATAGAGGTACATTAAGTTCTACTAGCCCAGACCAAGCTCGTCTACTCGAGTCATTACAATTTGACAAGGATCGTAATAGTGACCCTGGAGTTTTACTTCAATTTTGTCGAAACTGTGATGGCTATAATGTCAATTTTTAAAATCAGTAATATGTGTGCCTAGTGATTTCCAGAAAACTATACTGTATTTTGAAAGTAAATTGACTGGGCGATGTTACTGCTTATGGCTGCAACACCGCCCATTCAATTTAGTTTCAAATTATCCTACATAATGTTTATTAAATAGTAAAGATATACAATTTGTGCAACATGACGATCTATAGTGATTATAATAGAATATCCACTTGCCCTCAGGCACTAATGGATCTTTCCATTTTTAGCTATGTCCCTCCCAGTTCTAGCTAAGCTCCACCCACACCTCCATCATGTTGCATTTGCAGACTGAGAGAAGACCAGCCACGGATTTTTAACTGTGAAATGACTTGCTAGATAACCTAACCAGTCATTCCATTCCAGCAGACGCTCACCATAACAGAATCGAAATATGTATATACAAATCTAAGTGCAAAAAAGTGTAAATATAAAAAGAATATGTTACAGTTTAAAATAACCTTAACGAAACCTTATCACAAATTTACTAGCTTTTATTTGTTAAGTATTATGCATGACGTTAGATGTTTTGTCATAGTGAGGGTGTGTGTGCATACACACGGGTAGGTGAACACACGGTCATGTGTGCATGTGCATGGGAAGGTGTGCATTTGTGTGTATGGCCAGGTGTGCATGCGTACGCATGGTCTTGCGGGCGTTCGGGCATGCGTATACGCATGCGGGAGAGCGAAACATTTAATGTTTGGAATAGACCTGAACCGGTCCATTTTAGCCATGCCCCGCCCATCTCGAGCTAAGCTCCACCCACACCTCGATCGGGTTGAGATCGATCGATCTCTGAGCTCATTGGCTAGTGATTTTCAGAAAAGTCTTCTGGTAAGCTGTTGAATATTTTGAAAGTAAATTGACCAGGCAATGTTACTACTTATGGCAGCAACAACGTCCAGTCAATTTACTTTCAAAGTATTTTGCATAATGTTTATTAAATAGTAAAGACATTCAATTCGTACAGCTTAATGGTCTATTAAGCGATTATAAGAGAATATCTGATTGCACGCTGCGTCCTGATGGCCCTTTCCTTTTTAGCCATGTCCCACCCATCTCTAACTAAGTTCCACGCACACCTCGACTGGGCTGGGATTAATCGATCTCTGAACTCACTGACTAGCAATTTCCAGCAAACTATAAGTGTAAGCAGTTGAATATTTTTTAACTAATTTGACTGGACTATGTTATTACTTATGGATGCAACAATGCCCAGTCAATTTAGTTTCAAAATATTCTACATAATGTTTATTAAAGTGTAAAAACATACAATTCATACAAGTTGATGGCCTATTGACTGGACGATGTTATTGCCTATGGCGGCAACAAAGGCCAGTCAATTTACTTTCACAGTGTTTTGCATAATGTTTATTAAATATTGAAGACATACAATGCGTACAACTTGATGGTCTATTACGCAATTATAATGGCATAACCGATTGCCCACAGCTCGCTAATAGATTTTGCATTTTTAGCTATGCCCCTCCCATCTCTAACTAAGATCCACTCGCACCTCGGTCATGTTGGGATCGATCGATCTCTGAACGATCTGACTAGTAATTTCCAGAAAGCTATATGTGTAAGATATTGAATATTTTGAAACTAATTTGACTGGTTGATCATTGATGTTGGTTTAAACAGATTTTATTTTTGTTCTAATGGAAGCACACTAAGATATGTGGCTTATAAAGCAGTCTTTCATATGCATAAACATATAATATGTTGAAACTGAAATAATCGTCGTCTATAACACGCCCAACCTCTGAGTCAACTTTTTTCCAAAATATTGCGCGGTGGTTCAAGGCACGTAAAAATGTAATAGATTGTTGTTATTTCCCTAACATGATTGAAAATTGATTCGCTGAAATTTGTATGACTCTGACGATTGCTACACATGGTCGGAGTTGTTTTAAAGCTTGACTAGTTAATTTTAATCTGTTGGAGTAATAACTAACTAACAGATTGTCCTTACGCTATACATCAACCCATGTACATTGTCATGGCTAAAAACGCTGAGGTTCAGAAGTTTAATAATGATCAACCCGTTAGACTAATGGAGGCGTCTTCTGCACTTGGCCCTACTCTATAGCTTGACCATTTAGTATCTCCCATGATTGCATGAGTTCCCAAAGTCTGAAAAAGATGTGTCCAGACACGTAACCTGTCAATCATCCTTATGCTATACATTAATGCTTGTCATGCATCATTATGCTAATTACTCTTAAGCGCACCTCATTGGATACCTGGAGACCCATGATTTAATGAAGGGGTGGGGCTTTGTCATCAAAGGAGTTCCCAGGAAAAGACATGTCCAGACATGTAGGCCATCACTCATTATGCAATACATTAACCCTTGAGCATTTGGCATGGCTCTAAGAGATCAGCATTAATTGCCCCCATTAACCCTTGCCATTCACCATTATGCTAATTACCCATAAGCTCACATCGCTGGATGCATTGAGGCAAGTGACTTAACAAGGGCTGGGGCCTCACGATCGAAAGAGTTCCCAGGAAAAGACAAGTCCAGACATGTAGCCTGTCAATCATCCTTAATTATTCTCCGTTAAACCATGTCAATCATTACGCTAATTACCCTCAAGCTCACCTCATTGCATTCCTGGAGGCATGTGATTTAACGAGGGGCGGGGCTTCATGCTCGAACAAGTTCCAAGAGTCAGGAAAAGACGAGTCCAGACATGCAACCTGTTAAGCATCCTTAATTACCCTCATTAACCCTTGTCAATCATTACGCTAATTACCATTAAGCTCACCTCATTGGATGCCGGGAGGCACATGATTTAATTAGGGGGAGGGCTTATGGACATCCTCAACATCTAACATCCAATTAGAACTGGAGGAGGGCTGGACGCTTTTTTCACACCTTTTCAAAAGGCGGCGAGATAAAAGGAAAAAAAGGTGTCAAAATAACAAAGAAGAGAACAAAGGAAAGAACAAAAGTAAAAGGTGTGAAAAAAGGCGACCAGCTCGCCTCTCCTCTACTGGAGTATGCAGGTGGTATTCACTTTATCGATGAGGAAATAGGTCCTCTTGATACATTGCTTCCGGTAGCTGCCGAACAGCTCAAGGCAGCATACCTCTTTGAAAATAAGTCAACACAGTGTTCCCTCACATATACCTATATACGGTAGAGCTGAATAACGGATTACCCCCAGCCCCATTGGGACACTGACAAGTGGAGGAAGAGCAGAATCCTGGCTTCCCTCCTCTGTAGCTGCACCGACATTGGAAATCGCTGAGTAACAGGAAATATCGCCCCACAATCCTTTTCTATATGATGCTACCTGTGTCTCCATAAGGCTGTACAATTGAGGAATCATATGACGCCATACTCAACAACGTCGCATGTAGGGTGGCGTCATAATCAATTACGTCATGAATGACTCGATTTAGTCCGTCTTAAAGGCTTAATAGTCAATCGGGTACGAATTGTATGTCTTTACTATATAATAAACATGCTGATAGGCAGCAACAGCACCAGTGCATTTTTTAACTATATGACTGGGCGACATTTATGTCGCCCAGTCAACAAAGTTTGTCGCCTAGTGAATGAAATTTTTAACTACTGGGCGACACGGCATTTTCAACTTTCACTTATAGGTACATACATATCTGAGCTCTTATTACTCATGAAGTATTGCTGTATAATGATATAGAATGGGTTAAACACGTTTGTGCCCCATCTCTATCTAAGTTCCACCCACACCTCGTTCGTGTTGGAATCAATCTCTGACACACTTGATATCATTTCCCAGAAAACTACACATGCAAGCTGTTGAATATTTAGACACTACTTTGACTGGTATTGTTACTGCCTAAGGCAACAACAGCGCCCAGTCAAATTAGTTTCAAAATATTCAACAGCATGTTTATTAAATAGCAACGAATTACAAAGACATACAATTCTACATCATTATTACGTCATACGAGGTCAGATGATGGACGGATGCTCTGGAAAGGTGTATTGCTTTTGGGGATGTAAGATGACGGGTCTTTAAGGCAGACGGTCGTAGGACCATTCTTCTTAAAGAATTATCATCTTGTGTGAAGTTGTGTCCCCACCCCATCACTGCCAACAGCCATTTACAATGGTAAATGCTTTGTATTCAACATTCACTTGCTTATTGAAATCACTTTTTGGCGTGAAAAAGTCGGCGCAATAGATAGGTTTAACTGTATCTGTTCTATGTAACTCTGTCTGTTGCATAAATACATTGAATTTTATTAGATTTTTTGGCGTTTTTGCATTTAACCTCCGGCATAATAATTACTTTAATAGCTATTTCACCACACGGGCTACATGCAGGCATTCCGCATAATAATGTGAAAATACTGCCGATTAGTCATACACAATCACAATGTACAATGGCAATTGATACGGGATTGAATGATTCACCCACACATGATGTAATTCGGTCATCATTCGGTCAATTGCACTCAAAGTCAGATTTGTGTAAGCTGATGCATAAAAATATTAATTACATGTATGCCTTGGTGACAACTATAATTAACAATTTTGCACATCAGTTCAAGCAAATCTGGCTTTGAGCGCAGTGTGTTGATGGTGTTGTTTGCCACTCAGAATGCGGGAAATGGCTTCCCAGAGCATCTAATTTGCAGGGGTAACGAGTTACCACTCTCGCACACTCCAATGATCAATGTCGCGCAGTAAAATTTGCTTTAAAATGCATTGAACAGCACCCAGTGAAATTAGTTTCAAAATATTCAACTGCTTACCTCTATAGTTTTCTGGAAATTGATAGGCAGGGGTTCAGAGATCGATCGATCCCAACACGAGCAAAAACGTTGGTAGATCATAGCTAAAGGTGGGCGTGGCATGGCTGAAGCTAGATTCCTCCATTAGACATTAGGCGAGCCAGTGTTGATTACGCGTACAGAATGTGCCAGTGCATGATATTGAGCAGGTTAATGGTACATTGGCACCTCTGTATGCGTACTCACCATTGGTTTGCAGCTGTCTAATTACAAAATGGCGGCGACCACAGTTCAACATCAACGCGATGCTAAGCAACAAATAGTTGTTTTACAGATAATGGAATCATCCGGGAAGTGAGTAATATAGAATCTATACACCATAACCTACCAGTGCAATATAATATTGGAGATGATATTAGCATCCCTTTAACTGCCTCGCTGCGGCAAGCGACCAAACAAGAATTTCAATGAGTAAAAAATGTTGACCTGTTGAATATTTTGAAAACAATTTGACTGAAAGTCAAATTGTTTTAAAAATTGTCAGCAATTCCAGAGATATAACCCATGGAACATTTCGTCTGCAAAGACTCAGCAGTCAGACGTTTAACTGAGATACATGTATTGTATTAATACCGCTAAGAGATGGAACACCCACATCTGGCATAGATAAAAACCGAAGTACATACATAAGTGAAGAAACACCGGGTCTTGTATAATCTTGTGATAACGCCTATACTGAGTAAATGATGAAAGAAATGCTGAAGTGTATTTGACCAGAAAGATGTAACCTTATACACGCGGCATGTGCAGCGGTGCAAAACATGTAAACTAGCTCTTTTAAAAAAAACTTCATCCTCGCATAAACAACTCAGCGGTGCTAGCATCCATAATATGGGTACCAGCTGTTTTTTATTCTCGTGTAGTATTATTGTCCTCGATGATATGGAAAGATCCACCTTGTATAAACCACACCCACTAATTGAGCGAATTATATTTCCCCCCACGTTCCCTGCCAGATCATGTACGTCATAACATGCTATAAATTTGGACTTACTACGTTTTTGATGAGGTTTTTAAGTTCTACGTATGACCCCCCCCCCCCCCACCACCACACTGAAGCTAATCATATTAAAGGTGCGCATTCACACCAAACAGGCTTCAAAATAAAATTGTTTAAAATTGTTCAGAGTCTTAAATTGTGTGACTAAATGTAATGAAGCGAAATTAAATCTTAACATATGATGAGTTCTTTACGTAGAAACCAACATAATTTTTTTTGAATTAGAGAGATAAGTCCTAATTCAGCTTCCCAACTAAAAAATTGTATTAATTTTTATGGAATGAAATCATCATATGTTAAGATTTTTTTTCATTTCATTACATTTAGGTACACAATTTAAATCTCTAAAAGAAAACAATTTAACAATTTTATTTTAAATGTGTCCCTTTAATGGATATGGGCGACAATAGATATAATCATAGTAGATTATGAAATGATCCCTCAAAATGTCCCTCTACCCGTTACATATGATACATGCAATCAGTTTGTTAATTCACCTCTCCAGAGTCCCCACCCATCATATGACGTCATAATGTACTGCGTGATATATACAATGACATCATAATGAATGACGTCATGAATGCCGTTGATAAGTACGTCACGAACGCATATTTGAAGACGGTCTATGCGTTGTTGTACACATTTTTTGCTTTTACTATTTAATAAATATTCTGTTGAATATTTTGAAACTAATTTGACTGGGCGCTGTTTGCTGCCATAGGCAGCAACAGCACCCAGTCAAATTAGTTATAAAATATTCAACAGCTTCCCTGTATAGTTTTCAGGAAATTGATAGCTAGGGCATTTGGGGATCGATCAATCCCAACACGGCGAGGTGTGGGTGGAGCTTAGCTAGTGATGGGCGGGCCATAGCTAAAAATGGAAAGGTCCATTAATTAGTTCATCAGAAGTTAAAAGGTCATCAATTGACCTGTCCTGTTTTAGCTAAGCCCAGCCCATCCCTAGTTAAGCTCCGCCCACGCTTCGCCCGTGGTGGGGTCGATCCCGGGACGCCCTGACTCAATTTCCAGAAATCTATACAGGTAAGCTGTTGATTATTTTGAAACTAATTTGACTGGGAACAACAGCGTCCAGTCAATATAGTTTCAAAATATTCAACGCAATGTTTATTAAATAGTAAAGACATACAATTCGTGCAACAACGCTTAGTCCGTCATCAATTAAGCGTTGGTGACGAATTTATCTACGTCATTCATGACGCCATTAAGATTATGACGTCATATGATGGTAGGATAAACTGGAAAGGTCCATTCTGCAAGCTGCTTAAAGTCGGACAACTACATTCAAGTTGAACGACAATGAGCTAACAAAGGAATATGTTCATGTTAGCATCTTGGCAAGTGAGTAGTAGACACCACCTGGCACATCTAAAGGGCCAATGATGATATTATACTATGATAGAGACTGTTTTGAAAATAGCCGGGAAATGCAATTATTGAATACTTAAAACGAAATTAGGATAACATATATCTTTGGCGTTAACATGTTGAAAAGTGAATAATGGGCACAAACTGGCAACATTTAAAGGGTCAGTATTCATTTATTTAAGCAAATATTGCTATTAAAACGGACAGAATTGTCTTTTTTGGAAATAGCTGGAAAATGCAATGGACCTTTCCAGTTTTAGCTATGCCCCGCCCATCTCTATCGAAACTTCACCCACGCCTCGCTTGTGTTGGGATCGATCGATCTCTGAACATCCTGACTATCAATTTCCAGAAATCTACACAGGTAAGCTGTTGAATATTTAGTAACTAATTTGACTGGGTGCTGTTACTGTTTCAATATTCAACAGCAAGGTTCTCAAATAGCAAAAAAATACAATTCTTACAACGTGTCGGACTATTAACCGTTAAAGACGGGCTTAATGGAATCATTCATGACATCATGATTATGACGTCAGCATACAAGTTGCGTAGTTGTTTATAGACGTCATATGATTGAGTGAGGAAATAGATTCATGAATTATGTGGTAGTGATAAATGAAATGCACATTATACAATCTAGAACAATTCGTGACGGGTCAAAATGCCTTCCTGTCCTTGCTTCTATAATGTTACACGTTATGTGCAAATCAGTTGAGGTTTCCGGTCAGCAGAGGTCAAACTATCATCAATTTTGGACGCTGTTTAAAACATGTCAGCTCCGCATTCTGATGGGATAAATGCAAATAACGGAATATTTTTGTGCTAACATCTTGTAAAAAGTGAATTACAGGCACCGTCTCACAAATCAAAGTCAAACGGTTCATAGTGTTAATTTGGTAATTGGCAGAATGATCATTGCAAAAAATACTTGGAAATGCTCAGTGTATATCTGAACATTTAATGTCCGACATCAACCCCACCCCTACCCCCAAACCCCTACCCCTGCCTGATGACCTCGTATCGTATCGTATTTTCTTTATTACACTCAGGCCGTGACAACGGCATATGAGGATTATTTGTACATTGACAATGGCGGTAGGAATACAATATTATTATTATTATTATTATTATTATTATTATTATTATTATTATTATTATTATTATTATTATTATTATTATTATTATTATAGTTGTTCAGCTGATCTAACACGTCATTCGTAAACTATAATACAATATTAAGCTTATTATCATGCCGCTAAAGAAAGCTATTCAGGCTTGAGTAGTTTAAACGTTGGTACATTTCCAAAGCATATGGTGGCTGTCATGCCTTACTTTTCAACCAATCAGAAGGAAAAACTAGCGTATCTGCCTTGGTCAATACGCTCAGTCATAGCGGTGTCACATATAATTTGGCAATGTGATATAAAAACAATCATACAAGTAAGCTGATGACTATTCTGAGACCAATTTGACCGGAAGCTGTTACTGCCATAGGCAATGACAACTTCCAATCAAATTATCCCCAAAATATTCACCAAGATGATTTGCATAATAAAGAATGTAATGCATTGCCACTTACATGACACCATACACTATCGCTTGAGTAAACAAAATCACGGTGCTCGCTGTTCAATGTTTACACCATGTTACAAAGCAGATTATTGTGATACAGGTACGGGAATGTAACAGGATGTGAATGATATCGAATCCATAAACTATAATCTATCGTACAATCTATCGCATTTGAGATGAGATTAGCATCGCTTTAACAATGATGACGATGGATACTTGGGTTGATGGATAACTCGGGTGTATGATTTGGTGAGAAGATGGATGAATTAGTCTAGCTGTTTAATTTTTTTGATGCTAACAATCGTGGTATGAACTTCTGCCTTTGTCTATTGAATTTAGAGCATGAGAAAGGAAAATGCATCTCATCTTCTATGCAGTTGCATTCAGAACACAATCTTTCTGATCTGTCAATACCTAGCCATCTTTTGGATTCAATCGCTAGTTTGTGGTTAAGTGTTCGGAAATGACATAATAACTATTGTATAATAATAATAATAATAATAATAAAAATAATAATAATAATAATAATAATAATAATAATAATAATAATAATAATAATAATAATAATAATGATAATGATGATAGTGATGATAAAAATGATAATGGTGATAATAATAGTAATAATAATAATAATAATAATAATAATAATAATAATAATAATAATAATAATAATTATTATTATTATTATTATTATTATTATTATTATTATTATTATTATTATTATTATTATTGTTATTATTATTATTATTATTATTATTGGTAATGAAAATACGAACATAACCTGTCACTCATGGATATGACGTCATAATGAATTACGTCATATTACCCAAACGTCACAACCAAAATATGTAATGAATGGAGTTCGTCATGAACGCTTGATAGTCTGTCAAGTGTACGAATTGTATGGCTTTAGAATTTAATAAGCATTCTTTTGAATATTTTGGAAATAATTTGACTGGCCCATCGGCAGACAAATTAGTTTCAACGTATTCAAAAGCTTAGGGTTAGGACTAGGGTTAGGGTTAGGGTATAGCTACCATGATATTGAGCTTCTGGGAATTCATGGTTCCATCGATCCCAACAGGGGTAAGCGTGGGGTGAAAGCTTCGCTGGAAATGGGCAGGGTATAGCTGGTGTATTGCGTCATCATCTATCTACCAAATAATGCTTTTGATAACTTATTGGAACATATCGTCTCTCTACGGATCATTCCAGTTTTAGCTATGGCCCGCCCATCACTAGCAAAGCTCTACCCACGCGTCGCCATGTTGGGATTGATCGATCCCCGAATGGCCTGGCTATCAATTTCCTGAAAACTATACAGCTAAGAATATTTTGTAACTAATTTGACTGGGTGCCTATGGCAGCAACAGCGCCCAGTCAAATTAGTTTCAAAATATTCAACAGGATATTTTATTAACTTATCTACGCCATTCATTACGTCATAATGACGTCATTTATTGCGAATGTCATTCTATACGTCACGTAGTTGATTATGATGATAGATGGATACTCTGGAAAGGTGAATTAGTCACTGTCACAGATTGTGAGAGTCATCACTTTAATTCCTGCTAACAACGCCAGGTGGCGTGTCTTCCTGTTTATTCTCTACATTGTAACATTCATTCTCTAGAATATCCGCCAGAATACGGGAACAATAGGTCACCCTCACACCAATGAACCTTTCCATTTTAGTTATGCCCCGCCCATCTCCAGCTAAGCTCCACCCACACATCGCTCATGATGGGATCGATCGATCTCTCAACTCCCTGGCTATCAATTCCCAGAAAACTAGACAGGTAAGCTATTGAATATTTTGGAACTTATTTAACTGGGCGCTTTTGCTGCCTATTATTAAATAGTAGAGACATACAATTCGTACAACGTGTCGAATTATTAAGAGTTAAATACGGGACATACAGAATCATTTATAACGTAATGATTATGACGTCATCCTACACGCCGTTTAGCCGATTATGACGTCATATGACCTCAGATTGATAGATGAATACTTTGGAAAGGTGAAGTGGCTTTCAATGTGTGTACATGTTACAGTCCAGCTATTCTCCTAAGTTGGTGCAAGGATGTTTTGTTTTGGAAGATTGGGTCTCTTCCAAATAGACACCAGATAGGTAAACATAGTTACGCGCTTGTGAAGGCAAACTCAAGATGTCGCAAAGTCTGTCGATTTTGGCCTCAAAAGTCAAAAGGACAAGGTCACCCATTATATGTCAAATTTACAAGTTTTCGTTTTAAACGGGAACGAACTTAGAAGTCCTATATGTATATTAGAAGATACCCCATTACTCCATTGACTGTCACAATTTTGAGGAAAATGAAAGAACTACTACTACGCCTCCAGTCTTTCCGAGTACCATCAAACTTGGCCTTGGTGTTGGTATTGTGCTCCGAATGAAGCTGGTTGGTGTTAGCGTCAAAGGCCCACGGCATTGATAATGGCGGCAATATTACCATATTTCGGTTTGACAGAAATAAACTCCCCTTGTTCGCACAAGTCCTATATATTACACAATATGGCATTTTTTCGTGCTGTTTAATCCGATGGACCTTTCCAGTGTATTCATCAATCATATAACGTCGTAAACACCTATGTGACGTGTAGGATGACGTCATAATTAATGACGTCATGAATGTATTAACCGTGATAATAGGTTAGAGATAATGTGATAAGTTCATCACGAATGCTTAATTGATGACTGACTAAGCGGGTTGTGCGAATTCTTACTATTTAATAAACATTCCTTTGAATATTTTTTAAACCAATTTTACTGAGTGCTGTTGCAATCCAAACACGGGGGAAGTATGGGTGGAGATTAGGTAGAGATGGACGGGGCGTAGCTAAATCAAGATTTCTCCATTACGAGCTTATGATTTTTATAGACACGAACTCTCATAGTCCGAATTCTCTGATTCCGCCCTATGCCGTTTCTGATATGCCGGGCCCGGCATATTAGAAACAGCATAGGGCGGAGTCAGAGAACTCGGACTAGAACTCTCAGCGAAGTTCAAAACGAAACACTTTTCAAAATGGTCGACGATTTGTCCAACCAACTTGAAAATCGATCAGATTCTCTGTCTTAAAATAACTTGATTTGGAAGTAGTCGCCAGGGAAAATACATGGAACGATGTCAGGACCAGGTTTTCTCCTGGAGTTGTTGTTTGACGACGTTCTACTTGGCAGTTTTATAGCGCCCGTGGGGAATTGATTG